>JACEFZ010024057.1:0-367507 GCA_014155875.1 Cepaea nemoralis | reverse complement strand
TTTTTGTCTTCTTTTATTTGAGTTTTTTCTCTCTCGTGCCGAATATATTTGTACATCGGTTGAGACCTCTCGGGCCTGATATGATTGTACGCCGGGCCTGATGTGGCCCGTGGGCCTTGAGTTTGATACATGTGGTCTAGTGGATGGGATGCTTAACCATTTGGGAAAGGGCGACGTCTGTTATGTATGCTGCACACTTTAAAAATTCCACATCAATTTTAAATAGTAATGTTTAGGAGTTAAACGAATAATACCATGGCAAGATTCCAAACTTAGAACGAACGCACGCACGCACGCACGCACGCACGTATGCACGCACGCGCGCGCGCGCGCACACACACACACACACACACACACACACACACACACACACACACACACACACACACACACACACACACACACACACACACACACCACACACACACACACACACACACACACACACACACACACACACACACACACACACACACACACACACACACACACACACACACACACACACACACACACACACACACACACACACACACCACACACACACACACACACACACCACACACACACACACACACACACACACACACACACACACACACACACACACACACACACACACACACACACACACACACACACACACACACACACACACACACACACACACACACACACACACACACACACACACACACACACACACACACACACACACACACACACACACACACACCACCCCTCCTCTCACAATACAATATTCTAATAATCGTATCGCTGATGTGGATGTGGAAAGAGGCAAGTCACCTCGGGTACTTCCTAGGAACTAGTGTTTGTTGCTAACGCATCCTCAAAACTAGATTGATAGCTACAGAACATTTTCAAATCCTGCAAACACAACCAAAAACTAAATAGCCGGAGAAAAGGTATAGCATTGAAGAACTACTTCTAGCAGAACAGGAGTGGCTTAGTTGTGTTATTCCCATTCTTTATGATTTGAAACATGTGTTATACTCCTGTTAATATCACCATCATTTATCTGTCTAGTAAATGATACTCCAGTACATTAAGAACTAATTCTCTGTTTCAGGTTCTTAAACTTTCCTCTTGATATTGGTTGTTTGGTTTATTGATTGATTGGCTGTTGGGGAATCCTCTGGAATATGAGCCTCAACTCTTAAGCCCACGCATGGACATGCAGGCGTTTGAGCCCTAACAAGGACTTCAGTCTATTTTAATGACATTGAATTGCCTTCCCCACGACCCGATACCGAAGTATCATCACCTAGAGCAGAGGTGGCCAACATGAGGCCCGCGGGCCGCATGCGGCCCGCCAGTAGTCATGCTGCGGCCGCGGAGTGGGGAAACGACGATGTGGTCGAAGCTGTAGCACGCTTGCTTGTTTACGTTAATTTAACAAAAAATTAGGTGTGTGGCCCGGCAGGAAATATTTCTGAAATTTGGCCCGCCTGCTGAAAAGGTTGGCCACCCCTGTCCTAGAGGAAAGGCGTTACACAGCATTGCTTCCCCTTACAGGCACAAAAATCAGCGCTGTGTACAATATCAATACTGAAGCTTCACATCTACAGAGAGGAAAATAAGGATATAGCCAGATCATTCTTCAATATAGCAAATATAAGATGACTACCACGCTATGGATAGACCAGAACAAGTCATTATTCTGCGCCTCAGAACAGGGCACAATAGATTACGCAACCACATGTATAATAATAATAATAATAATAATAATAATAATAATAATAAGTCTTTATTTTCAAAGGGTTAAGAATTGGGCACGCAGGCCCGTCTGACATTCTGCCCTTCTTCTCTATTTCCTCTCATACATTCTTTCATTCAACATCACTTATGAAGCAACTTTTGACAACAAAAGAACATTTAAACGCATGAAAAATAATCAATAACAAATGACTCACTGAGGCAGTGTTTAACATGGGCATTATAAATACCTAAGGAGGGTGTAACGTGTCATACATAAGGGAATGTTTTTTGGCTAGTTGTCGTTTGAGATAAGTTACCATTATTGTCTTTTTTGTGTTGTTTGTTATGGGGGCATGTAGTCTGTACTAAGGTAGTGTTCAAACAGGTTGCGAATGTATGTATCATGATTGGTGTCTTTGATTTCCTGTGGAAGATTGTTCCACAACTGAGCGGCAGAGTATGCTAAGCTTGTTTTATATAAGTCTATCCTAGGTTTAGGGACATGAAGTATATTTAGTCGTTCGCTATGTCTAGCGTTATATTTAAACAATGGCCAAAGGTAGCTTGGAGCATTTTGAAATAGGATTTTGTGAATTAGTTTGGTCTTATTAAAAAGCAGGCGCTTGTGGAGTGGCAGTAACCGGAGACGTTTATATAGGTTAGAATTGTCGGTAAGCTTTTCATCATTTATTAAACGCACTGCCCTTTTCTGGAGTGAATATAGGCGTTTTGTTATTGATTTGGAGCATCCATCCCAGACTGTGGAGCAGTAATCAATATGTGTTTGTATATGAGAAGTATAGAATATCTTTCTTGTGTTTTCGGCAAGGAAATTTTTAATTTTGGCAAGTTGGTATACTTTTTTGGCTATTTGTTTAACTAGAGCATGACCATGTGAGTTAAAAGTTAGATTTTGATCTATGATAACACCCAGTGTCTTGTGCTCGGTGACACTTTCTACAGGCGTGCTGCCAATGTGCAGCTGAAGAGTTCTCTGCGAGTTTAGAGTGTGAAGTCTTTGCCTGGTTCCTATTAACATAGACTTTGTTTTAGTAATGTTAATTTGCATGCGGTTTGCATGACTCCAGTTAACTACACTATTTATTTCCTGTTGCAAGGATAATTCTAGCACATTACGATCAACAGCGTTTGTATATACTGTGCAGTCATCAGCAAATAGACAAATTCAAGATTGGTGAAAACAGCCACTGTGTACATGTGGATTGGCGTCGCAGACAGCAGAGCACATACTCCAAGACTGCCCAAAATATAACATATCTAGGCAAACCTTCTGGCCTAGAGAGACGACAGTGGAAGATAAACTCTATGGACCGCTGTGTGAACTGAAAAAGACAGTTCAATTCATACTAGAGACGGCATTGCAGTTATAGGACATATTTCAAGCGAACGAAAGAAGAAGAAGAAGAAGCAAATATAAGCTGATTGAGGTGAGGCCTGGACAGGTAGTTTCCCCTGCACATGTTTTAGTCATTTCGTTATCACCAGACTCCAGCCCACTAAGCAGTTGATTCTCTTTTATATAAAATACGTAAATCGGTATATCCCGTGTCATCTTCATCTGCCCTCTATTATGCAATGGGGTATCGACTTTCAACCAGCTCACTCCAAGCCCCTCTATTATTAGCTATCCCTTTCAACCAGCTCACTCCAAGCCCCTCTATTATTAGCTATCCCTTGCTATTCTGTCCATGTCCTTCCCATATTGTTCACTTCTGTTTCTACTCTTGCTTCTCTTCTCCATTAGTATTTAGGTCTTCCTCTATTTCTGTTGCCATGTAAGTTCCATACTAATACGTTTTTAGTTATACTATTCTCGGGTGTAATCAGTGTATGGCTTTTATTCAGCGTCACCGTCTTTTCTTCACCTCTTGGTTCATTGGTATTTGTGTCGTTCTTTCCATGAAATCCACAATGGGGATTTTATCGGTACTTCATTTTTAATTCATCGCAAACAAAGGAATTCCGGGAGTTCCCGAGAAATCACGTGATTCCTTAGTGGGTGTAGTGGTGTGGTGATATACTGTGCAACTTGTGTAAGTGATATTGTGTAATGTATTTATCGAAATAAAGAAGCATATAAATTGAATGTGTTGTCGATCACTTCCGGTTGAGTGTGTGGTGGACTGCTAGACCGATCGATGAATGCAAGTAACTGTTTCTGGGCACGGAGTGCCCTCGTTGTCGTCGGAGTATATATCCATATCTTGTGATACCCGTCTTATCTTGTGTATGTCCCATCTGTCCGCGTTAATCTTTGATGTATCTTGGGGCCATTTTGCGAAGAAAATGACATGCGGTCTTACATCTTGCTGCAAACACTTGTCGACCGACCACGACGTTAATCCCGATGTCGCTATTCTGAAAATCGACGATCTCACCAGATCTAGATCGTGCTGAAAGCAACTACGCGGTTTGTTTGCGGTGAATTAAAATCAAGTACCATTTCGTCTTATTCCTTCAATTTTAGCCAGGCTCCAATTACTGAATGTTTGCAGTTTATGTCATGATTGGGTGGATTGTGTGGCTAAAGTTTTTCTACGGGATGAGGAAGCTAGCCCCATGACTAACATTCCCCTGGTCGTCGCTAATGACACGCGTGGTAGGTTGCAGTGTTACTATTCTTTGCTTTCCTTCAGGGTTGCTGTAACACTCGGGGTATATTCCGTGTACAGTGCTGACTCGGGTAGATATCGCAACATGCAATAAAGGAGCCACTGTAGCTTAGTGACTAGACGCTCGCACGTCGGCCCTGTGGTCATAGGTTCAAACACCGCCTGAGAATGAATTTTTAAGACTGACCCAGATAGAAATGTCTCCCCAAGACACGTAATTTGACTTTTATAGTCTCTCCCCAAAGCAAGTAATTACTCTGTGTCAGTCTCTCCCCAAGACATGCAATTCTACTGCAGTGTCTTAGGAAGTACAGGGTGTATTGCTAATGACTGCAGTTTTTGAAAATATTGCGGGTCCAAGTTTTGTATTTACCTATTATGTTGCATGAACTTTACAGAGGGTGAATACAAAACTTGGACTGACAATATTTTCAAACACTGCACATTTATTAAATATACACCCTATAAATGCGTGATATTTGACCACTTTACACACCAACTGTCCATTGGTCTATAAAAATATGCGTCAAGCACCATATGCCCGATGCGCCAAAGTCGGGTAAAAGGCTCTTTTCTTGCAGAATGCACTATTTAAAAAGAACATATGATACCAGGACAGAGAAACAGACCTGACTCAAGACTGTGAGGTTCATGTGAGACGGCGAACCATTACCATCCATCTGATAAGCATGGCACATGATGATGATGTGTTTCTAGGTGGCACACATGTATGCCCTTTCCTAAGGTTTCATCATTTTTCTCTATCTTGTATAATACCGCCACTATTCTTGTTACTGCCTAAACATAGTATCCACAAAACAATTTATTTTAAACAAATAGTCTCATATTGGAACGGGTATTTCTAAATATTGAAAATAGCTATTAGTAGAAAGAGAAACGGTAACAGTGGCTTCACATTTAATATTGCCAACTAGTCGGTGACCCATATGTATGGGATACAAATCCGTCTTCTTTTATAAATGCTTTTATGAACGGCTGTTAAATTGAATATTATTTTATATCCATCATTGTGACGCTCACAACTGCGTCAACGACGTAGAAATGTATTTCAGCGGGAAAAAAAATATTCTAAATAAGCAAATTGACCTCGGCATTCCCTCGTGAATACTTCAAACCAGTGTTGACAGGGGGGAATAGCGGCAAGTATCGATCAGCGCTAAAAATATCGAATGTGGGTTTAAAATCATCATTTACATACAGTTGAGTTTAAAAGTTGTCCATATGATCTGTCTAGTTATGAAATATGTGTTACTGTTAGAAAATAATCTCTAAGGCTATGTTACCGCTATAATTTGGTTTTGATTAGAGCAATTTGACGTAGAATATTAGGACTTTGATAGCTTTATGAGGAAAATAAACTTCAACACTTTGTGACAACTAGCAAGCTTCACAGGGACAGAACAAGAGATAAGTAACCTCTTCTTCTTCTTCTTTAAGTTCGCTCGCTTACACTCGAGCGTAGTCCTTACACACTGTTTACAGTAGTAGATGACTGAGTTTTGCGTGTGGGCTTGCTTTCCCTTTTACCGGTGTCCCTCGCCATTCAGGCGAGCCCACTCCGACTTCAGAGGTACTTGTAATTAACGTCCCCAAGTAAAGGACGGAGGCATCTCACCTCCACTTAGGTGGGGTGAGCAACGGCTAGGATCGCACAGCTGAGGGACATGGGCCTAGAGGCGTATGGCCTTTTCCCTCAGTTGATAGCCGTAGGATGCGCATCTGAACCAGTCATATATAGTAGGCTTAATATCTCACTTCCAGTGTGCAGTGAGTTATCGGCCAGTCCCTCATATCCGAGGGTAATGGCTTAGAGGCGTTCAGCCATATCCCTCGGCTGAGAGCCTTATAGTTGTATGTTTCTAGATCGAAACGCCTTATTTGGATTTTAGACTGCTATCCTCAAGCGCTCTTTCCTTGAGGGTCGGAGCTTGGTAAGTATGTATTAGCTCTAGAATTGCCACAGTTATCCACGTAGGATCGTGTCATCTAAGGAACCTCGACTGATTTAATGAGCCATTCGCGGTTTCACCGTGAGACAGTGTGTACTTAGATATGCATGGCTTAATCTTTGAGACAAGCATATGACTACTTGCTAGGATCAACCAGATATCCTATCGGACAGACGGACTATTCACGCACACGCAGGCCAAGAGTAGCATCGCTAAAGCGCGCCCTCCAGGTACCCGGTGATACATGCAAAACCACTGGACGCCTACCGACGAGCTTTCAAGCTACGCCAGCAGGACTGACCGAAAAGCTATACCAGCTTACTGACTGCAAGACCACTACTCATCGAGAGAGAGTGGGCGCTTATCGAGACTGTGTCGAACGGTCGTACACATTTGCTCTTTTGCCCACTCAAACCACGATTCTAGCTGCACGATGCGGTTACATTCTCGCAACGCCTGCCTCGCTAACTTGCCTTGGCTGGGAAGATACCAATTTGGTGCACCTCATACAGCCATCAGAGACAAGGAACGCCAGACGCGGAAATGATCTTGCGAACCTGACCAGCTCTCACTGATAAGTAACTGAAATGCTTGGCCATATGTTCAACGTCTGGGCTCATCGCCTGTTACATGAGGGGAAGATTTACAACCTAATCCTCCGTGCATTCAAGCCTCCAAAATGTTATGTTCCTACACATCACAAGTCATGGTCCTACACAGCACACGCCATGGTCCTACATTGCACACAACTATAGCAGGTGTCTGCTATAGCGAGCACATATTCAAAACAAGAAAACAGACCTGATCCACGACTCTGATTTTCGTGTGAGTTGACAAACCATAACCGCCCATCTAATAGCACCCCGCATGTTGATGATGTGACTCTGCAGATGGGCACCATGTGTGCCCTTTCCTATGGTGTCTAACCTGTAAACAAGTTTTCTGAATCTTTCATCGTGTCACGTGGCGCTTGATGGACTTGTCACTGTGCCTGATTCACGATCCCTTGCCCACACAATTAGCCTTAATTGTGTTTTCATTACGTGTAATTAGATTATTTAATTCTTCCCATCTGGCATTGAAACCTACTGTATTATTCTCTTTCCACATTATGCAATCTTACTGCGTCAATATTTCTCAATGTCCTTGTGACCTTATTCTGCCAATCTCTCTCAATGACATTATACTGTATTATTCTCACCTCCTGGCAGGTAATCGTAATGTATCATTCTATGCACATGGCATGTAGTCCTACTGTGTCAATCTCTGCACATGGCATGTAGTCCTACTGTGTCAATCTCTGCACATGGCATGTAGTCCTACTGTGTCAGTCTCTGCACATGGCATGTAGTCCTACTGTGTCAGTCTCTGCACACGGCATGTAGTCCTACTGTGTCAATCTCTGCACATGGCATGTAATTCTAGTGTATTATTCTCCGCATATGGTATGTTATCGTAACGCCATTAGTCCTGTGGTATGTAATCCTACTCTGTCAGTCCCACCTCGTGGCTTTACTGCGGTATTAATATCTCTCCAATGCATGCACGAGGGGAATTCTAATTAAAACCTGTTTTTATAGGTGTGTGAAATATTATGAAAACGTAAAGAACACATGTATAATTTTTATATGTGCCGTGTTTTCCCCAAAATAAGACCTATCCCTATAATAAGTCCTAGCACAATATTTCAGGATACTTATAAGACTTACCCCTACAATAAGCCCTAGATAAGATCGTCAGCTAGAATGAGAGATTTGTTGCCGAATGGCCAGTCGGAGTACAGACGCCACTCGTGCGCACTTGATAATGAACGGATGTGGTTCATAGTTTAATTCGACACTCGTGTAAAATAAAGTTACCAATGCACTACGAGCAGGCTACATGGACAAGAAATGCTCATTTAAGGAAAGCTTTATTGCTGGATATGAGACTGGGACCAATGGTTCTACAGTAAATCTACTCGCGAGAAATTGAGGCCGGAATTCTGGATTTGGAGAGTTAAGACGATATTTCAGATGAAATATGACTGTATTTAAATAAATGTAGAATTTTGTACATGAATAAATGTAGATATTTGTATCTGAAAAAAATAAAATATAAAATATAAGACCCCCCCCCCCCCCCCACCCCCCCCGAAAATAAGCCTTACTGGAAATTAATATAATACCTGGTCTTATTTTCGGGTAAAGATGGTTATCACCACTGCATTTTAATGCAACTTGTCCAGCACCGATAAAGTGCTTGGATTCGTGTAGAAAATATTCTTTGGCCGCGTCTGTAACCACTATTGCACCCCCTGCTGTACATTCTTCATCGGACCGAAAAGTTTTCAAAACTTCCTACTCCACTCACACACTTGTTGGACTGACAGGCATGCATCACCATACTAAACCTTCATTCGCTGATGAACACCTATAGGTGTCATACCTTCACCGATTAAAAAAATAAACGGATAACTGAATGTTGCTCCTCTTTGGTGCATGTCAAAAGTGGGGCTACCATCTTTAAACTGTACTTATGACGTCACCGTGTTGTCTGCACCATGATATCAGTGCTTGATACTCTTGAGATCCTTAACAACAATATTGGCAGGTTACAAGACAATGGTGTGGTTATTGTAATTGCCATAACACTTTCAAGGTTTTGATCTGAAGCCTTCTCGTAATTATACTACGCAAGTCTCTTCCCAAGGCATATAATCCTACTGTGTCAGTCTCTCCGCAAGGCATGTAATCATCATCTCATTGTCTCTCCAGTGCAATCCCATTGCATGAGCTCTTCTGAGGACATGTAATCATAATGGCGGTTTTTCCCCATAGCATGTAATCCCGATCTCAGTCTCCCTATGGAATTAAATGACAAATGATGAGGACGGGCGAAAAAATTAAAATAAAGAAACAAACAAACAAAGAAAAAAAGAAAGAAAGAAAGAAAGAAAGAAAGAAATGAAGAAGAAGAAGAAGAAGAAGAAGAAGAAGAAGAAGAAGAAGAAGAAGAAGAAGAAGAAGAAGAAGAAGAAGAAGAAGAAGTAAGAAAAGAAGAATAAAAAGAAGAGTAGATGAAGAAAAATAGGAGTTGGTGAAGAAGAGGAGGAATAGGTGAAGAAAAGGATGCATAGGTAATGAAGAGCAGTAGCAACTGGTGCTGGGAGGCGAGGGGGAGTGGGTTTGGGTTGTAGTGCATGGAATGAAGGGAGTAAAAAAAATAAGACGAAGAAGAAGAAGAAAGGGGCGAAGGGCGAATGAAGGAAGGGAGGAAGAAGCAGAAGAAGAAGGGGAAGGCGAAAGGCGAAAGGAGAAGGAATGACGGAACTAAGGAAAGAAGCAGAAGAGGAAGGAAGGACAAGGAAGAGAGGAAGAAAAAGAAGATGAGGAAGAGGAGAAAGAGTAGGAGGCATGATTGCCATCTAGCAATCTCTGGGCAAAAAGGACTGTATCCCAGGCAGACTTTATCATAGCGGAGATGGTTAATCATTCTTTGGCTAATCAGACCAGAATGTTTGCAACATATCCCATGACGCAGGAGAACGATGCTTAGACTGGTATTGTACGTGCCCCTCTCACACCAGAATCATTACAACCCCGGTCTTTCAATCAAAGCGCTATTACAACCCGGATCACGTTATTGGCACAACTAGTGTGTCATAACCTGACCGTATTTCTGCCTCAGGTTCCATCTGTTGGAATAACTGATTTGCCATGTGTCAACGTCGGACAACAGCTGCAGCTTTTAGGCGGTTTATTAACTTGTGTCGCATCCAACAGTTTGTTTAGAGTCGTCTTCTGATTCGTCCTTCTTCTTTTTCCAACTTCCTTCTTATTCTTCCAACTGTCCTTTCCTCCTACTTCTTTCCTTCTTCTTTTTTCCTCCATTCCTTATTCCTCCTCCATCTTCTTCCATCCTTATGCCTCCTTCCTTCTTCTCCTTCCTTCTCCTTCTTCCACCTTCTTCTTCCTCCTCCTTTTCTTCTTCTCCTTCGTCTTCCTCCTTCCTGATTCCTCTTTCTTCGTCCTTCTTCTTCCGTTTTAATACTTCTTTCTCCTGCTTCCTTCTTCTTCCTTCTTTCTTCCTGCTTCCTCGTCGTTCTTCTTTCTCCTTCTTTCTTACTTCCTTCTTTCTTCTTCATTCTTGCTTCTTCCTTCTTCTACTTCTTCCTTCTTCTTCTTCCTCCTCCTTCTTCCTCCTTCTTCTTGCTCTTTTTTCTTCCGCTTTCTTCCTCCTAATTCTTCCTTCCTCCCCCTCCCTCCCCCTCTATTCCTTCCTTCCTTCATTCCTTCCTTCCTTCCTTCTTATTTCCTTCCTTCCTCCCTCCCTCCTCCCATCCTTCCACCCTCCCTCCTCCCTTCCTCCCTCCCGTCCTTCCTTCCTCCCTCTCCTCCTCCTCCTCCTCCTTCTTCTTCTTCTTCTTCTTCTTCTTCTTCTTCTTCTTCTTCTTCTTCTTCTTCTTCTTCCCTCATCCTTAATTGTTACCTTCTTCCTTCACTTTATCCTCCATCTGACTTCTTCATATTCTCTTTTTCTTCGTCCTCTTTCTTCTCCTCCCACCCTTTCCTTCATCTTCTTCATTCTTATCCCTCTTCCTCTTCTTATCCCTCTTCCGTCTCCTTCTTCATCTTCCTTTAACTCCTTCCTTCTTTTTCTCACTATTTCTTCTTCTTCGTCGTTTTCCCTCTTCTTCTTTTTCTTCCTTATTCTTCCACTTCCCATTCATCTTCTTTTTTATAGACCATGCAATGTGTGTGGTTGGTGACCATGACTGTCCAAAGGCTTCTCTCTCGTACACTGTCTCGTATGCTGCCATACGTTTGCTTGTCTCATTTTTTATTCACAGTTGGAGAATTCCGTGAGGCTATCGACGAAACAAGCCTAAGTTATTTATATCCGGACTTTAATAGTCATATAACATGGAATTATATCTACAGGTGGAGGCAGATTTGTCAGAATACGTCATCATTATGTAGCAGGTCATTGACAGAACGTGACACTCGAAAGGCTGCGGGTGGACACTAGGCGATCCTGGCCATTTGTCCAATAATAAACCAGATATTCGAAGGAGTGCAGTTGGGACAGTATAAGCCTTTTATCCTGGTGCGAGAGAATGCAGCCTAAAGACTAAATGTCATGGTAGGGCAGGCCATGTCTTAAGCCTTGATCGGCAACTGGTCTAGGGTCGAAGCTCCGACAGGCGTACAGTTAGAGCATTGCTTTGGTGATTCGACAGTTTCTGCAGCTTGTCTTGTTCTAGACGTTTGGTGTTGCCTTTCCGCTGGAGTAAACTAGGCTGGCCGGGAGGGGTATCATGCTGCATAGGCAACATGTGGTCTCTACAGTTCAGCCCAGGCCTTAAGCTATGGAGAGGTATAGCTCCATCCCTGGTCCCCGCCATGGGTTGTAGTTATTCTGCCTGTTTAGAAGCACACAGTAGGAAACTATCGTCCGTCTAGACGGCAAGGTGCCAGTAAACCAGTTATGCTAACACAGATACCCCCTCAAGACTGTGTAGTGTCAAACCCTTATATATACTAGGTCACGACAACATGAAATGAAGTAACCAGTTCCCCTCACCGCCATCGGCCCTTCTCAGACGAATTCTAGAAAATTCTTAAAATATCCCGAAGATATTGTACGGGAAATATTGACTTATGAGCTGTACTTGTGAGGTTTAAATCATGCTGTTACTGTGGAACCTAGGACCACTGTTTTGGTAAATAAGTGCACCAATCACTCTACCAGTGGCATTATGCTTGCTATATTATTTGTTAACAAATGCGTTTTGGATAATTCTATTGATATTTCCTGCTTTCACGTGCCTATAAATATTTCCTGTTGCTTGTAAATGCATACATACATATATCTACTATTTATATTCCCTGTTTAAAATTGTTTTCTCGCTGCTTCTACAAGAAATTCGAGGCTCTGTCTAAAACATTATAAGAGCACCATAAATGTAATTTGTATACCAACGTTGTGCTATCAATGCCAAATATGGACACTAACTAAAGAACAAGAAAGAAAACTCATTACTAGTGAAATGAGATGCCTGTGAACAGCAGCGAACAAATCAAGAAAAGACCAAATTAGAAACGAGGAGATCTATAAAACAGTTGAAGCAACACCAGTAGTTAAATTCATTGATAGACAAAGACTTAACTGGTTCGGTCACCTAATGAAAATGAAGCCAATGTCACCAGCAGCAAGAGCATGCAACATGAACATGCAAACATCAAGAGGCAGGGGAAGACCGCGCGAAGATAGATCGACAGAGTCATCAACACCTTAAAAACCCACATCTCAGCATAACAAGCAACCGCGCAAGCCCTAGTTAGTAAAGCAATCATCAAACAAGCTTGCGACACCTAACAGCATAGATTAGTGAAGGACAAAATAACAATAAAGTGTAAAAATTAACTGTTTTCAAGTTTTCTTTTTGCGCTCGCTCGCTTTGCACTCAATAGTAATCCATACAAGTGCACTTATAGTATACTGGACTCATTTTTGCATACGGATTAGCTTTCCCTATTTCTAGTGACCCTCGCCATCAGATTCCGACTTCTGAGGTACTTGCAATTTACGTCCCCAAGTCAAGGATGAGATATCAACACTGTAGTCCATCTGGCCATGTAGGGGTTCACCCATCTACCTCATTATCAGCACACCAGGTGTTTAAGAAGATGCGCTCTTGTCCATTCGTCATGTTGACGTCCAGATTACTATATGTATTGTTGTAGTTTATGTGTATTTTGGAGATTGGGTTAACTCGTAAGTCCAATGCATTGGCGTTCAGGTCCCCTGAACCTCCAAAACGTTCTGGACCTATTGGAGGGAAGTTGGGGTGGATACATCCCTCCTGAAGCGTAACTAAAATACCAGTTGTAAGGGGACTATGTCGCAGAGTTCTCATTACTCTCCGCAAGTTCAGAAATCAACCGAGCGTTGAAGACCGGCACTAGAACTACACATCTGTGGAGAGGCATAAGAGGATGTACCCAGGTCATGGTTCATACCTGCACAGACAGACTGACTGGGATGAGGTCTGGATTGGTTGTGTCTCTTCCACAGGTTTGAGGTGTTTCATGTCAACTCACTCAAAATAATGGGCTCTGAGGAGAAGGCGTTACGAACGTAACTCGTAATCCCGCATATCGCGTTCGAAAATAGCTGCTGGCGATTTGGCAGCAGACCTCCTTGCGTTGGTTTTTATTCAATAGTATTATTGCCAAAGGTTCAGAAAGCAATGACAAACTACTGAACCTAAACTAGCCAAGAAACAAAAAGCCATAAAATTCTGGGGTTGACTGCCACGTCCTGTAAAGGATATGAAAGTAACTTGTTTTAAACTAATGTTTAGAGCAGGATTGGCCAACACTAGGCCCGCGGGCCACATGTGGCCCGTCGGGGGTCATGTTGCGGCCCGCGGAGCTAGGTCAAATGAACATAAATGTTAACTTTATTGTACATATCACCAAAAGAACATTACATCATGAGTCGTTCTGACATATTTCAAATATTGTCTGCCTATCAACGACACTTGGATTCCCTATTAACTGTGTATTCAGAGGTCACAATATTATTTGAGGCCAAGCCCAATTTCTAACCACAACCTTAAGCTTCCCGTACGTTTCGTTTGAAGTTGACAGGAGTTGGAACTGCGTCCACAAGACCATCTGGTTGGTGGCAAGAGAAGACGGGAGATAGCAACACTACTGCTCCCCCCCACCCCCCCCCCCCACACAACCTCTTTCTCCAGTCCGGCCACTTTCCGATACACCATCCCCATCAAGCTGTCATGTTTCGTGCTAAAAGTGGGCCTAGGATAGGTACATAAAAAGAAATCGAGTGTGGAGGATTGAATTGAGAAGTTTTTAAGGTTTTAACATTGAGATCTGTAAGGAGTCTGAGAAATGCTTTTCTAGCGACCAGCTGTATTTTCCGTTTTGCATACAGTGGGGCTCTTTGGACTCCAGGATGGTGGACTGTGCCTTGGCTGAACCTGAAGCATAGTACAAATGCTCTAGTTCTCATTTGGAGTGGCTGATTCATCGGCATATGATGAAAAGGGCCGCCTTTATATTGTTGTAAGAGCGGAATTTCCTTAATATTATTTGCTCTCTTAAGTTTACGACAACCTCAACATTACAGAAGTCTATTGAGTGAATGATCTTGTATATAAGAGTATGGCCTGGCCAACCCAATGTACCTACTACTCAAGTAAATGCACTGACTGAGTCCTACCTTCATGGCTAGTTGCTAAATTCAGGAGAAGGGTTATGAACATTGTCGAAACCTGGCAGTTATCCAGATGGACATTTACAAAACATGGATTGTTTCCACCTGGACATTTTTAAAACCCGAACTTTATTCTATGAGGACATTTTGAAAACCTGAACGGCATTATCGTGGATATTTTTCACCCCCTGAAAACTTATTACTAGCCCGTCGTTTATCATGTATGGATAATTTCCATCCTTGACTGGTATCATTATGGATATTTATGACTCTTGAAGTTTATCTGCCCTATGGATGTGTATAACTCCTGAAGTTTATATGTCCTTTGGATATTTATAACTCTTGAAGTTTACCAGCCCTGTGATATTTATAACGTCTGAACTTTATCTGAAATATGGCCATTTATAACTCCTGAAGTTAATCTGCCCTGTGGATGTTCATAACTTCTGAGGAAATTTATTATCAGGTATATTTCACCGCTTGAGGAATGTTTCACTGGATACTCCCAATCCGGAAACATTTAGCAGAATGAATATGTGCACCTTGGGAACTTATTAACCTGGCTAGTTCTATTCCAGTGACTTAAACATGAACATTCGTAAAGGGAATATTATGGACCATAGACTGTAGGAACCATGGTGGTTTAGTTTGTGGAAAGACCTTGTGGTATTAGATATAAACTCTCTGTTCCTGACATTTCTCTGAGTGGATGTTGTTGAAGGAAGAAATAATATTGGTTGGATATTGGCTGAGAACATCATCGAGAAAGGTATGATTAATATAGATTATTAATATTATTTTGATGTGGGGTATTGTTATGTGAATATTCATTATGTGTATTTGAGGTATTACGTAACCATGGCGTCAGCTAGTAAAGACGTTGGACCAAAGAAGAGAAGAATCACAGAAAATTAAGAAGTATTCAAGACAGGTGGACTATATACTACTTTTTTCGTGGACATTAAAACAAGCTCATATGCTTGATATCCAACGAACCTGTTTCTGTGTTGAAAGAGAGTAACATCAAACGGCACTACGAGATTAAACATGCAAATACGTTTTATAAGTACAAAGGGCAATTTCGACAAGACCAAGTAAATGACTTTACAAAAAAGAAGCATTTCTGCACAACAAAGGATAATTACTAGAGCCGGTTCAGAGTCACAGGCTACGTAAAAGCTAGTTATGTGTATTTAAAAAAAAAACGAAGCAATATTCAGATGGTGAAATGGTTAAGGGATGTTTGGAGAGCGTCGTTGAAACTCTGTGTCCAGAAAAAGGAAGAAGGATTTCTCAAAAATAAGTCTGTCTCGTCAGGCTATTACTAGGCGTGTGGAACGACAGTGGAAAATATATTGAAAGATAATTTGAAAAGTCGAGCATCCGAGTTTATATTTTATGCTCTAGCAGTGGACTGAAAGCACAGATTCTGCCATCAAACGTCGTGGGGAGGAATAATTTGCGTTCCAGAGCCCGGGTGGGCGGGCAACTGGATAGTGTCATTCCGTGTGGCTGTACAATGTCTTTGATGTCGTCAATCCATTGTCTTCTTGGACGTTCTCTTGGTCTCGTCGCAGATGATCTTTGATGTAAGGCCAGTGATGGTAGTTGCTGGTGTTGCATTCTAACAACATGGCCAAACCACTTGATCTTCTGGCATTCAATAAATGTGACACACAGTGTTGATCCCACAGTCTGTCTGATAATAGCATATAGTTGACATCCATTTTAAAAAGACAGAAAATTAGCGGCGCTATATCCACCTAAGGACACTACTAAGTTACGAGATTTGTTAGAAGTAGTTACATCGACATTGAGTTGCTTTTTGTTACACTTAACACTTATCGGCTTAACAACGGATGGTGCCCCAGCGAATGGTTTGGGAAACCCGAAGGTTTAGTAAAATTGATTGAAAATTAGGCCTCCAAAGTAGGTAACACTTCAATGCTAAATTTGCATTGCATTAATCATCAGGAGAAGTTTATTTTCGAAGCCCCTCAAAATGGACCATGTCGTGAACGTAGTCGTCAAAATAGTGATCTCCATGAAGTCGAACGGGTTGAGTCACCGTCAGTTCCAAGAATTTCTATTCTTTGGACTCAGGTTATCATGACGTTACATTTTATGCAGACGTAAGATGGCTGACCGCCGGTTCCATGGCCGAGGGTTAGCAGCTTTCTCCGCTAACCCCGAATACTCTCGTCACGTGACGCGACGAGAATTAGCAGTGGTTCGAATCGCAAAAGTGACTTATGAGAGTATGGAGCCGGTCGCTCAGAAAGTCGTGGCGTGCTGATGAGCGTAATCTAGCCTAGGAATCAACATACAGCTGAAGATGCTGGTGTTGACCGCAATATCCTGAAACAGGATGGAAACGCGGAAAAAAAACAAAAAAGTAAGATGGCTGACCCGTGCCAAATTGTTGAAAAGATTGTCTGATTTGCAACTCGAAATACAATCATTCTTTGCAAGCAAGTCGAAACGTATCCCAGAGTTTGAAGACAAAGAGTGGGTTGCGACTTTGCATTTCTAGTCGATATAACTAGCCACCTAATGACGTTAATAATATACTCATCTTCAAGGAAAGGTAATTAATTAAAAAGACATATTTTGTTGTTTACATTAAACTAGGCAAGCGGTTTGAGCACGATCTCACCTACCGGAGCGACATGTGGTCGAAGTTGTAGCACGCTTGCTTATGTACTTTAATTAATAACAACATTAAAAAAATTAGGTTTCTTGGCCCGGCAGGAAATATTTCCGAAATTTGGCCCGCCTGCTGAAAAGGTTGGCCACCCCTGATTTAGAGGGATGTTTTATGTATGCATTTTTGTGATCATTAAAAGTCTGGAATCAACCGTGTTAAAATAACTTGACACCAAATACATACATTAAAAACGTAGTTAATATTTCCTTCCTCATCATCATCTTCTGCTCTGTCAACTGGCATAGTTGTTCCAGCAAACAAATAATTTCATTCTAAATAAATAGCTTCAATTCCGTTTAGATTTGTTTCCATTCTACAATAGTTTCATCTTCTGTCACGGAAGAATTTTATTTCCTGTCCACAAGCAGTTTCATTTCCTGACTACGAATACTTTCAATCGCCGATAACAAAAAGTTTCAGTTATATTGAACAAACACATACATTTGTTTTCTATGACGTTTCTTTCAATCGCAGAGAAGCTAAATCAATGATCATTTACCGTCTGCTTCTCGTCTTTTGGTGGTTCATTCATTGTATTTACCAGGACGTGCAGTAGCTAGTATCTATATGCTGTATGTCAAGTAGTGCTGTGTTTGCTGCAGCTGTAACCCATGATAGCACCGACAAATTAATTATAAATACATTATGTAAAGGCAATCAAGCAATGATGGCATCTGTCTTGGCACCGTGACACCCTAGAGTCACCATCAATACAGAGCAAATGAACTGTCTGTTTCTGACAAATGATCAACCAATGAATCGAGCCGACATTGTGGCGAGTGTCTGTTTGGTTAAAACGATGATTTTTCAGTTAAATTAATCAATGTCGATAGAATGCACACGTCCCGATGGATAAAAGCTGAGACAGAAAAGAGCAGACAAAACATGAAAACCGATTTATCAGTCAACGCTTGACTGTCAGAATTAGTCAGGGGTGATGGGCAGCTGATCCACGACTCTGGTGGTCGAGTGAGATGGCAGAACATGACCGCCCACGCTTACCGGCAAGGCACATGATGGATGGATGGATGGATGGATGGATGGATGGATGGATGGATGGATGGATGGGCAGCAATAAACATTCAAAACAGCATTTTCACATAAAGTTTGAATAATGAACACACAAACAATAGATTGTACAATTTATTGCCTGGCATATTCTTCGCATCTCGTCAAGTGCGTATGCGACAGTCATACAACATAACTTATCAGACAATCCTTAAAGGTGACATATACCAAAGAACAAGTCGGTAGTGCAGCAGTAATGAAAATCTGTACTGAACTACACACGATTGTTACTGTCACGTGATATTTTTTGTACTTACTACATTCAAGTCAACTTTTGTAAATGCCATCAAGACATACTGATGATCTGAAACAAAATTTAAAAAAAAATTCTTTCCTTTAACTTTAGAATACCAGACAGGTGGAAACGGATGACCCGTTCGCGCCTTCGCTGTAGCCAATAAGCAGGTTCAAACATACTTAAATAAAGCAGTAAGATAAGTAGGAACAGCATGGCTACATAGACTATTCATCCTATTTGGGTTGAACAACAGACACAACGAGACTGGGGAAATGCCATGATTATCCCAATTTGGAAAAAAGGCAGCAAAAGAGACTGCACACAATACAGAGACTGCACACAATACACAATACAATTCATACAGAATTGAATGGATCACTCTATTTAGCCTTTCTCGACCAAGAAAAGGAATTTGATATAGTAGATAGAAACAAGCTGTGGGAAATCATTAAACAATATGGAGTGAGTTCACATCTAACAAACTTATGTAGAAGCTTATACAACAACAGTGAATGCATAGTGAGAGCAACTGGAGGACACTCAGAACCCTAAACCATAAGATCCGGAGTACGACAGAGATTGTGTCCTGTCCTCTTTCTTGTTTATAACATTTATAGACAACATATGTAAAGAAACCAGTCAAACAGAGAACGCAAGATCATCGCATGACGATAACACAGAAGAAGAACCATCTGCGAATCTAACCATTAGAGATCTTGTGGTTGTTTCGGGATTTGAAAAAATTTAAATATTGAGCACAACCCACTACTGGCAACGCCGATCGCATTCTGACATGAACCTAAGGCCTATCCACGTCAATATGGAAGCACTATACTCGAGTTTCGCCCTCATTTGAGCTCGTCAGTAGTGCATATCCCTGACCGGATCCGGAAACATCGATCCGGGAATGTTTCCGGATCCGGTCAGGGATATGCACTACTGACTACTGACGAGCTCAAATGAGTGCGAAACTCGAGTATAGTGCTTCCATATTGACGTGGATAGGCCTTAGGTTCATATCAGAATGCGATCGGCGTTGCCAGTAGTGGGTTGTGCTCATATTTACAT
This sequence comes from Cepaea nemoralis, assembly GCA_014155875.1. Classification (NCBI taxonomy): domain Eukaryota; kingdom Metazoa; phylum Mollusca; class Gastropoda; order Stylommatophora; family Helicidae; genus Cepaea; species Cepaea nemoralis. The sequence goes on along the minus strand of JACEFZ010024057.1, from coordinate 347,878 downwards.
TAGAGATCTCATGTTTGCGGACGATCAAGCACTAATAGGAACTTCAGAAGCTGAATAACAAGACCATATGAATAGTGTAAACGAAAGTTTTAGGGAATATGCCATGACAATTAGCACAAGTAAAACAGAGGTAATGACTATAACCAAAGAAGAATGACAATAAACATTCATCTAGAACAGCGGTCACCAAACTATTACCCACGGGCCGGATCCGGCCCGTGACGTCATTTCATCCGGCCCGCCGACGGTACTCGAACTTGCTTGATATAACGTATGGAACACGAGACATTTTGATACAATTTAAATGTAAATATTATGTTTAGAATAATAGGAGATCTTCAAACGTGCGGAGAACTCCAGGCTGCTAAGTATCTTAAATTTACTATATTCAATTTTAAATTATTGTATGTATATTTTCTTGTTTATTGTAATGTTTGCTTATTTTGCGCCATCCTAGGTCCTTCCCTAGCTCGTGGTAGGGAAGCCTACGCTCTGACCTTACCATGGTTTCCATGGCAACACACAAACACACACGCATCCTTCCCTCCCCCAGATGCGTCCGGCGGTCAACACAGGTCCGATGCTCCATAAATATTTACTTCTTTTTTTTCTAGTCATCGATTTTATAGGTATGTAACAAGGGCATTTTGTCTGACAGTGATAGGTAAGTGAACTACAAGTGTGAATAAAGGCAATAAAGTAGCAAACACAGCATAAACATGCCACAGAATCTCTTGTTATTGCGAAAATATTATTCCCAGCTCAGAAGAATGTTCCAGGTCAAGGTGTTAATCGAGCTGGTCTCTAGGCCAGTGTTTGTCAACTTTCTGCTGGAGCAGATTCTTGCGCAAATATTTACGTTGATCAAGGAACTCTGTGCGATGATCCAAGTGTCTGTCCTACTTTGTGCAATAAATCAGATGGTCAGAAATGTTGCATTTAGGCGATTTCGGTCTGTTTCGGTGATCCCCAGACTGCCACTCGCGGAATCCCGGTTGAAAAACTCTGCTCTTGGCTGTTTATTTAGGCCGGCCCTATTTATATATTTTGCAAACCTTATTATGAGATATATTCTATTACCAAATGTACCCATAAACTTTATATGTCCCTTTGATGAGCCGTAGCTTAATCAGTGACTCCTAGTCCTCTACTTTTCTTGCGTTTCAATAGGATTTTAATGATGTTTCTAATTCTTTTTCATTTTCAGATCCCGTGTAATTCACCCTTCATTATGGCTACTAAGAAAAGAAAATTTTACGCCGAGTGTCGCGTTTTCCATTAACAATGGGGAGTAAAGTACTTATTTGTGGAAACAAACGACCAGAAAACCAGTTTCGTAATATGCAGCGAAAGTATTACCTTTTTGAAAGAGTACAATCTTCGGCGTCATTACGAAACAAAACATCAATGAACACATTCAAAATTTTCTGGAAAGTTACGCTCTGAGAAATAAGATTCCATGAAACGTGGGTTAGAAACACAAAGAAATCTCTTCACGTGAAAGTTAGCTGAAAATGAATCTGTCACTCGTACAAGTTACAAAATAATGCATAAAATGGCAGAACGAGGAAAACTGTTTACTGGTGGCAAATTCATCAAAGAGTGTATAATGGAAGCAGAAAATGACTTGTGTCCTGAGAAAGCCGATTTGTTTGGAATTATCAGCCTTTCGGCAAGTTCAGATGTGCGAAGAGCAGAAGAACTTGGAGAGAACATAGTGCTACAGATACGGGAGAAAACTAGGAACTTGTGGTATTCTCTGGCACTGGATGAGTCCACTGATCTCTCGAGTACGTCACAACTTCATGTGTTCATTCGTGGTGTCAGTTTGGACTTGCAGATAACGGAAAAGTTGTCATCCGTTTGCAGCATGCATGAAACAACAACTGGAAAAGACATTTTCATGGAACTGCAAAAAGTTTTGCAAGACTATAACCATCAGTGGAATCAGCTTCGAGGTGATGCAGTTTATGGAGGAAAAACATGACTGGAGTGAGGATGGGTCTGATAGGACAGATTAGGATTCAGTTGGAAGAGATGGAGATTCCGGGCGCTCTGTTCATACACCGCATCATACATCAGCAAGCACTCTATGGGAAAGACTTAGATATTTCTTGTGTACTGAAATCAGTCGCTTCTGTTGTGAACTTCATTCGGAAACACGCACTCAATAGCCGTCAGTTCCAGGCTTTTCTTAAAGAAATTGATTCTGAATTCTGTAACTTCCCTTATCACACATTAATGAGGTGGCTCAGCTGCGGTAAAGTCCTGTTTCATTTTTACAAGCGAAATAAATGTTTTCCTTACTGAAAAAGATAGAGCTGATCCACAGCTGTCAGATCCTACCTAGCTGTCAACGTTGACAGTTTTGATCGACATTACGTCCCACATTAATAAACTTAATTTGAAACTTCAGGGAGAGGATAACATCGTCTGTGATCTCTACAGAATCATCAAATTATTTCGGAGAAAGCTGTCATTATGTGAAGCACAACTGGAAGGAGGAAACGTTTCTCATGTTCACTGTATCAAAAGGTTTTGCGCTATAATCGCCGAAGATGTCAACCACGAACTCCCCCCCTCCCCCCCCCCTCCCCCCCCCCCCCCCAAAAAAAAAATGATTCGTAGCTTGAAGAAGCATTATTTGGAGAGATTTTCAGATCTTGACAGAATTGAGAGCGACATTCTTCTGTTCCAGAATCCGTTTGATTGTAACCTTGATTATTTGCCAGTGAACTACAGTTGGAGGTTATTGAATTGCAAGCAAATGACTTGTTGAAAGAGAAGCATAGAGAAGGAAAACTTGTTGAATTTTACCACTGATTACCTGATGCTGAGTTTCCGAAACTGAAGAAATGTGCCGCTGGTATGGCATCAGTGTTTGGAACAACATTATGTCTGTGAGCAAACATTTTTTTTCTTAAATAAAGTATGTGAAGTCAACACATCGAACAAGATTGACTGATGAACATTTGAAAGCACTTCTCTTGATTGGATGCAGCAATTCTAAACCAAACATTGATGATATCTTGAAATCCCAATATCAGTTTTACACATATCACTAACCTTTTTTGCTGCTTAGTTTGTGACATTTGGATATATACCCCCTCGGTTTGATGTAACTATCTTTTTGCTAACGTCGGCTTCTTTGACAACCTTTTTAGTAAATAAATATGTTGATTGTCTTTGTTTGTTTATGCATTGCACGCCACTCACCCATGATTAACTTAGATTTGCGTCTTCCCCCCCCCCCCCCCCCCAGAACTTTCGTTCTGGCTTTGCATATTCTTTACAGGGCGTTTGCAGCAAACAGCAGCAATGTTTGCTGTTGTTTATGTCTTGGCAAGTTTGCGTTTCAGTAGTTTGCCATTGCTTTCTGAATGACCGCCATCCATAACATAGTGTAAAAAACCAGCCCAACACAGTCTGCTGCCCAATCGCGAGCAACTGTGTTTCTAGCGCGGGTAAACGGGATTACGAACCGCGTCCGTAAGACCTTCGCCACGGAGACCGGCGCAAGTATTGTAGAGAATGAGTATGCGGCCCACGCTCTTCATTTTGTCAGTTATCTGGCCAGCTCTGAAAAAAAAATTTGGTGACCTCTGATCTAGAAGAACACCCCGTGAATTAAGTAAAGAGCTTCAAGTACCTATGAGTATGATATCATCAAATCCAAGGATTGTATTTACCTATTATGTTGCTTGAGCTTTACAAAGGGTGAATACAAAACTTGGACCGGCAATATTTTCGAACACTGTACAATCATTACAAACACACTCTGTAAAAAGAAAGGAAAAACAGCCAGGCCTAATGGAACTAACATAGGAGAACAGAAGTATTTGGAGAATTTGGAGTAGCAATATTCACTAAAATGTTGAATGATACTTACTTCAGTGGACATTCCCTGTGTTATGTTAATTTTTGTATTATTTATAGTTCTATCAAAAAGACCAGGGTACAAAGAATGTGCAGATTTCGTAACGATTTTCCTAAGCTTATTTAGAATTATCATTAGAAGAACCCCCCCCCAAAAAAAATGGAAATTGGTAAAGTACAGTATGGATTTGTTGAAGGAAAATGTATAAATAATATAAATAATAAAATATAGGCATTACGAACACTGATAGAAAAAGAGTGCTGAAGGTTAGACAGAAGCTGTTTTGCTGTATGGCAGCGAATTACTGAATGCTAATGAACAAATTAGGAAAATGAGGTTGCTTGGAAGCAAAGAAAATGTGATGCCTGAGATAAATATATGTTGTCAGTACTTTAGACTGTCAGAGTAACTAACAACAATCGACTAGAAGAGACTAATGAAACTAAAACATTATATGCAACCATATAAAAAGTTAGTTGCATATCCTTTACAGGTCGTCGCAGTCAACCCCACCATTGTTGGGTGTTTGTGATATCTTGGCAAGGTTTACGTTCACAGTTTACCATTGCTTTCTGAACAACCGGCACCAATACCAATTCTTACAAACCCAGCATGGCGGTTAGGCATTGAACCGCTACGGCCTCTGGAGTTTTTTATCTTTGTGCTTGCGGTTTGCATTTCGCATTTATCCTCATGTTGGACTGGTAGTATATGGTTCCTTCGCCTTGCTACTGAGTGAGTGCGTGGCGCGACTCTGTGAGCTGTGATATTCACGTGGAATGCTTTTACATGTCCGCTTTTGTTTGTACAGTGACCTGCATGTTCGGAACAATGGCTACCGGCTGTTGACTGATTTGCCTTTTCGGTTCACGAGTGCATTTCTCAGGAGACTCCTTGGAGTCGGCGCTGGAGCTACGGAGTTCGTGCTTTATTGCGACACTTTCGGCGGGTCGCCCTGCGGATAGAGACAGAGCCATGTGGAAAAAAAAACTCGGGTCAATGAGGTCTTTCTGGTGACTGCCGATTCCATCGACGATGAACTGTGGTTTCGTGGAAGACATTTGTGTTGGCATTCTGGCGGCGGCATTAAGCACAGTGTATCTGTGCGGGCTGTTGGATTGCCGAGACTCCTGTCTGTTCCACTTTTCACATTGGACAGTGGGGAGCATTTTGTGTGATAATCACTGGCACAGGCACGGGGACGACCCGTTGCCGTGAAGTTGGAACCTCGATTAATTAACTAACTAACCCAAGGGAAGGTGGTTTCGTTCCAAATCCCCAGTATATGTGTTTCGAATGCGGGTATGTGGGATTACGAACTGCGTCCGTAACTTTTTCGCCACGGAGCCGACATAAACAGCCGTAAGCAAATGATAAATAGCATATTTTGGACATGTAATGAGAAAAGAGGCATTGGAGAATATCGGGACAACTGGACAGATCGGTGGGAAAATAAGGCAGAGGCTGACCAAGAGAAAATATATTTGATGGACTGAGACGATGGCATGTGTAAATATCAGCGCCAGAGTTGATCTAGAACACCAAGGACCGAAATCTGTGGAAAGGCATGGAACGCTTGGGCCAGATGGCAAGGAACACGATGATGATGATGATGATGATGATGATGATGATGATGATGATGATGATTATGATGATGATGATTATGATGATGATGGTGATGATGATGAAAAGAAGCAATGAAAACCACCCTAAAGTACCTGATACGGGAAAAACTGCAGTTTAGTGATTCCTTGATAACTTACATATTAAAATACAAGGAAGGAGGAGGGTTAACCATTGTGTACGTCATTCTGAGAGGAGGAATAAAATTAAGGATCATTGACCTACGAATATAAAAATAGGATACAGGTACTCGCTGAGGTCAGTGGCTGCCGCTCGTATCGGCCGACGGGAAAACGAACGGACAGAAAAACGAACGGACAGAAAGACGGTGATCAAAGAATAGATCTCTTTGAAGTTCGACCAGCGATGAACGGAGGAACAGCGTAACAACGGAGAGAAACGAACAACTAACCACTACGTGATTTCACCGCTTTTTGATGGGCAGGATACGGCAAATTTGATTGTAGATCAAACAATCAACGGAGGAGTGAACACTTGTTATAAATAGTAGCAACTGGGGTTTCTGGTTAGTGTGTGTTCCAAACTGGGCTGAATGATATATGCCTCCTGAGTGGAGAAAGAAATACACGTCCCTAAGGGTTGAAAGAATATGGGATATTAGTGTGTTATTCGCTAGTGTATTTCGATTCCAGGAGGATAAGTGAATATATAAGGTTCAAATCCCCCTATTGAAATCAAAAGAAGAGATGAAGGTTACTGCACTTGAGCAAATAAAGTACCTACTTAGAACCAACAAGAACATAGACATGTTTTAATATGAAGAAGTGATAACTTAACGTCAAATACAGAACACTGTATGCTCAAACGAATATACAACTAAAACCCTTAAAGGAAAAGACGTTAACCTGTGGCAAGCAGGGATACTTAAAATGCATGCAATTGCACTGTGCCGAAACATTAAACTTTATTAACAATAGACATGGTGTAGAACATTCATAGTAACTCTAGACAATGTTGGATAGTGGCGGTGTGTATTCAGAGGTGGATTATAATACCGTCCAAAACGGGAAATATATGAATTTCAGTGACTTACCAAATCGGATTATTTTCTGGTGATAAGACATTGAACAGTTGTTTTCTTCAAGAATTGGATTAAGTCCAGACTCAAGCAGGAGGAGATCATTCAGGGTGAGATCACTCCATTTCTGTGTGTGCTGTCCTGTGTTTTGGCCGACATAAAAGGCGAGAAGAACTACGGCACATACGAAGTCAACCGTCTTATCTTGCATTCACACTAGCAGACAATACCAACTACATATACACAGTCCATCCATACACCAGACATAGTTTTTATTAATAAATCTTTTATTAATCGTTGAAGGAACTGTTGTCGGAGTATGTGTTGAGGGAATAACAGAGAGAGAGAAAGAAATAGATATATGGAAGGGAAGACAGAAGGGAGGAGTGTAGACAGAAGTCAGTCAATAATCCCAACAGATAATAAGTTTGAAGATGTGCTTGTTGATTCCACATTCCTCCCGGGAAAACAAGTGACAGTACCGTCATTGCTACGAACAGAAGTACAAATATCTGAAAGGTGGAGAATAGATTACAAAAATGAATTGATTAATCCTTGAAGGAAAAAAAAACCGTTAACTGAGTTAACAATTTGCGTCACACACGGTCTTTGCCAAAGGGAGGGAGAAAAAAAAATAAAACTCGATCACTAGATTTGTTCAAAGAGGAGCTCCAGACTGTGGTATTTATTAACTCCACCATCAATAGTAACTCATCATTAAAACAGCATTCAGACATGAGAGTCAAACAACATAAACAAGAAGACACAAGCAACGACCAAACACACGTAGAAAGTGACACAAACTTGCTTTTAATGTTCTTGTATGAACCACTCGACATATGCACGCAAACCGGATTAGACAGAGAGCATAGAGAGAGGGAGAGGTGAAATTAATAGAAATGATACGTTTATTTTTCGCTTCATTGCTAACTGATATCGATATCATGCCATTGTTTTCTCAGCGCGCCTAACACAAATTATACCTTTGTTACTTCAAGCAAGTGATAGTGAGAGTGTTGTTAGTGTATTGGTTAGTACAGGGTGGGGTAGCCTAGTGGTCTCTGTGCTTCTCTGTCAAAACACACAAGTAGTGCTCCTGGTTTAATCATCAACAATAGAAGGTCTCATAAATGGACTCCAGCCAATATTTTGAATTATCTGGGTAGGAAAGGCAATAGAAGAAGGGAACTTGCTATCCTCACCTCATTATCTCATGGCCTGATATACCCAGAACTGACCGGTGCTTTAGTAAGTTTGTTACTTTGCGCTGAAACAATACCCCGCAAAATGAAAAAAAAAAACATGCTGACTAATAACAAGATGTAAATTACAACGAAAAAAATATTGTGAAAGTGCTACATAGAACCTGTTCTCTTGTATGGAAGTACAACGTGGACGATGAGCATAGAAGCTGAGAAACATCTAATGGCAGTGGACATTTGGTGTCTGAGGAAATTTCTAAGAATGCCAAGGACAGACAGAAAATCTAATGAGCAGGTCCTTCAAGAGGCAAATGAAAACCTCAAACTTATTAGAGAAATTAGACTTAAACAGTCAACTTCTGTTGCGCACGGTATGAGAAGAAATGAATTGGAGAACATGGTGACAACTGGCAAGATTTAAGGGGGAAAGGGGAAGACAGACAAGTAAATGTCTAGATGGCTTGACCAAATGGCATTGTCGAAACAGGAATGCAGAGCTGATCGACAATCTGGTGATCGTGTAAGAATGGGAAACATGACCCCCGCCCATGCTTACCAACATGGCACATGATGAATGAAACAGATTTTCTCTATTTTCCGGACTCCCTATCTGGATACATGATTTGTTTTTATGTTGCATATCCCTTGCAGGACGTTGCAGTCAACGCCAGCATTTTTCAGCTGCCTTTGATGTACTAGGGAAATGTTACGTTCAGTAGTTTGGATACATGATTATAAAAAATAAATGTTTGCATATCCTTTACAGGACATCGCTGTCAAAATCAGCATCTTTTAGCTGATTATTGATTTCTTGGCAAGATTATGCTCAGTAGTTTGCCATTGCTTTCTGGCTCACATACCCGTAAGTTACCGACGCGATTCGAACCACTGCTGATTCTCACCGTCGTCACGTTACTTACGAGAGTATACGAGATTACGGAGAAAAGTCGCTAACCTCTATGCCAGGAAGCCGGCATACATGATTATAGCTATTATAAATATATGAATCAATTTATGTGTAAAGTCTTCGAACTAATGGTCACATCTATTGAATGTATGGGTATCAATCGCTGTGGACAAGCCTGAAACTAATGAGTATGTGAGTATGTGGTATCTGTCGTTGAGGAAAGGCGCAATTTAAATTCCAAGAAATTTCATTATGTATATTGATCGGCCTTTATAGAAAACACAGGAAAGAAGTAAACCTCAGAAGACTCACTAAACATTTTTAAAAAAATCGAAAATCATGAAATTTATATAAACCGAATTTTAGTAAATTTACCCTAAATCCCGACTGTCATCAAAGGGTGTAATCTGTCAGGACAAGTTCATGGATATTGAATGCTGTAAATATTGCTGTAGGAGTGTGTGAAGTGTTAGGCCTTGTCATGTGATAGATTACAGCAGAATCAGCGGGGAATTGTGCTACAATATGAGAAGACCTGGTACAGGCTGTTAAGAAAGACAATGAAAATAATCTTTGTCTACCTAAAAACATATCCACGAACCTAATTATATTTCAAATAAAAATCCCAATCAACAATAAAGACACAAACAGTATGGAAGAAGGAAAGCTAGTGGCACGTGGAAGATCTCTGCCTTTTTCTATAAACAATGAGATAAGCCCCTCAGAAGTAAATACAATCCAGTTTTAGACTGCAAATTGCTGCACGGAAATTCCACACATTTCGTGCAGGAAAAGATTTACAATGAATGCCACTTAGAGGGAATCCACAAGACAAGCAACAATAGAACAACCTTTTCCAGTTGTAAGATATTGAAGGTTTATACTATTTATTTATGTAATCCACCATTAATCCTTCTGGAAGATACCCCTCCTGAAAACAGACAAATGGAGATAGCATGGACAACAGTTTTCCATGGTATTCTTAGAAATTTCCTCAGAAACCAAAAGTGGTTAAAAGCGAGGGGATCGACTTAATTGCATATGGTTTTATCCCATATGGCTCGATTTCTTTCTGCAGGACGGTTTGACGACACACGAACACTAGCTCCAAGGACAACCCTGTGAGTCTCCAACAAAATTGCGCTCGTGAACAAATGACAGCCCGGAATAAAACTCACAATCTTCAGTGCCCGAAACCGGCGGCTTAACCACACAGTCACCACATCTGACGTCCGAAACCAGTCTCGCTACAGACATGTTTCGACTGTGTAAAGACAGACATGTTTCTACTATGTCATAAAAGACATGTTTCTACTGTGTAAAGGTAAACATGTTTCCACTGTGTAAAGACATGCATGGTTCTACTGTGTAAAAATAAACATGCTGCTACTGTGTAAAGATAAACATGTTTCCACTGTGTAAAGACATACATGTTTCTATTGTGTAAAGACATACATGTTTCTACTGTGTAAAGAGAGGTATGTTTCTACTGTGTAAAGATAAACATGTTGCGACTGTGTAAAGACAGACATGTTTCTACTGTGTAATAAAAGACACGTTTCTACTGTGTAAAGACATACATGTTTCTATTGTGTAAAGACATACATGTTTATACTGTGTAAAAAGAGACATGTTTCTACTTTGTAAAGATAAAAATGTTTCTACTGTGTAAAGGCATACATGTTTCTACTGTGAAAAGACAGACTTTTTCAACTGTGTAAAGACAGACACGATTCTACTGTGTAAATACAGGCTTGGTCCTACTTGTAAAGACAGGCATATTCCTACTATGTAAAAACAGACATGTTTCTACTGTGTAAAGACATACATGCTTCTACTATGTAAAGACACATGTTTCTACTTTGTAAAGACATACATGTTTCTACCGTGTAAAAAGAGACGTGTTTCTACTGTGTAAAGACATACATGTTTCTACTGTGAAAAGACATACATGTTTCTACTGTGAAAAGACATACATGTTTCTACTGTGTAAAGACATACTTGTTTCTACTGTGTAAAAAGAGACATGTTTCTACTGTGTAAAGGTAAAAATGTTTCTACTGTGAAAAGACAGAATTTTTTCTACTTGTATAAACTTCTTCTTCTTCGTTCATCCAGAGTGTTTGTTTTCGGATGTGATTGCGTTGTGCCTGTTTACAGCAAAGCTGCGTTCTTGCGCCGTTAGGCCGACACATCCGACTTCTGCGGGCATTTGTTGACCGGTTAACCATCCCGGCTTTGTATAGACTATAATGTTCCTTCTGTGTAAAGAAAATAATGTTCCTTCTGTGTAAAGACAGACATTCTACTGTGTAAAGACAGATATGTTTCAACTGTGTAAAAACAGACATATTTCTACTGTGTAAAGACAATAATGTTCCTACTATGTACAGACAGATATGTTCCTACTGTGTAAAGACAATAATGTTCCTACTATGTACATACAGACATGTTTCTACTGTGTAAAGACCGACATATGTCTACTGTATAAAGACAGACATGCTTTTACTGTGTAAAGATATTTTTGCCACTGTGAAAAGACAGACATGTTCCTACTGTGTAAAGACAAACATGTTACCGCTGGAAAAGAGTTCGTTTTATTAACTGATTCTGTGCGCAAAAAAAGGTAGGTGTGGACCAAACATGTTGGGAGTAACTGGTGAATAGCTAAAGCAACTGAGACTTAAATGTGTGTCCGAAGACTACAGACAAGTATCCCCAGGCAAGCACATAAATGAAATATAACGACAGAACAGAAATCGATGGGGAAAACCCTAAATAAACACATTAGTTCACTTGTCTGGACTTCACTAGATGTCTGAACAAATATAGACATCGGCAAGCAGAAACAAAGAAAACTATAACCTTCATTAGTGAAACAATAGGCTGAAGAGTAAGGTACACAACAGAGTTATATAACACGGATATTGGTGATGATGTGTTCGCTGTAAGATTAAATAGACGAAGTAAAACAGCCAAACATTAATAAATGTAAAACATTCTTGATGTACCAGAAAGTGACACACTTGCTGTGGACAGACATCATCACCAACTCACACAGCGTGGATTATAAGAAGAAGTTTTAATGGACAGATTTTTGAGTGATTAATTTTACGGCAAGCTCGTGTCTTGACTTCCGCATTGATGGTATAGTGGCCACAGCCCTAGTTTCCCAACATGGCGGTTTGGGTTTAATACTCGTATGCGGCAGGATTTGTTTCTACTAGTACAGGTTCTATGTGGATACAGTCTTGTGTTATAACAGTCACATGAAGACAAAGCTGTAGTTAGGATCTTCAGCTCCTCAAACTACTGAACATTACTACTACAACATTGCATGAAATACAGCACAGCAGATATATTCTATGATCGCATGACACCATGGATGATAAACAGTGTGGAAGCCTGCAGAAACTGCAAAAGACAGTGTCAGTTCATGCAGGAAACAAACTGCCGATATAAATTGTTTCCAAGTTAACAAAAGGAAGAGGCGGAAAGAAGATTAATGTATTTTGGCTTTTGTTTTAAATTATTATTATTTTTTCCAAATAAGAAAATACATCTGGAAACATTAACATTGTGTGCATGTCACTGAGTGAACATTACAAAGTGTTTTCCAATTATTCCACAACTTCTTGCTTGGTATATTTCACTGCATCTCGTCAGGTGCATACTACAGAGCTATATATCTTGTCATGTGAAAAAATGAATGACACTTTGGCTAAAATACGATGTACATCGTCGCTGATCTAGCTTGAATGCGTGAAAGTTATATCCACGGAAGTCTAACACTCATGAGAAAGTCCTTCTGTCTGCATAGTAACGGCTGGAATCAACTAAGATGTAATGCTTCGGTATATCTCAGCAATAAATTATTATTCTTAAAAGTCGAGATGATCGACTTCTTTGCACCGAGTTTATTCCCTTATGGCTCGGTCTCTTTCTGCAGGGCGCACTGCTTAAAGCGTGACACAAAGCACGAACTCCATAGCTCCAGCGACGACCCCAGGAGTATCCCAGAAAAAAGATTTTTAAGACTTTTAAGACTTCATTGATAAATAATATTACCCAAAAGTGACTTAATTTCTTATTTCTTCTTTCCGAGAAAGACTTAAGACTTCATTATTAAATATATTATCTAAAATTGACTTAATTTCTTTTCTCACAATCGCATCCAAATCCCTTGGTTTACTGGCTTTTGGATCTGACTGACATTTGGATGGAACTGACAAAATGTCTTCCATTTTATTTTCGTAGTCTGACTTAGGCATCACTACTGCACCATTCCCCTTGTCTGGTTTTAATATTACCGGTTGTTCGTTGGCTTGTTGTGATGTAAGAGAGGCGAAGTGAGCAAAACCCACACAGTCGATAAGAGACTCGCATTTCGTATACTCTATTCTACGAACAATAATAAATTGCTCAAATAAATCGAAGCATTATATATAGAAGATTCCAGCCGTTACTATGTAAACAGAAGGTCTTCCTGCTAAGTGTTAAACTTCCGTGGATATATCGTCCTACACATTCGCGCAATGTCACCGACGATGTACATCATATTTTAGCCAAAGTGTCACGGAACCACTGGAGATGCCGATCAGATTGATGGAGTGCCAGAGACAGTCGTTTCTGGGCCGCCGAAAATCTTTGTTGTTGGGAAAGGTTCCCCAGATCAAACGCCGACCATAATTCTTTGAATGCAGGGGAAGTATTTCCCTCGATCAAAACGGGACCGTCGGAATATTGTTTACCCGATCGGAGGATGAAAGAAAGGGAGCGCCGGGTTGACTTGGTTGCCAGCCAAGACAGTGACGTCATACAGACAATGTTTTCGACAGTCTGGATAAAAAAGAAATTTGTAATTAGTGGGCAAGATGTTTTGAACAGAAAAGGAGTATTCTGCTGTTCCAGTCTAAATAAGGAAAGGAACCATAATGTCCAGTGTTGTTTAGAGGCAACGGACATTCGTACAGGATGTGATTGTGTGATTCCAATTCAGGACTGGAATAGTTGACATAAGGTAGTTTATTGAGTGAGATTAGGAATCTAGCGTAGTGATATTGCGTTGTGTGAACTTATTATAGAAGCGTCGGCAGCAGTAGGATGATGTGTGGATTAAACTAGGTCGGTCGAATAATATATCATTTAACTCGGCCGGTTAACGCTAAGATCGTGGGACGATATTCAGTGAGATTGAGAGTGGTTGGGGGGGGGGGGGGGTAGGGAAAAATGTCAATGGTAGGATCTTCCGGTAGGGTGTCTACTGGGGGTCTCTTCAATTTCCTTTGGTCTTTCCTGTTCTTACCACGTCTCAGGCCAATGTGATGAACTGCTCTGCCTTCTGCCAGAGTTTAGTTCAATGTTAATTCGGATATAAATATATGAGTGTGGCCTTCGACCTACACTCACATATAGTAGGTTCGAATCGGGTTTCTCTCACCGAGTGTTCTCTTTTCGACAGGTTCCACGGTGTAGAAGAAGGGAAGTATTACTCAGAGGTGTGGGCAATGGCAATCACACTGAGTGCAATTCTACTGTACCCGAGAACTAACCACAACTCAGAGAGGAGGACAATGGCCGTGTTGCCGAGAGCAGTTAACTAAATGGCTTCGGCAATGGAACACCGTTCCACAAATCATGGTATCGTTTGAGCCACAAGTGCTTTACATGAAAAGGCTCATTTATCAGGGGAATTAAGTCCGCAAGACAGCGGAATTAATTAACTGTAATTATTTCTCTGGACTACTGACAGTGTTATGAAGAGAAATTAGAAGGATTAAAAGAACTAATCAAGTAACAAGTTCCAAATAGACAGTAGAACTTTACTGGAACAGGTACCATCAGTTCGTGTCGGAAATAGTGTAAGAAATGTGCCAATATTCCTAGGGTCACAGGATTCTTATATTGACTTATCAGATACATCGGGTGTTCCGAACTTATGGACTTTAGTATACCATATTCAGTATTGGTGACCAGTCACCCAGACTACCCACGAAAAATTCTGAGAAGTCCACCACTGACCGGAGAAACGCTTCATTCGGTGAGGTCTTTTCAGAACTTACGGTATTGTGTTGTGGTATAGCCGGGCACTATGATGAAAGATCCTGAACTCACTGGCCTCATCTCACATACACAATAGACTATACCACAGAATTATGTACACATACATTGCACACACCTGACACTTTTCTTTATTAAATTATTGTATTATTTGTTAGTAGCCAGAGTTGTGTGGGTATGTTCTGGAGGAATATGAAGAGGGGTATTGTCTTGTGGTAAGGGGAGAGAAAGAGAGAGATGAGAGAGAGAGAGAGAGAGAGAGAGAGAGAGAGAGAGAGAGAGAGAGATCCAAAGACTGTAAAGGGGTGTGCATACAAGGATCCGGCAGACGCGCAAGCTGATAGTAGGGAAGAAGGAAAAGTGTGCTTGTTGATTCCACTTCCCCCAGGGACGACAGGCGACACAAAGTAACATTCATTTTTCATATAACAAAATATATACATCTGCAGTATGCACTTGACGAGATGGAGCGAAATATGCCAGGCAATAAATCGTGCAATATTTTATTTATGGCGTCTGGACTTTTGGTCCCCAACATGGCGGTTAGGCAGTGAACCTTTAAGGCCAGTGGCGTGTTTATGCTTGTGGCTGCGGTTTGCATTCGCATTTTCCTCATGTTGGACTGGTAGTACATGGTTCCGTCACCCTGCTACTGAGTGAGTGCGTGGGCGACACTGTGAGCTGTGAAATTCGCGTGGAAAGCTTTTACATCTGTCCGCTGTTGTTTGCACAGTGAATTACATATTCGCAACAATGGCCGGCTGTCACTGAATTGACTGGTTTGCCTTTTCGGTTCACGAGTGCATTTTTCAGAAGACTCCTTGGAGTCGTCGCTGGAGCTACGGAGTTCATGCTTTCTGCGGCGCTTTCGACGGGTCTCCCTGCTCGAAAGAGACCGAGCCATGTGGGATAAGACCCGGGTCAATGAAGTCTTCTGGTGATTGCCAATTCCATCGACGATGAACTGTATTTTTCGTGGAAGACTTTTGTGGTGGCATTCTGGCGGCGGCATTATGCACAGTGTATCTGTGCAGGCTGTTGACTTACCGAGATTCCTGTCTGTTCTACTTTTCACATTGGGCAGTCAGGAGCATGTTGTGTGATATTCACTGGCACAGGAACGGAGCATAATGGGGACGACCCGTTGCCGTGAAGGTGGAACCGCGACTGACTGACTGACTGACTGACTGATTATTTATGGCGCCTGTGTTTAAATTCACTAAGGGAATAAGTACATTGTTTTGTTTTCCCACACTTGTAAACCGCTAGACTGTTACACTTGGCATCATTATGTCGCTATTGCCGGGAAATCTCCATTAGGAATATCAATTAACAACTGTATGCAGATGTATATATTAATCCACTGAAGGTTCGACGCTGACAAATAAAAGATCAGGCCGGACAAAATATTAATAGCACTTTTATTTGATGCCAATGTGCTGAGATTCGCCGTACAAAGTGCCATTTTCAGATACTTTAAATAAGTAATGAAGGGGTAATCTCCGAGGAAAACCACACAGTGGAAAAGAAAAAAAACATCCGTAATCACTGATTTCACATTACAAAGAAATCTTGGTATGTAGGAGCGCATGGGATATCCTGTTCCTTTCTGTATACAAGATAAACGAGAAGAAGGAGAAGAAAACACGGAGTTATGATTTCGATATTAAAATGCAAAATGTTGAATATAAATGTTTTGTTATGTCGAAAGACGTCACTGCACACCGGGCATTCCCATGCGTGCTCAGTCCTCCGATGCAGCAGCAATCCCAAAATATATCTGCTCACTGTTCCAATGAGTTGGTTGTTAAATCTCCTCTCTTCACCCCAAAGGCGGAATCGACGTGCTTCACCCCGAATACGTGTGCTCAGCACCCGCTAGCCGAGTCTGCATCGGCCCTGTCCATGCTGCTTCCTGTTTATGTTGACGCATTATATGTTAGCTGATCTACGCGTCCATGACCTTTTACTCCGGCAAGTCCAGGAGGATACATCAATCTAGATAACGGATGCGAAGCGCTACTTCCGAATGCTGTCTATCCATTCAGAGAACAAACTGATTATCTGTACCGTGTTCACGGAGTCTAATATGCAAAGACACTGGACACATTTCAACATTGTATGCATGTATAATGTATACACATTTCATCAACGAAGAGGATTATGCAGTGAAAGTTGTTGTGAGGGAATAAATAGGTATTACAGGCGACAAGAAAACTAAACAGATGTAAGACATTGAAAGCTTACATGATTTGGTCATGCACACCGCTGTCAATACTTCTTGAAGACAATATTCCATGAAGAAGATAAAACAAGGCGAAAACAGCAAGCAACTGATATCCTCCACCACTCACACTACAAACAAACAATATATCGTCATTGCCAAACGCGTGGGTCATGTCAAAGACAGAACAATTGACAACAATGACTACTGGCACGTCCATGGCGAAATCTCTACGAGCTATCGACAGGGCTGTGGGGTAGAAAGATGAAACCCTTGCGTTGCCATGCCTAGACAACTAGACGCACCCGTTCTCCCAGCCCACATCAAACCTTCTAATTAATTAATCTATGAGTTAGGTTGTATATCACGAGTACGGTTACGTCAACCCAACTGAGTTCACTTAAAAGCAGTGTTATACTTAATGTAATTGTCCTAGATGAAAGTGCAAACAAACACGGAATTCCCATTTCCGTCTATCCAGAAAACTCTAACCAGTGGGTTTTCAAAGACCAGTAGACTGTAAAGTCCTCCAAAAGCCTTATTGCATGGTAGAAATATTATTGTTGTTGTCTAAGAGGATTACGTTTATACAATTTATATAATTTCTTAATTTTCACTAGGATCTTCACAATCTTAAAGTTGGGAGGAGGTGGGGGTGGAAGAGAAGCAGGGGAAGGCCAAGAGAGAAGATACTGGGCAGTTTATCATCATGGCATGGAGGAACATTGGTATAAGATGATCACCAACACAAAAGACAGAAGGCTGTGAACAGATATGATCACCAACACAAAAGACAGAAGGCTGTGAACAGATATGATCACCAACACAAAAGACAGAAGGCTGTGAACAGATATGATCACCAACACAAAAGACAGAAGGCTGTGAACAGATATGATCACCAACACAAAAGACGGAAGGCTGCGAACAGATATGATCACCAACACAAAAGAAAGAAGGCTGTGAACAGATATGATCACCAACACAAAAGACAGAAGGCTGTGAACAGATATGATCACCAACACAAAAGAAAGAAGGCTGTGAACAGATATGATCACCAACACAAAAGAAAGAAGGCTGTGAACAGATATGATCACCAACACAAAAGACAGAAGGCTGTGAACAGATATGATCACCAACACAAAAGACAGAAGGCTGTGAACAGATATGATCACCAACACAAAAGACAGAAGGCTGTGAACAGATATGATCACCAACACAAAAGACGGAAGGCTGCGAACAGATATGATCACCAACACAAAAGACGGAAGGCTGTGAACAGATATGATCACCAACACAAAAGACAGAAGGCTGTGAACAGATATGATCACCAACACAAAAGACGGAAGGCTGTGAACAGATATGATCACCAACACAAAAGACAGAAGGCTGTGAACAGATATGATCACCAACACAAAAGACAGAAGGCTGCGAACAGATATGATCACCAACACAAAAGACAGAAGGCTGCGAACAGATATGATCACCAACACAAAAGACAGAAGGATGTGAACAGATATGATCACCAACGCAACAGGGTATGAACTTTAAGAAGAAGATTTTAATGGACAGATTTTTGAATGATGATTGTGTCTGACTTAAGCATCGATGGTACATTGGCCATGACACTTGTTTACAACACAGCGGTTTGGGTTCAGTCCTCAAATGTTCCAGGATTTGTTTCTACTAGCACAGGTTCTGCGTGTACCTAGCCTTCAGTTATAACAAGTTAGTTGCTCGTTTTTTTTTTACAGTATGTTGCAAGCAACCCCAGCATTAATTGGTTGTCTGTGATATACTTGGCAATGTTTACATTCAGTAGTTTGCCATTGCTTTTTGACCTACTAACTCTCGTACAATCGAAATCGACACTAGCCATGCTATCATATCGCCTGCAATAGATTTCTAACCCTCGACCTGATATGTTGGGGAATTGTGAAACTGCGTTCCCTAACCCTCGACCTGGTATGTTGGAGAGTTGTGAAACTAAGTTCACTAACCCTAGACCTGGTATGTTGGGGAATTGTGAAACTGCGTTTTCTAACTCTCGACCTGCTATGTTGGGGAATTGTGAAACTGCGTTCACTAACCCTTAAATAACAGGTATTATACATACCAGATAATTTTCTGATTGTTAACTGCATAATGATCCGTGGCGAAGAGGTTAAGGACGCTGTTCGTGTTCCCGCATACCCGCGTTCGAAATACATCTTCGCGCGATTTGGCAGCAGACCGCGTTGCGTTGGTTTTTTGCGAAATGGTATGGGTTTCGGTCGTTCAGAAAGCAATGGTAAACTACTTCTTCCTCTTCTTCTTTCGTTTGCTTGAAATATGTCTATAACAGCAATGTTGTCTCTTGTATGAATCTAACAGTATTTTTTAGTTCACTCAGCGGTCCATCAAGTTTATCTTCCACTGTTGTCTCTCTTGTAAACGTAAACTTGCCGAAACATCACAACAGCAAACAAATACTGGTGTTGACTGCAACGTCCTCTAAAGGATATGCAACAACAATAATTAATAAAAACCGTAAACTGATTAGAGAAATTAGACGTAGGCAGCCACTATTTTTTTTAATTGGATACGTTATGAGAACAAATACATTAGAGAACTTGATGACAATTGAACAAACGAACGAACTTTATTTTCAAAGGGTCACAAATTTGGCATTGAGGGGAAGAGAACAGGGGGAAGGCAGAGAAGTAAATGCCCGGAAGGCCTTGTCACGTGGTATGATCGAGACAAGAACAATGAGCTGGTCCACGACTCTGGTGATCGCGTGAGATGGCGAAACATGACCGCCTACGCTTATCGACATGGCACATGGTGATGACGAGTATGCGTGACAATGTAACATTTCACAGCCGTACGATAGTATCGGTCATGGGAGTAGCTTTTTATGTTGCTCTTGATGATGAAATGCAGTCTCGGATAGATAATTAGCTAGCGTCTTTCAGGGCGCGGTTGCGCAGTGGTTAGTATGCTTGCCTATCGGCCCGGTAGTCTTGTATTCGAATCCCATAAATACTGTGTTTATTTAATTGACATAGGCTTCCAGGCCGTCCCAGCCTAAAATAGATACCACGACATTACATGGGAAGTAAATGCGTTCTTAACTTTACTTACATTTACTAAGCTTTGAGAGCTCGTCTGTCTGCAGACTTGATTACGTGGGAAGTAAATGCATTATTAACTTTACTTACATTTACTAAGCTGTGAGAGCTCATCTCTCTGCAGACATGACTACATGAGAAGTAAATACGTTCTTAACTTTACTTACATTTACTAAGCTGTGAGAGCTAGTCTGTCTTCAGACTTGATTACATGGGAAGTAAATGCGTTCTTAACTTTACTTATATATACTAAGCTTATAGAACTCGTCTGTCTGCAGACTTGATTACATGGGAAGTAAATGCATTCTTAACTTTACTTACATTTACTAAGCTTTGAGAGCTCATCTGTCTGCAGACTTGATTACATAGGAAGCAAATGCGTTCTTAACTTTACTTACATTTACTAAGCTTTGAAAGGTCGGCTGTCTGCAGACTTGAGATACCGGCGTCCTAAAAAAATTTACGAACTTCACTACAAAGAGTCTAGGCATACGATATTCACCTCTTAAGTGTCTAGATATACGATATTCACCTCAAGGTGTCTAGACATACGATATTCACCTCAAAGTGTCTACACATTCGATATTCACCTGAAAGTGTCTAGACATACGATAATCACCTGAAAGTGTCTAGAATATGATATTCACCTCAAAGTGTCTAGACATACGATATTCACCTCAAAGTGTCTGTTCAGACTTAGAACGTCTCCTCGTACCAACTTCACATCATAGATCTACTGATACGAGGCACCTCAGGATATTCACCTATACTAGCTTCACATCAGCGTGCCTCTTCACAGGAACGACACGTCATAATTGTTTGCTTAAACCAACCAAGCCGGCTCCCTGGCCTAGAGCCTGGCGACTTTCTCAGTAATCCCGTTTATCCACGTGAGCAAACGCAGCTGTACGAGAATCGGTAACGTTACTTACGGGATATGTGAGCCGCCCGCTCAGAAACAATGGCAAACTACAGAAATATATTATTTCACCCTGTTGAACCACTCAAGTATGTTAGCACATTCAGAAATGAGCAAATCCGAACTTAGAAAATAACAACATACACCAGTAAAATAGTAGCATGAAAAGGACTGCATAAAAGAGTTTATATACGACAGATTATGTTTTTACTGCAGAAGTACAGATAGCCGTTTAACAAAAGCACTATTACATTATAAACATGCTTAATCAGAAAATGAAAAAACTGTACAATTAGCAAGAAAAAGACTTGGTACACAACAACCAGATAGTCTAGTAGCATAATAGATATTGCAAACACAAAAATATAATCAAAGTAGTCAGAATATCACGCACAAGATGATTATTATCTACTGGACAGTACTGGGTAAGTGACTAACTTTAGACTCAGACAGGACATAACAGGCTCAGTATCCACATGTTCAAGAGTTAACGGCAGGTTATACAGCATTGTGTATATGTGGTAAAACACCCTCAAACTGTAGAATATTTACTGTAACATTGTATTTAAAAAAAGAAAAAAAAAACTTATGAAGGTCTGTTCTAAGGCAGTGTGAAATTAATCAGCCAATCTCTACAGAAGCCTGCAAGAAGTGTAGAAGACTGCAGCAGTTCGTGTAAGAAAAAAAATTGCAGATATAGGCTATTTCCAAGCGAACGAAAAGAAGAAAGATTATCGACATTGTTAAAAATAATACGTGCATTGACAGCGATTAAGATCGTATGAATGATACACTGAATAAAGATAATAAACATTGTTAAAAACATTCGTGCCTTGAAAGCTACTGAGATTGTATGACAGATACACTCAAGAAAGATAATCAATATTGTTAAAAAAAACATTCGTACCTTAAAAGCGACTAAGATTGTATGATAGATACACCGAAAGATAATCAACATCGTTAAAAAGATGCGTGTATTGAAAGCGGATAAGATTGTATGACATATACACTGAAGTTTTGCTCGTAGAGAGAACTAGACGCATTTAAGTTATGTAGGTGGAGAAGAACTGAAAATGGCTTTGTATATCGATCATTCATTTAGGAATTTGTGATTAGAAAAAACATTCTGACCTTTTCAGCAATAGTACAACACACCGACTGTTTCTTTGACAACGCAATGAACTCACTGCTATCTGTGTTTCTAACAACGTCCTAACCCTTCTTCAAGCACATCCACACAAAAAATAACAAGAATTGTTCACTATGCATTCCTACAATGAGGACACGGAATTATAACAGATTCAAGACAGCCTTGTATCCAAAATAATACTTAAGGTGTTTAGTTTACTTTAGACGATGGATCAACATCACGGCACACGGTTTAACCCATAAGTGCTCCGTTTTCCTCCAAACTCAAACCTGAGTCTGGAGAAACTCAGCTCAATGCACGAACTCCGTAGCATCGGCGAGGATCCTGAAATACATTGGGTAGATTTTTAACTCGAAATTTTGCCCGGGCAGCGCCGTTAGGCTACTCTTTTTCGATTTCCAACTGCCAAGAGACTTTTTTACGTGCGCAGCAATACACACGGGCGTCCGATCTCACTACCCAGAGACCAGGGAAAATTTTATTACTGGAAGTCCAGGTGGATTTTTTAAATAAATCCCGGTCCTCACCGGGGCCTGAACCCGGGACTTCCAGCACTCGAGGCGGACACCATACCTCGAGACCACTCAGCCTGTCGCATACATTCTTGGAGATGTCGATCGATGAAAGACTGTCGCGCCATGCGTCTACAAGCAGCCGTCATTCTTTGATGTGTCCGTCGATCGAAGAAGGACTGTCGCGCCATTGGTCTACAGGCGGGCGCCATCCTTTGAAGTTGGAGACAGACTGTCCCGATGGAAGTCGGGAAGAGCTTTTGATGTGGGGAAAAGAGTTCTCTAGATTACAGCCGGCAAGACTTTTTGAAGTACCGGGACAATTCCCCAGATGAAAGCGGATTAGACGACCAATTGTTTACATCCTGTCGGAAACGGAGAGAGAAAAATAGCTTCTAGACGTCTACTGTCTAGACAGACTTGTGACGTCATTCAGACACAGTAATAAAACAGTCGGGATAAACAACTTTGGCGGGAGTTAACCAAATGTTGTGAAACAACAAGGACGTGTGTGATATTCCTAGTTTGATTCTAGAGAGAGACTACAGTGTCTTCTGTTGATTTACCTCGGCGGACATTTTACCTTTGTGTGATTTAGTAGTCTCAATTTCAAACCGGAATAACTATATGGTTCCACTAGATTTACCAAGAAGTAGCAGAAAAATATGTCTCGATTAATGAAGGAAGGTTTTTTACTCAGCGGCTTTTGCAAGAACCTGGCCTCTGCTGAGCAGGAACTGATGATCATTTCAGAGTGATTCCTCGGTTGTGGTTCTTATTATATTAGAGTGCATACACTTACAATACCACCAGTATCAGGAACAATAGTAGTATATAGAAAACTTGAAAATTAACACTGTGTTTTCTAAAATGGGGAATTCTTGTGAAACATTACCAATTAACATGAGTTTCTAATGGGTGAATTCCTATGACTTTAACTACTAACATTTAGTTTCAAAGTGACAGTAAACATTATTGTACGGTACAAGTGTTATCAGATCACAGAACTTTTAGTGACCTGTTAGTTACATTGTGTGTGTCAGATTCATGGTCAGTATTGGACTATATCCACTATTGGTGACCAGGTATCCGGACTATCCAAGAGCTATTGGAGGAAGTCGACATTTGGCCGGAGAGACGCATCATTTGGTGAGGTCTTCTTGTACTTGATCTATGGTGCTGTTGTGTGGCCAGTACTAGTGATGAAGCAGACTTTGCTCCTGAGCTGTTCGGTCTGATTCTGCAAACACACTGGATTATACGACAGACATTCTACACATACACTTTGCACATACATGACACTTTTCTTTATTAAATTAATTTGTCATTTTGTTAGAAGCTAGTGTTGTGTAATATGTTTTGGAAAAGAATGAGAGGGGGCATGGTCCAGTGGGGAGAGAGAGAGAGAGAGAGAGAGAGAGAGAGAGAGAGAGAGAGAGAGAGAGAGAGAGAGAGAGAGAGAGAGAGAGAGAGAGATCCAAGGACTGATGGGGTGTTGTGGACAGAAAGCTAGGAGATCCTCAAGATAATGATATGGAGTTAAAAGAATGTGGGTGTGATTCCCCTCACCCCAGGGACGACACTTATTACGACACAGCACCCCCCCCCCCTCCTTATACTTAAGTAGGATCGGAGGTAGCAATAAGTAATATGAGAAATACCTGGAAAATATTCGATGTCGTAACAAAGATTGGAGGCGTTTGCTTTGCGATTTCTGAGAACCTATACTCCGTTGGGAACTCTTAAGCAGTAGAGGAGACGTATACATTATTTCCGACATTTACAATCGCTCAACGAAGACCGCCTAAACTAGAAACAATGCCTGTTTTTAAACGAGGCTGTCTTAAATTCTTTTTCTTTCGACAAATTATCGATCTGAATTCTCCGTGCATGTCGAAATCTATTAAATGCTTTGTTTGTTTTCCCAGTTCACGGCGTCATTTCCATTATAACGTGCTATCTTTCGCTTAAAAAAAAACAAACACAATTCCCGAGCCATCCGGGCGTTTTTATTGCTCTCAGTTGTAATTTCTCTTCTAGGTCCGTGTTCTGAGTTGGACGTGAATTATTCCTATTAACATCCATCAAGAAACATGAGCAGGTCACTTGTGTGTAGTGTGATGTTTGTTTCTGAACAATGATCTTACCATCACATCCATTGCATCCATAAGGCGCTACGAAGTCCCACAGTTGCAACAGTGGAACTAAAGAAGCGTGCCATTGAGTGTGAGCTGATTTCCCCGTTGTCTTCCATCGTTTGTGACTACATCTGGTCTATACAAATATGGCTTTAGCACCATATGCCAAATGCGTCTAAAGGCTTTTGAAAAGGTTCTTTGCTTTACCTTTTGTTGTACGGTATATCTATCAATGGGTTCTTATAATTCTCAACAAGTATTGGTGTGCACTAAATCACCTAGCACCTGCATAAATCATTTCCAAATCGATTGCCTTAAGTAACTGCTAAATCTTTTGCCTCTCCATCCACTTGTCACAGTAAACCACATTGTCCTAATCGAAGAAAAATTCCTTAGAATATCATGGACCTTGAAACAGAAAAATACTGACATTCTACCAGGTTTGGGAATGGAAGAAAACTGGGTTTCAAACAGTATCATGTCTGAGAAACTGACATAATTTGACCACAATAAACCTCCCAATGGCTGAGAAAGAACAGTGATGAAAGGCGTGGTTGCTGGAAGAAGAGAAATGGTGTAATAACACAAAGATGGGCACAGGATATCGCTGACACACTGGGCTTGAAGGTGTATCAGACGGAAGTAATGGCCAGAGATCGAGTCTTTTCGCTGGGCTGTAATTAAGAACGGCGTTCTGCATAGAACCTATATTATGATATCCTAGTTGTTACTTATCCTCTCTCAAACAGTTGTTATTTTTACGTCTCATATATCAGGCAGTTGTAATTTCAACTCCTTCTGACGCAGATAATCAGCATTTTAAAGTAACAACTGCGCGGAACAAAGAGAATTAGATGTCTTCCATGCCCATTGTTTGGGTGTGTCTACATAGTTAATATTAACATACCTAACTTAATCCTCCACATCTCTTTACTAAACGATGGAAGTTGACAACTGTGCACCAATTATTTAACCGGTGAACTAAGTTATGCTAGTGAAACTTCTTGCGAATTATCATGAAGATAATTGAAAGCCATTTTTTTTTTTTGGGGGGGGGGGGGGGGGGGGGGGGGGTTCAGACTTGCATATCTCTTACCAGACGTTGCTGTCAACACCATCAATTTTCAGCTGCTGTTGATGTACTAGGCAAGTTTTACGTTCAGTAGTTTGCCATTGCTTTCTGAACGACCGGCTCCCATACCCTCACGTTATAACACAACGCGACACGGCCTGCTGCACAAATCGGTCGCAATTGAGTTTCGAACTCCTGGTAAGTGGCTCACGAACTGTGTTCGCAAGCCTTTAGCCACGGAGACTGGAAAGCCAATTAGAATATGAATTATATGAATTACAGCCATGTTTCAGACAAGGCAGAGACACTAGAGACCATATCTTCAATATGAGAACCCGCATGGAATCCGCGTCTCGACGGGTTTGTAAAATTGGCCTGGGCTCCCACATCCACCCAGCCTTAAACAGGTACCAGGAAATGTCTGGGGAAGTAAAGGCGCCTGACATGATCCTGGCCACATCACATAACGTTCCGGTTGGTCTATAAAAATGAGTCTAGAATCATACGCTCAATGGGCCTTACATCACGTAATACGGTCTATTACATTGGTTTACGCATCGATGTTCTGCCATTCAGCTATGTAAAATGGTTGTAGGATTGATCCAAGCCTACGACCCGCTCTCTGTTTCGGTTGTAAATATTTTATAAGGCGGAATATATTTATAGCGCTGGCGTAGCCCATGGGAATGTCAGTAGATAGCAAATGTTGTGGTTCCCAATAAACTTCTCAACGACATAATGGATAACAGCACGGAGACGTGGTGATGACAATTACGCGTGGAGTTATCCTCACTGACCAACAGTGGAGCATCCTGTTCTCACTGTAACAAACAGTTAATGGTAATTGTGGAGCAGTTCTAGGAAGAACACTACACGGAGACGTCGTGATACAAATCAAAAGTGGAGTATCCGAAATGATCAAGAGTTGAGTTTTCTGTCCTCACTGTTACAAACGATTCCATGAACATTTTAGAGCACTTATGAACGAAAATACTACAAGGAGACTTCATGATGATAATCAAAAGTGGAATTGTCCTTAACTGATCCATAGTCGACCAATACATTTGTTCTCACGGTAGCAAACATTTAAATGAACATTTTGGAGTAGTTATAAGCGGAGAGATGAGTTGAGCTTAAGAACCGACATCACTGAACTCAGGAATTCCTATATACACTCCATCCCCTCATTCAACAGCCAGCGAAGAGTCATGCTACTAATCGTTCCCACCAGTATCTGATTGAAAGTCTCCTGGTCTTCCCTCTCAATTTTGAGATTCTTCCAGAACCCCTGTCTATACCTGCAATCTCATTCTTTTCACGTACGTGTTCTCAATCTGTTTCCCCGTCTTTTCCATCTGGTCCCACATGATAACGACCACCTCTCCCTTGTCCATAAGTAATCTACCCCCTAGAAGTGCATTCCCTTTCAGCCTATCAGTCTGTTCATTCCCCCGCAGACCCGCATGGCCAGGGAAAAATATCCAAACAATCCTCACACACGTAATGCTTTAAACAACAAGTGGTGTTATCTGGCGCTAGATCGACCCTCCTGTCCGCACTGCGAGACATGTCCCGACCAACAGATTAGTCTAATCTGCCACCTTCGATCCCACTTCAGGAATGTCATATGCAAATATGGTTCCTTTTGGCAACGACGAAAAAACTACAAGTATTCTGTCTTATAAGTAAACATTTTGTATTTATGACGTCGGTTGTCCGTTGTTATACATTTGGCGGTCTTGATGTCCGTAGATAGGACGATCATATTTCCAAAACAGCGCGTAATGTGCAGAATAATCTCCATTCTTTTATAAATCGATTCACCTCACACAATTTCACATATGAATAAATCGTCTCATCTCTGTCTCAGATGTCTTTCATGTTTTTGTTGTCCGGTACTTATAAGACACAACAGGGTGTAATGTATCATGCCAGTAGTTTGTGAATCCACAAAAAAGAAATATAGAAACATGAAAATTTAAGACAATGGAATTGACTGAAAACAGACAAGTAAAACATAGAACATACTAGTCTGTAGGAGATAAAGGCAGACACAGACATATTGGAGATACGGACATATATTTGTACACTGGAGATATAGGCATACATGGAGACATTGTAAAGGCATACGATGGGACAATGTCAAGACATACGTGGGGACATTGTAAAGACATCCATAGGAACATTGCAGATAACGACATACATTGGGACATTGTGAAGATATCTATGAGGACATTGAAGATAAAGACATAACATGGGGACATTGTGAAGATATCCATGGGGACATTGAAGATAAAGACATACATGGGGACACTGAAGATAACGACATCCATGGGGACATTGTAAAGACATCCAGATGACTCTGATGATAACGACATACATGGGGACATTGTAAAGACACACATGGGGACATTGTTAAGACATTCACGGGGACATTGAAGATAACGACATACATGAGGACATTAAAGTTTCGTTCTCCAAGATCGTGTTTACCTTCTGTGCATCAATCACCTTGCTTTCCAACTTTTACATTGAAGTCACCCATCTTGATGTGTATTTCTGAAATGTTACATTTCTTCAAAGCATTCTCCATGTCGTTATAAAATTCCTCTACACTATATTCACTGCTTTCTCCTGTTGGGGCATATATTTGAATGGCGTTTATGTCGAAAGGTCTTCTTATTAAATTCCCAAATAGAACCCTGTTTAACACTGCCCAGTATAATTTAAAAGATTTTGATGTTTTAAAATCCAAGATAATTGCTACAACACTTCGCCTTTCCTCACCACAGAATATATAATTGTAAAATCTTCCCCTGTCTTTATCCCTGTCCCTTTTGTTCCTTTCCATATCGTCTCACACATTCGTAGTATTAGTATATTAATATTCTCTCTTCCTATTTCTTGCTTGGTTTTATCTAATTTTCCATAAGCGCTTAAAGTACGAACATTCCATGTTGCCAATTTCAGTGTTGCTGCCCTTTCTTCTGACATCTGTTATTTAACAAATAATTATAAACTAGGCATCTTTAAAGAAGGTAGTTTGACATTGGTTTCCTTCCTGGCAGTGACCATACTGCTCGGTGACCGTA
This sequence comes from Cepaea nemoralis, assembly GCA_014155875.1. Taxonomy (NCBI): domain Eukaryota; kingdom Metazoa; phylum Mollusca; class Gastropoda; order Stylommatophora; family Helicidae; genus Cepaea; species Cepaea nemoralis. The sequence goes on along the minus strand of JACEFZ010024057.1, from coordinate 318,953 downwards.
GTCATTGTCTCGTTGAAGAGACCATCTGCCTACCGTCGCGAAATTTGAGACCATAACGAACAACTATCAGTCGGCTGCCCTCAAAATTCCATCCACCACCTGCCTTCTTGTGAAAAACATTCCTAAAACGGTTACGAATATCAACACATCCTCCCCAGAAAAACACAAAGCATCGTCCCTCTGCGAAAACCACAATTATTCCGTCGCCATTTTACCGGAAGCATGGTCACAGTTGAGATAGACTCACGCATGGATATACTTGCGATTCAGATTGTCACCGGTACACTGGCGATAAAGGCATCTATGGGTAAATTAGTATATTATCTGCGCAAAAAGAAAGAATGAAAGTAATAATATCAATATAGAGTGTTAATGTTGCATTCCTAGAAATTGATGATGTTGTACTGGTAGACAGAGTTCAGCTGGTTCCTGGGACAGAGTGGGCTATTGTAACATCTTATAACAGAGGAAGTAGTAACAAAGAGCTATGTTATCGTGTTTTTCATATCCCACTTTCTCTCTCTCTCTCTCTCTCTCTCTCTCTCTCTCTCTCTCTCTCTCTCACACACACACACACACACACACACACACACACACACACACAGAGACAGACACACACAAACACACCATAAGCGAAGTTGACAGGGCACTGAGTTGATGTCATGAGAGAGATCCGACGAGGGTTCAACCACAACGTTTGTCGTCTCGCTAGTGAGGCAAAGACTGGGCACCTATTCCTCCCTGCATTTAAATCTACAAATTGTGAATGGCCTATCACTTCATAGACACCCATTACATCACATGCCCCAATAAAATCATAGACCTCTATCACATCAAAACCCCTATCACAAAACAGACCCCTATCACATCACAAACCCCTATCACAGACCCCTGTTTGTTCACAGACCCCTATAACATCACAGATCCCTATAACATCACAGAGCTCTATGTCATCAAAGAGCCCTATCACATCACAGACGCCTATCACATCACAGACCTCTATCACATCACAGACCTCTATCACATCACAGACCCTTATCACATCATAGACCCTTATCACATCACAGACCTCTATCACATCACAAACCTCTATCACATCACAGACCTCTATCACATCACAGACCCCTATCACATCACAGACCTCTATCACATCACAGATGCCTGTGTCATCACAGACATCTATCACATCACAGACCAATATCACATCATAGACCTCTATCACATCACAGAACCTTATGTCATCAGAGACCTCTATAACATCACAGACCCCTATCACATCACAGACCTCTATCACATCACAGACCTCTATCACATCACAGACCCTTATATCATCACAGACTTCTATCACATCACAGACCTCTATCACATCACAGACCCCTATAACATCACAGACCCTTATCACATCACAGACCCCTATCACATCACAGACCTCTATCACATCACAGACCTCTATCACATCACAGACCCTTATGTCATCACAGACCTCAATCACATCACAGACCTCTATCACATCACAGACCCCTATCACATCATAGACCTCTATCACATCACAGACCCCTATAACATCACAGACCCCTATAACATCAGTGACCCCTATCACATCACAGACCCCTAACACATCACAGACCTTTATTACATCACAGACCTCAATCACATCACAGACATCTATCACATCACAGACCCATATCACATCACAGACCCCTGTGTCATCACAGACATCTATCACATCACAGATCCATATCACATCACAGACCTCTATCACATCACAGACCCCTGTGTAATCACAGACCCCTATCACATCACATACCTCTATCACATCACAGACCTCTATCACATCACAGACCTCTATCACATCACAGACCCCTATCACATCACATACCCCTATCACATCACATACCTCTATCATATCACAGACCTCTATCAAATCACAGACCTCTATCACATCACAGACCCCTATCACATCAAAGACCTCTATCACTTCACAGACTTCTATCACATCACAGACCTCTATCACATCACAGACCCCTATCACATCACAGACCTCTATCACATCACAGACCTCTATCACATCACAGACCCCTATCATATCACAGACCTCTATCACATCACAGACCTCTATCACATCATAGACCCCTGTCACATCACAGACCTCTATCACATCACAGACCTCTATCACATCACAGACCTCTATCACATCAAAGACCCATATCACATCACATACCTCTATCACATCACAGACCATTATAACATCACAGACCCTTATGTCACCACAGACCTCTATCACATCACAGACCTCTATAACATCACAGACCTCTATCACATCACAGACCTCTATCACATCACAGACCCCTATCACATCATAGACTTCTATCACATCACAGACCCCTATAACATCACAGACCCTTATAACATCACATACCACTATCACATCACAGACCCCTATCACATCACAGACCTCTATCACATCACAGACCTCTATCATATCATAGACCCCTATCACATCACAGACCCCTATCACATTACAGACCTCTATCACATCACAGACCTCTATCACATCACAGCCATCTATCACATCACAGACCCTTATCACATCACAGATCCCTATCACATAACAGACCTCTATCACATCACAGACGTCTATCACATTATAGACCCCTATAACATCACAGACATCTATCACATCACAGACCCCTTTGTCATCACAGACCCCTATCACATCAAAGACCTCTATCACATCAAAGACCCCTATCACATCACAGACCTCTATCACATCACAGACCAATGTGTCATCACAGACCCCTATCACATCACAGACCTCTATCACATCAGAGACCTCTATCACATCACAGACCTCTATCACATCACAGACCTCTATCACATCACAGACCCCTATCTCATCACAGACCTCTATTACATCACAGACCTCTATCACATCACAGACAACTATCACATCACAGACCCCTATCACATCACAGACCCCTGTGTCATCACAGACCTCTATCACATTACAGACCCCTATCACATCACAGATCCCTATCACATCACAGACCCCCCTATGTCACCACAGACCCCTATCACATCACAGACCCCTATTACATCACAGACCTCTATCACATCACAGAATCCTATCACATCACAGACCCCTATCACATCACAGACCTCTATCACATCACAGAGCCCTATCACATTACAAACCCTTATCACATCACAGACCCCTATCACATCATAGACCCCTATCACATCACAGACCCCTATCACATCACAACCTCTATCACATCACAGACCCCTATTACATCACAGACCCCTATCACATCACAGACCTCTATCACATCACAGACCCCTATCACATCACAGACCCCTATCACATCACAGACCTCTATCACATCACAGACCTCTATCACATCACAGAACCCTATCATATCACAGACCTCTATCACATCACAGACCGCTATCACATCACAGACCTCTATCACATCACAGACCTCTATCACATCACAGACCCCTATCATATCACAGACCTCTATCACATCACAGACCTCTATCACATCATAGACCCCTATCACATCACAGACCTCTATCACATCACAGACCTCTATCACATCACATACCTCTATCACATCACAGACCTCTATCACATCACAGACTCCTATCACATCACAGACCTCTATCACATCACAGACCATTATCAAATTACAGACCCCTATGTCACCACAGACCTCTATCACATCACAGACCCCTATCACATCACAGACCCCTATCACATCACAGACCCCTATCACATCACAGACCCCTATCACATCACAGACCCCTATCACATCACAGACCCTTATCACATAAAGACCCCTATCACATCATAGACCCCTATCAAATCACAGACCCCTATCACATCACAGACCACCTATCACATCACAGACCCCTATCACATCACAGACCCCTATCACATCACAGACCACTATCACATAATAGACCCCTATCACTTCACAGACCTCTATCACTTCACAGACCTCTATCACATCATAGACCCCTTTCACATCATAGACCCCTATCACATCACAGACCCATATCACATCATAGACCCCTATCACATCATAGACCCCTATCACATCACAGAACCCTATCACATCACAGACCTCTATCATATCACAGACCCCTATATCTTCACAGACCTCTATCACATCACAGACCCCTGTGTCATCACAGACCTCTATCACATCACAGACCCCTATCACTTCACAGACCCCTATCACTTCACAGACCTCTATCGCATCACGGACCCTTATGTCATCACCTACCCCTATCACATCACAGACCCCTATCACATCACAGACCCCTATCACATCACAGACCCCTATAACATCACAGACCCCAATGTCATCACAGACCTCTATCACATCACAGACCTCTATCACATCACAGAGCCCTATCACATCACAGATCCCTATCACATCACAGAGCCCTATCACATCACAGACCTCTATCACATCACAGACCCCTATCATATCACAGACCTCTATCACATCACAGACCCTTATGTCATCACAGACCTCTATCACATCACAGACCTCTATCACATCACAGACCTCTGTCACATCACAGACCCCTATCACATCACAGACCTCTATCACATCACAGACCTCTATCACATCACAGACCTCTATCACATCACAGACCTCTATCACATCACAGAACCCTATCACATCACAGACCCCTATCACATTACAAACCTCTATCACATCACAGACCTCTATCACAATACAGACCTCTATCACATCACAGAGCCCTCTCACATCTCAGATCCCTATGTCATCAAGGACCTCTGTCATATCACAGACCTCTATCACATCACAGACCCTTATCACATCACAGACCCCTATCACTTCACAGACCCCTATGTCACCACAGACTCCCATATTATTACAGAACCATAAGAAGAATCTGCTTCGTGATATTGTTTGTTTGTTCTCTCTCTCTCTCTCACTCTCTCTCTCTCTCTCTCTCTCTCTCTCTCTCTCTCTCTCTCTCTCTCTCTCTCTCTCCCCTCTGTGTGTGTGTGTATGTGTGTGTGTGAGCGCGCGAGTATAAGCGTGTCTTTCTCCCTGTGTACTTATTTCTTAGCGCTACAAATAAAATTCGTTCTTTTGTTCGACAGCAGCAATAACAGTCATTAATTTGACTCTAGCAAGTTTCTAGCTTCGAAAAGTTTTCTAAAGTCTTACAATCAAATAGGAAACACGGAAGAAAGTCTGCGAACCCGATCTCTGACAATGGCGAACAGATAATTAAGCCGACTGCAATCATTGTATGATGTAGTTTCATCCCAGGAAATTAGTGTACAAGATTTAATATGGTTTTATGTCATTGCTTCCTTGACTTCTTTGCGATTTGGCAGACAATAATTAGAAGGGCTTCACAAGATCAATTAAGTTTGGAAGAAATACAATTGGCACATATATAGCACACACAATAGAAGGATGACAATAAAATATAGGCCGGAAATTAATATTTCTAATTGAACAGGAACACGAGAGAGAAAGAAAATAGAGGTTTCGAACTTAAATGTTACCACCATTAGTGCGAAATGCGTGGGTGAAGAAGAAATATAGCAACATTCTTTTAATGAAGAAATATACAGCGACAGTCTACTGGTGTAAAAATATACAGCGACTTTCTGCTAGTGTAGAAATATACAGCGACATTCTACTAGTGTAGAAATATACAGCGACATTCTACTAGTGTAGAAATATACAGCGACATTCTACTAGTGTAGAAATATACAGCGACATTCTACTAGTGTAGAAATATACAGCGACATACTACTAGTGTAGAAATATACAGCGATATACTACTAGTGTAGAAATATACAGCGATATACTACTAGTGTAGAAATATACAGCGACATACTACTAGTGTAGAAATATACAGTGACTGTCTACTAGTGTAGACATATACAGCGACTGTCTACAAGTGTAGAAATATACAGCGAGATTCTACTAGTATGGAACTATACAGCGACATTTCACCAGTGTAAACAGTCGTCGAGTCTACTAATGTAGACTGTGTCGTGTAGTCTACTAGCCTAGACGGATGTGTAGTCTAGTAGAGTAGACTGTCGCTGTTTACTTCTTCCTCGCCCACGCTTTCAGACTAATGTCGGTAGTATTATGTTCAGAAGTCTCTTCCCGTGTCCTATTCTGTTAGCAATATTAATCCAAGCATCCAGGAGATCTATCACATGAACAGAATCCTATCTCAGAAACAGTATTCTATTTCATAAACAGTATCCAATCTCGGAAACAGTAGTTGGTCACAGTAAAGGTCATAGTTGTTGACAGAGAACAGTAATGATGTTTTTATGTTCTTTCGGCTCTAAACATACGCAAAGTCCATTCGCCTGTTACTGTTTCTAGTGCACTGGACTGATTTTTGTGTGTGGATTATCTTTACTTATTACCAGTGTCCCTCCCCAACAAGCGAATCCACTCTGATTTCTGAGTTACCTATAATTTACGTCCCCAATTCAAGGACGTGAAGTCAACAGTTTAGTCCAACTGATCGGTGTTGGGGATGAACCCGCTACAGCACACCGGATGTTTGAGAACCAGTGCTGTTATCCATTCGGTCATGCTGGCTTCTAGAACAGTAATGAAAGGCATCGATGCTGGACGGGAGCCAGGGGGAGACCAACACAACGGCTAACCCGAGTCTGTAAGCAGAGCCACCAAATGTCCCGAGAAACAATCCAGTTTTAGATGCTTTGTCCCAGTATTTCGAAAAACTTTCCCTCGAGGTAAAAACGTCCAGGTTTAAAGCAATCGATCAATTGCTTGTAATAAGAGTAATGTAATTAGTGTAATCTGTGCCGAAATCTTCTCTGAAAAACATCAATGTAGAATCAAGTTTTCTTGGAAACACACACAAAAACACATATATTTCAAAAGATGGCGGTATGCTGATTATAAATTGTTCAAGAAAATTAAACCAAGATGTGTTATAAAATTAGGCAATCACAAAGTAATACAGCAAATATCCCATAGCACTAGTTACTTGTAAAGGCATGTGATTTGTTTCGCAATGACAGCAGTGTGTTCTGCAGAAGAGACTGGCATATGATGCGAACACATCTTGTCTGAGAGTGGATGTCGAGGAAGTCACTGCGGCGTTCCGCTAGCCCTGGGAGAAAAGCCCATACATTTCGTGACTATTATGGGCTCATAGAGCATGCTGAGTAGGGTGAAGATTGACATGCATCGTGCAGAGTGGCATGTTTCAATTTTAAAACATCCAACATAAGGATCATCCGTTGGATCATTTCTCTATGGTTGCTAGTGTATTGGAAGACGAGCAGGCGGACAAATTGGCTGGATCTGCACTTCTGGGTGGGGTAGTGGTGAACGATATGTCATATATAGTCAGAGTCCTGTGGGATCGTTTATATAGTGTGGAAGATACACCATAACTGCTTGGAGAGAATAGCGCGACAAGTAGTGACCATAAGAACTGGCAGTCACTCAGTTCTCCGAAGAAAGACTAGATGGACAATAATCAGATAACATATGCTACCATTAGTATTGGGACTCTTCGATGGTTGTTGAAAATGAGAACAGGGCGCGAATGGGAATGTCCCGAGTGTTTTGATGTCGGTTCTGGACTCAAATCAATTCAATTGGCAATGACGTAAAACTCATTAGAGTTGACTTAATCGCTGATTTCGGCAATTACCAATTTGATCTTGTTTATTATCTTAAATGTCTTCGTAGGCAGCAGTTTTGTGTTTGATAGCTTGACAAGACGCTAGATGTGTAACCCACAGGTTTTGTGTGTGATAGCTTGAAAAGACGCTAGATGTCTAACCCACAGGTTTTGTGTGTGATAGAACACACAAGACGCTACATGTGTAACCCACAGGTTTTGTGTGTGATAGCTTGACAAGACACTAGATGTGTAACCCACAGGTTTTGTGTGTGATAGCTTGACAAGACGCTAGATGTGTAACGGGGGGTACAGGGTGTCAGGCATTGGTAGCACCTTTGGTAAGGATGACTCTCATGTCCTTTTCAGGACCCATCCTCCACTGGTCCAAGCCTGACACCCAGCTCGTGCCTGTGGCTCCTAGTAGCTGTCAGCATGCGACAGCGGCCACCCCCAGGCAACAGCTGTGAGAGGCTGGCTAAACCAGGCATGGGTATCCGATTTGGTGTCAAACCAAGAGGTAAATTAGGGTATGCCTACCCAGCATGTGAAGACAGGATTCGGCAGACTGCGCGGAAGAAATCATTCCTGATTCAACGGGCAAGACGGCGTTTACCTGCAAAGCGTTGTGGAACGTAATGAGTACGGCAAGGCACGTAGAGCGCCCTGGTCATCACTGCACCTGTATTCGTCTCCAGTCGTCTCGACTTGTCTTGCCACTGGACTCAGATGGACTCAGGCGAGAGAGTGAGGTCGACAAATTGCGCAACTCTTCCTCACTTTAATCCAAGTCATCGCGCAAGTCATTCTTCATCCAATGTCATATATCACCTTCAAGCCCTGTGGCGATGGGCGAGCGGCGAAGGGCAGGCGTGGGTACGCTGGCAGTCGTAGTCGCAGACCTGCACACAGGCGGCTCAGGCCATATGGTCGTCTTCTACTGACCGGAGCAGCAGTGGGATTCGGCAGCCCCCTGAGCGACTGAGCAGCCATCTATAGGAACATACTGCTCACCTCCATAGCATGAGGAAGGGGCTAGAAAAGGTGCCCTAAACATTGTCTGCTCCATCACTACCTAACCAGCTAGCCGCGGTTGGTGGGTACCCTAACTGCGGTCGACATACAAACAAAGATAAAACAAGCAAAGCTAAAAGAGTAAACCATATTTCCTTAACAATTGGAACTTGGAATGTACGCACCCTACTTGACAGAGACGGCGCGGCGGGTCCAGAGAGACGAACAGCATTGATTGGGAGAGAGCTGGGCAGGTACAACATCGACATTGCAGCTTTGAGCGAGACACGACTTGCAGAAACAGGCCAAATCTGTGAAATAGGTGCCGGCTACACATTTTTCTGGAGTGGAAGGAAAAGCGAGGAAAGACGCCAGTCCTGTGTGGGATTTGCCATTAAGTCAGCCCTGGTCGGCAAATTAGCTGGATTTCCAAAGGCTATAAATGACAGGCTCATGACCATGAAGTTGCCCCTGCTGAATGGAAGAAATCATGCAACCATTGTGAGAGTCTACGCACCAACTATGACCAATGAAGATGATGTCAAGAACAAGTTCTATGAGGACCTGCACAATGTATTAACATCTGTTCCCAAAGGTGACAAACTTATACTCCTTGGGGATTTCAATGCCAGAGTAGGCACGGACACCACCTCTTGGAGTGGCATTATTGGAAAGCATGGAGTTGGAAATTGTAATAGCAATGGACTCCGCCTCCTTCAGACATGTGCCGAACATGATCTCCTGATTACGAACACAATTTTCCGTCTCCCCATGAGAAATAGGACATCGTGGATGCACCCTCGCTCGAAACACTGGCACCTCATTGACTATGTCATCATCAGGAGGAGTGACAGACAAGACGTTCGAGTGACAAAATCCATGTGTGGTGTCGAATGTTGGACAGACCATCGCCTCATTGTCTCGAAAATAAAAATTCACATCAGGCCACCACGGCGTCCTCAAGGGGCGAAAATGCAAAAAAAGCTAAATGTCACCCGCCTAAACAGCAAGAAAATGCAGCAGTCGTTTGAAAATATGCTGGAAGACCGCCTCAAGCCCAATGCTGCAGCTAAACAGGATACAGAAACAGAATGGAGAGCCCTAAAGGACATAATTTACAACACTGCTATGGAAAACCTGGGTCAGCCCCCCGAAAGCATAAAGACTGGTTTGATGAAAATTCCGAAGACATCAACCAATTGCTGGCCGAGAAACATCTTCTCCTCAAGGCACATTTGAATGACCCAAAGTCAACATAAAAAAAGATGCCTTCAAGAACATTCAGAGAGTAGTGCAGCAGAAACTTCGGCACATGCGGGACTCCTGGCTGAGCAGCAAAGCTGATGAAATTCAGGGCTTTGCTGACAGACATGATATGAAAAACTTCTACGACTCACTGAAAGCGATCTATGGTCCTACATCACCAGGCATAGTTCCCCTCCTCAGTGCAGATGAGGGAACATTGGTCACCGATAAGAAAGAAATCCTTCAACGCTGGGCAGAGCATTTCAGCAAAATCTTAAATGCAACTTCCTTCTTCGATGATGAAACCATCAACTGCCTTCCTCAAGTTCCCACCAATGAGACACTTGATGACCTGCCAACCATAGTGGAAGTAAACAAAGCCATCCAGCAACTCTCCAGCGGCAAGGCACCTGGTCCTGACTCCATCCCAGCAGAGATATACAAGGCAGGTGGGCCGGTCCTAACAGAGCAGCTTCACCAAGTCTTTACAAACATATGGGTGAACGAGACCATGCCACAAGATTTCAAGGACGCGTCAATAGTCCACCTTTACAAACGTAAAGGAAACCGCCAATCCTGTGACAACCACCGAGGCATCTCCTTGCTTTCAATTGCAGGGAAGATACTCGCCAGAATTCTTCTCAATCGCCTCACAGCCCATCTCGATCAAGGTCTTCTTCCTGAGAGTCAATGTGGCTTCAGAAAAGAACGTGGAACTGTTGACATGATTTTCGCTGCAAGGCAGCTGCAAGAGAAATGTCAGGAACAGAACTGCGAAATGTTCTCCACTTTCATTGACCTTACCAAGGCTTTTGATACAGTCAGCAGAGAAGGACTGTGGAAGATTATGGCAAAATATGGCTGTCCACGAAAGTTTGTCCAAATAGTGCGGCTATTTCATGACGGCATGCAGGCAAGAGTACAGGAAAATGGTGAACTGTCTGAACCCTTTCCTGTCACCAATGGAGTGAAGCAAGGATGTGTCCTGGCACCAACACTGTTCAGCCTCATGTTTTCAGCCATGTTGATGAATGCCTTCGAGAACGACGAACATTGGAATAGACATCAACTACCGTATGGATGGAAAGTTATTCAATCTCAGAAGGCTGAAAGCTAAAACCAAAATTAACAGTGACACCGTCAGAGAGCTCCTGTTTGCTGATTATTGCGCTCTATACGCCAACTCAGAGGCGGACATGCAACATAATGTTTCAGCTTTCTCACATGCCTGTGCCAACTTTGGGCTCAATATCAACTTGGAGAAGACTGTAGTTATGTACCAGCCAGCTCCAGGGAATAATCACACTGTGCCGAATATCAAAGTGAATGATCATAGACTAAGTGTTGTGGACAAATTCACCTATCTTGGCAGCACTGTGTCACAAGCTGCCACAATTGATGACGAAGTGAATGCAAGAATCTCCAAGGCCAGTGCGGCCTTTGGCAGACTGTACAAGAATGTATGGGACAGAACTGGAATAAGCCTGCAAACAAAGCTAAAAGTCTACAAAGCAGTTGTATTATCCACACTGCTATATGCTTGTGAAACCTGGACTGTTTATCAGCGACACGCTAGGAAATTAAACCACTTCCACACAGTCTGCCTAAGGAAGCTACTGAAGATTAAATGGCAAGACAAGATTCCAGACACTGAAGTCCTAGAAAGAGCATCCATGCCCAGTATCCACACTATACTGATGAAGAATCAGATTCGTTGGGCTGGTCACTTGACTCGCATGCCAGATCACAGGCTCCCTAAACGAATTTTTTACAGCGAACTGCGTTGTGGTAAACGCTCCCAAGGTGGCCAGAGGAAACGCTTTAAAGACACTCTGAAAATTTCACTGAATGCTTTTGGAATTCATCATGACACCTGGGAGGCTGCAGCCAGAGACCGAAATTCGTGGCGTGCATCATTACGCAAAGGTGCAGTCATATGTGAGGCAACCAGGACTGCAAGAGCTGTGAAGAAAAGGCAGGACAGAAAAACCACTGCAGGAAATCCTCCATCACTTCAAGTATTCTTTGCCCACATTGTCAAAGAACATTTCGAGCCAAAATAGGCCTTATCAGCCATCTTAGAACCCACGGCTCCATACCTTCAACCCCACTGGCTGAAATGAATGGTCATCATCATTCTTGATGGACAAACAACAGCTTGTGTGTGATAGCTTGACAAGACGCTAGATGTGTAACCCTCAGGTTTTATGTGTGATAGCTTGACAAGACGCTAGATGTGTAACCCACAGGTTTTGTGTGTGATAGCTTGACAATAAGCTAGATGTGTAACCCACAGGTTTTGTGTGTGATAGCTTGACAATACGCTAGATGTGTAACCCACAGGTTTTGTGTGTGATAGCTTGACAATAAGCTAGATGTGTAACCCACAAGTTTTGTGTGTGATAGCTTGACAAGACGCTAGATGTGTAACCCACATTTTTTATGTGTGATAGCTTGACAAGACGCTTGATGTGTAACCCACAGGTTTTAACGGCACTCGCTGAGGTCAATCACAGAAATCATCATCATCACGTAGCAGGTACTTTGCAGAACGTCCTGCTCATCACTGCTCATCACTGCTCATCACGGCTCATCATGACTCATCAATCACTACTCATAACGACTCATCACGGCATTCAGAAAAGCCTTCCATCTCTGCTCATGTCTCCAGCATCATACACCCTCATGCCCAAGGTGCCTGCAATGTATAGTGTCCATCTTCGGACTGGATGACCTCTGCCTCTTCTTCCAAAACAAACCAGGCCTTCTATCACTGTTCTCTCCTTGCCGCTGTGACGTTTACTACGGCCAATATATCTTAGTTTCCCAGACAATACTGTCTATGAACCTGTGTTTTATGAATTTCATCTCTGATAGAACTGCAGTATTTGTCTTCGTCTTGGTCCACAATATTTTAAGAATTTTTATGTAAGATCTTAATCCAAAAGCGCACTTTATCGGCTTTAGCGATTTCGAAATTATCCCTAATTCACATCTATATATAGCACTTGGAAAAATAAATGTAAAAGAAACAGACATTCAATATATGTGTATATTTTCTCATGTTATTTCGCTGATCTCGGTGTTTCCCCGGTGACTGATTGATATTAAAAGACGCTGGTAGATAATACAATTTCAAGAGCGAAAACAAAAATACAATTTACTTTAATGAGATATGTGAGACTGGTCTTCTTGGGGAAAATTATCGTTATGCGCGAATCATGGTTTTTCTCCCCACGTGACAGCGTAATGGCGGTTTACTTTCTTGCCCACTACGTAGACGGTAACGATGTCCATTTTCTTGACGCAATAAAGGAGTGTGGGTAGTAGAACACTTAGTGGGGAGGTGGCAGCATCAAGCAAACCTAAACCCACAAGGTTAGCCTACAACATACAACAAATGTTTATATTACTGAGATAGAAGCCAGTCTCCAGCTAACCTCAACCAACAAGGTTAGCCTACAACATACAATACAAGTTTATATCACAAAGATAGAAGCCACTCTCCAGCACACATCAAATCACAAGGTTTAGCTTACAACATACAACAAATGTTTATAACACAGAGATAGAAGCCAGTCTACAGCAAGCCTCAACTCACAAGGTTAGCCTACAACATTCAACAAATGTTTATATCATAGAGATAGAAGCCAGTCTCCAGTAAACCTCAACCCCCAAGGTTAGCCTACAACATACAACAAATGTTTATATCACAGAGACAGAAGCCACTCTCCAGCAAACCTCAACTCACACGTTTAGCCTACAACATACAACAAATGTTTATATCACAGAGATAGAAGCCAGTCCCCAGGCCAGGAAGAACAACTTTAATAAATAATAAAAATGAAATCCTGCCTCGTTTGTGGTGTCACCCAACACGATCCCTTTAGAAAACAATTCTCCTGGAAACTGTTGAAGGCAAACGTAGAAATGAAGACAAAGAAAATAATGGGTTTAGGTCCATATACGAATGGACCAGACTCGGTATTTGCTACATATATGTAAACCTGTGGAGGGACAACCATGAAGGACTGTGAAAGTCCTGTCACGTTCATTTTAGCAGCTAAGCGACCCACGACTGATGTTACGGGTTGATCTAATCTAATCTGATCACGATGTATTTCAACATCATGAAAGCTTGCGTTCACGGCATAAAAAACAAATGATTACAAAGGCAAAATTGCCAAGTAAAGAATAAAGGGCAATCAGAGAAGTCAATATCTGCATGGCTTGGCCACGTGGCATGATCGAGACAAGAACACGAAGCTGGTACACGAGTCTGGTGATCGCGTGAGCAGATGGAAAGACATAACCGCCAACGCTTATCGGCATGGCACATGATGATGATGATGATGATGATGATGATGATGACAGCGATTGAAGATACGACAGTCCACCTGTCATTAGATCTGCTTTCAGAGCAAGACGACATATTGATTCACTTGTCTTGGTGCGAACATATATCTAGACCTGAGGTTATAGGGCCACGTTACAGTATTTCCTAACTGTATCGAATTAAAACTTATCTTTTTTCTGTTTCGGTTGCTAAATTTCACTTGGGAAAGCCTAGCCTAGCTAAGTTCAACCGGCGTGCATCAGGCGTCCCATGATAACAAACCAATGAATTAATCATGTATTACCAACAATCGTTATATTACCAACAATCGCTATATTAACAACAATCTCTACATTACCAACAATCGCTATATTACCAATAATCGCTATATTACCAACAATCGCAATATTACCAACAATCGCTATATTACCAACAATCGCTATATTACCAATAATCGCTATATTACCAACCATCGCTTTATTACTAACCATCGCTGTATGGTGCATCACAGATTCTGTATTACTAACCATTGCTGTATTACGAGTGACAGCTATATTACCAACAATCACTGTATTACCAATCATTGTTTACTCCTAACCATCGCTGTAATACTAACCATCGCTGTATTACTAAAGATCGCTGTATTAAAGATCGCTGTATTACTAACTATCGCTATATACCTAACCATCGCTGTATTACTAACTATCGCTATATACCTAACCATCGCTGTATTACTAACTATCGCTATATACCTAACCATCGCTGTATTACTAACTATCGCTATATACCTAACCATCGCTGTATTACTAACTATCGCTATATACCTAACCATCGCTGTATTACTAACTATCGCTATATACCTAACCATCGCTGTATTACTAACTATCGCTATATTCCTAACCATCGCTGTATTACTAACTATCGCTATATTCCTAACCATCGCTGTATTACTAACTATCGCTATATACCTAACCATCGCTGTATTACTAACTATCGCTATATACCTAACCATCGCTGTATTACTAACTATCGCTATATACCTAACCATCGCTGTATTACTAACTATCGCTATATACCTAACCATCGCTGTATTACTAACTATCGCTATATACCTAACCATCGCTGTATTACTAACTATCGCTATATACCTAACCATCGCTGTATTACTAACTATCGCTATATACCTAACCATCGCTGTATTACTAACTATCGCTATATTCCTAACCATCGCTGTATTACTAACTATCGCTATATACCTAACCATCGCTGTATTACTAACTATCGCTATATACCTAACCATCGCTGTATTACTAACTATCGCTATATACCTAACCATCGCTGTATTACTAACTATCGCTATATACCTAACCATCGCTGTATTACTAACTATCGCTATATACCTAACCATCGCTGTATTACTAACTATCGCGATATACCTAACCATCGCTGTATTACTAACTATCGCTATATACCTAACCATCGCTGTATTACTAACTATCGCTATATACCCTAACCATCGCTGTATTACTAACTATCGCTATATACCTAACCATCGCTGTATTACTAACTATCGCTATATACCTAACCATCGCTGTATTACTAACTATCGCTATATTCCTAACCATCGCTGTATTACTAACTATCGCTATATACCTAACCATCGCTATATTACTAACTATCGCTATATACCTAACCATCGCTGTATTACTAACTATCGCTATATACCTAACCATCGCTGTATTACTAACTATCGCTATATACCTAACCATCGCTGTATTACTAACTATCGCTATATTCCTAACCATCGCTGTATTACTAACTATCGCTATATACCTAACCATCGCTGTATTACTAACTATCGCTATATACCTAACCATCGCTGTATTACTAACTATCGCTATATACCTAACCATCGCTGTATTACTAACTATCGCTATATTCCTAACCATCGCTGTATTACTAACTATCGCTATATACCTAAACCATCGCTATATTACTAACTATCGTATATACCTAACCATCGCTATATACTAACTATCGCTATATACCTAACCATCGCTGTATTACTAACTATCGCTATAGACTAACCATCGCTGTATTACTAACTATCGCTATATACCTAACCATCGCTGTAGTACTAACTATCGCTATATACCTAACCAAGCTGTATTACTAAACTATCGCTATATACTAACCATCGCTGTATACTAACTATCGCTATATACCTAACCATCGCTGTATTACTAACTATCGCTCCTATATACCTAACCATCGCTGTATTACTAACTTATCGTATATAACCTAACCATCGCTGTATTTACTAACTATCGCTATATACCTAAACCATCGCCTGTATTACTAAACTATCGCTATATACCTAACCATCGCTGTATTACTAACTATCGCTACTATACCTAACCATCGCTGTATTACTAACTATCGCTATATACCGAACCATCGCTGTATTACTAACTATCGCTATATACCTAACCATCGCTGTATTACTAACTATCGCTATATACCTAACCATCGCTGTATTACTAACTATCGCTATATACCCTAACCATCGCTGTATTACTAACTATCGCTATATACCTAACCATCGCCTGTATTACTAACTACGCTATATACCTAACCATCGCTGTATTACTAACTATCGCTATATACCTAACCATCGCTGTATTACTAAACTATCGCTATATCCTAACCATCGCTGTATTACTAACTATCGCTATATTCCTAACCATCGCTGTATTACTAACTATCGCTATATTCCTATACCATCGCTGTATTACTAACTATCGCTATATTCCTAAACCATCGCTGTATTACTAACTATCGCTATATACCTAACCATCGCTGTATTACTAACTATCGCTATATACCTAACCATCGCTGTATTACTAACTATCGCTATATTCCTAACCATCGCTGTATTACTAACTATCGCTATATCCTAACCATCGCTGTATTACTAACTATCGCTATATTCCTAACCATCGCTGTATTACTAACTATCGCTATATACCTAACCATCGCTGTATTACTAACTATCGCTATATTCCTAAACATCGCTGTATTACTAACTATCGCTATTATACCTAACCATCGCTGTATTACTAACTATCGCTATATTCCTAACCATCGCTTGTATTACTAACTATCGCTATATTCCTAACCATCGCTGTATTACTAAACTATCGCTATATACCTAACCATCGCTGTATTACTAACTATCGCTATATTCCTAACCATCGCTGTATTACTAACTATCGCTATATACCTAACCATCGCTGTATTACTAACTATCGCTATATTCCTAACCATCGCTGTATTACTAACTATCGCTATATTCCTAACCATCGCTGTATTACTAACTATACGCTATATACCTAACCATCGCTGTATTACTAACTATCGCTATATTCCTAACATCGCTGTATTACTAACTATCGCTATATACCTAACCATCGCTGTATTACTAACTATCGCTATATACTAACCATCGCTGTATTACTAACTATCGCTATATACCTAACCATCGCTGTATTACTAACTATCGCTATATACCTATACCATCGCTGTATTACTAACTATCGCTATATACCTAACCATCGCTGTATTACTAACTATCGCTATATACCTAACATCGCTGTATTACTAACTATCGCTATATTCCTAACCATCGCTGTATTACTAACTATCGCTATATTCCTAACCATCGCTGTATTACTAACTATCGCTATATACCTAACCATCGCTGTATTACTAACTATCGCTATATACCTAACCATCGCTGTATTACTAACTATCGCTATATACCTAACCATCGCTGTATTACTAACTATCGCTATATACCTAACCATCGCTGTATTACTAACTATCGCTATATTCCTAACCATCGCTGTATTACTAACTATCGCTATATACCTACCATCGCTGTATTACTAACTATCGCTATATACCTAACCATCGCTGTATTACTAACTATCGCTATATACCTAACCATCGCTGTATTACTAACTATCGCTATATACCTAACCATCGCTGTATTACTAACTATCGCTATATACCTAACCATCGCTGTATTACTAACTATCGCTATATACCTAACCATCGCTGTATTACTAACTATCGCTATATTCCTAACCATCGCTGTATTACTAACTATCGCTATATACCTAACCATCGCTGTATTACTAACTATCGCTATATACCTAACCATCGCTGTATTACTAACTATCGCTATATACCTAACCATCGCTGTATTACTAACTATCGCTATATACCTAACCATCGCTGTATTACTAACTATCGCTATATACCTAACCATCGCTGTATTACTAACTATCGCTATATTCCTAACCATCGCTGTATTACTAACTATCGCTATATTCCTAACCATCGCTGTATTACTAACTATCGCTATAATTCCTAACCATCGCTGTATTACTAACTATCGCTATATTCCTAACCATCGCTGTATTACTAACTATCGCTATATTCCTAACCATCGCTGTATTACTAACTATCGCTATATTCCTAACCATCGCTGTATTACTAACTATCGCTATATTCCTAACCATCGCTGTATTACTAACTATCGCTATATTCCTAACCATCGCTGTATTACTAACTATCGCTATATTCCTAACCATCGCTGTATTACTAACTATCGCTATATTCCTAACCATCGCTGTATTACTAACTATCGCTATATTAATAATCACCGCTATATTACCAACCACCACTGTATTACTAAAGATCGATGTGTTATCAACCATCCTTGTATTACCAATCATCGCTGCATTACTAAAAATCTCTGTATTACTAAAGATCGCTGTATTACTAAACATCGCTGTATTACTAAAGATCGCTGTATAACTACCTATCGCTATATACCTAACCATCGCTGTATTACTAAACATCACTGTATTAGTAAAAATCTCTGTATTACTAAAGATCGCTGTATTACTAAACATCGCTGTATTACTAAAGATCGCTGTATTACTAAACATCGCTGTATTACTAAAGATCGCTGTATAACTACCTATCGCTATATACCTAACCATCGCTGTATTACTAACTATCGCTATATTCCTAATCACCGCTATATTACCAACCACCACTGTATTACTAAAGATCGCTGTGTTATCAACCATCCCTGTATTACCAATCATCGCTATATTACTAAAGATCTCAATATTACCAACCATCGCTGTATTACTTAAGATCGCAGTATTATCAACCATAGCTGTATTACCAACCATCGCTGCATTCCTAAAGATCGCTGTATTACCAACCATCGCCAACCATCACCACAGACGAGCTACAAGCAACGTCGTTCCAGGCCACAATGAACGTGACATAAAAACATTTCTCTATCAATGAAACACGAACACAACGAACCGTTGCCGTTTCTAGATATCCTAATGAGATGTAGAGCAGACGGCACAATTCAAAGAGCAGTGTACCGTAAAGAAACATGGACTGGCCAATATTTAAATTTTCAGAGCTTCGCACCTGTCCTGTACAAACAGGGCCTAGTACGGACCCTGTTTGACCATGCTAGGAAGATATGCACCCAGGACACACTGATAGAAGAATTTGAAACTCTGAAGAATGCCTTAAACCTTAATGGGTACTCCACAGGATTTATAAAGCGCCACTGCTAACAGCCCAAACCTAAACCAGAAGAAACTACAGACCCTAAACTCAAGGTTTTCATCCATTTAACCTTCCGAGGAGATGGCGTAATGCAACGTTTGCAGGACCGGCTCATCACAGCAGTCGGGTGAACATTCTGTGCTGCAACTCCGGTTATCAGGTACAAAACCACACCGATCCCCATCCCAGCAGTTAAAGAACCTGTAGCTTTGTACATCAAATCGTATTGTATTTACCAATTTACATGCAGGTGCGAGACCATCTACATAGGTAGAGCAGAGCGACAGTTACATAACAGGGTGTTGGAACACATTCCGAACTGGGTGGACAAGATACTACACACAGAAGAGGGTAGCCTAGGCAGGCCGACACACCGAAACAGTCCTGCTTCATCTGTCGCGAGACACGTGCTCGAGAGTGGTCATGTGGTTGAAAGAGACAGTGCCTTCCGTGTGTTGTTCAACACACAGAAGTAGTCGGTTGTTAAGGTTTGCTGAAGCCATAGTGATCAACCTGCGTAAGCCGGCCTTGTGCAAGCAGAAAGACATGTTAGTCAGTTTAAAATTACCGTGGTAGACAATCGACATTACTGTGCGAATATGTGTATATTTCAGATTGAAGGATTTATCTAGTTATTTCACTTTATGTTGTGTGATTTCTGCAGTATGTACCTGACGAGATGCAGCGAAATATGCCAGGCAATAAATCGTGCAATCTATTGTTTGTGTCTTCGTTATTCAAATTCACTACGGGTACGGGAAACATTGTTTTGAGCATCGCTGTATTACCAACCATCGCTGCATTACTAAAGATCGCTGTATTACCAACCTTCGCTGTATTACCAATCATAGCTATATTACTAAAGATCGCTATATACCAACCATAGCTGTATTACTAAAGATCGCTGTATTACTAAACATAGATGCATTACTAGCTATCACTGTATTACTAACCATCGCTGCATTACTAAAGATCGCTGTATTACCAACCTTCGCTGTATTACCAATCATAGCTATATTACTAAAGATCGCTATATTACCAACCATCGCTGTATTACTAAAGATCGCTGTATTACTAAAGATCGCTATATTACCAACCATCGCTGTATTACTAAAGATCGCTGTATTACCAACCTTCGCTGTATTACCAATCATAGCTATATTACTAAAGATCGCTATATTACCAACCATCGCTGTATTACTAAAGATCGCTGTATTACTAAACATAGATGCATTACTAGCTATCACTGTATTACTAACCATCGCTGTATTACCAGCGACCGCTGTATTATCAACAATCACTGTATTACCTACCAATAATCGCTCTATTACCAAGAATCGAGGTATTGGAAATAATCGCTTCATTACAACCAATCGCTGTATTAAAACCAATCGTTGCACCTAATTTGTTAAACAATATATTCTCCATATATATAACATTAAAGCAGCCAGTTAAGCCTCTTTTAAAAAAAAAAAAATAACATTATTGTGCTTATTTACGTCTACAGCAAGAAAGGACAGGGGTGGGGAGGAAGCTGTGGGTCAGACCTCGAACACTGATCTACTCCCGACCTCTCCCTGGATTCAGACATCAACCACGTGAGTCGAACAGGGTGTTAATATCTTTTCTATAAGTGGGTTCTTTGGGATTAATTCGCACAGCTAGAAGGTATCATCTATAATACACCAACCCCTGGCCCTAGCTACCCACAGAATTACCCAAATTCCCACCGTCTCCCTACACCGACTGTAAACAAACTTCCCAATAATGCACTTTACTTTCTTACTTACACCCGGAAGCTCACCATTTGTTCACATTAAAATGTAATGAGCTTTTAGGAACAGAGTTCTAAGAGAAGACACATTCCAACAGTAGTGTGCTATGATGGCAAGCGTCTACGTATTTCTGTTTCATAATAGTCACTTATTTGCCATCTGCTTCGCCATATCTTTCTCTAACCAATATTTTTAAAATGGTGTACGTTGTTGGTAGGACCTTGAGGTCAGTCTCATGTTGATTTTCTAGGCTATATTTACGTTCAGTAGATTGCCATTGCTTCCTTAACGAGAAGTCATAGTTGTCGTACATGCGTATGTATGTACACGCGTTATAACCGAACGATCATTTACGTACTAAGGTATAACCGAACGATCATTTACGTACTAAGGTATTACCGAACGATCATTTACGTACTAAGGTATAACCGAACGATCATTTACGTACTAAGGTATTACCGAGCGATCATTTACGTACTAAGGTATTACCGAGCGATCATTTACGTACTAAGGTATTACCGAGCGATCATTTACGTACTAAGGTATTACCGAGCGATCATTTACGTACTAAGGTATTACCGAGCGATCATTTACGAACTAAGGTATTACCGAGCGATCATTTACGTACTAAGGTATTACCGAGCGATCATTTACGCACTAAGGTATAACCGAGCGATCATTTACGTACTAAGGTATTACCGATCGATCATTTACGTACTAAGGTATTACCGAGCGATCATTTACGTACTAAGGTATAACCGAGCGATCATTTACGTACTAAGGTATTACCGAGCGATCATTCACTCACAGAAGGTATAACCACATGATCATTAATTCACTTAAGGTATAACCACATGATCATTCACTCACTTAAGGTATAACAACATGATCATTCACTCACTTAAGGTATAACTACATGATCATTCACTCACTTAAGGTATAACAACATGATCATTCACTCACTTAAGGTATAACAACATGATCATTCACTCACTTAAGGTATAACTACATGATCATTCACTCACTTAAGGTATAACTACATGATCATTCACTCACTTAAGGTATAACAACATGATCATTCACTCACTTAAGGTATAACAACATGATCATTCACTCACTTAAGGTATAACTACATGATCATTCACTCACTTAAGGTATAACAACATGATCATTCACTCACTTAAGGTATAACAACATGATCATTCACTCACTTAAGGTATAACAACATGATCATTCACTCACTTAAGGTATAACAACATGATCATTCACTCACTTAAGGTATAACTACATGATCATTCACTCACTTAAGGTATAACAACATGATCATTCACTCACTTAAGGTATAACAACATGATCATTCACTCACTTAAGGTATAACTACATGATCATTCACTCACTTAAGGTATAACAACATGTTCATTCACTCACTTAAGGTATAACTACATGATCATTCACTCACTTAAGGTATAACTACATGATCATTCACTCACTTAAGGTATAACTACATGATCATTCACTCACTTAAGGTATAACTACATGATCATTCACTCACTTAAGGTATAACAACATGATCATTCACTCACTTAAGGTATAACAACATGTTCATTCACTCACTTAAGGTATAACTACATGATCATTCACTCACTTAAGGTATAACAACATGATCATTCACTCACTTAAGGTATAACTACATGATCATTCACTCACTTAAGGTATAACTACATGATCATTCACTCACTTAAGGTATAACAACATGATCATTCACTCACTTAAGGTATAACAACATGTTCATTCACTCACTTAAGGTATAACTACATGATCATTCACTCACTTAAGGTATAACAACATGATCATTCACGTACAGAAGGTATAACAACATGATCATTCACTCACTTAAGGTATAACAACATGATCATTCACGTACAGAAGGTATAACTACATGATCATTCACGTACAGAAGGTATAACAACATGATCATTCACTCACTTAAGGTATAACAACATGATCATTCACTCACTTAAGGTATAACAACATGTTCATTCACTCACTTAAGGTATAACAACATGTTCATTCACTCACTTAAGGTATAACTACATGATCATTCACTCACTTAAGGTATAACTACATGATCATTCACTCACTTAAGGTATAACAACATGTTCATTCACTCACTTAAGGTATAACAACATGATCATTCACTCACTTAAGGTATAACAACATGTTCATTCACTCACTTAAGGTATAACAACATGTTCATTCACTCACTTAAGGTATAACTACATGATCATTCACGTAAGAAAGTATAACAATATGATCATTCACGTACAGAAGGTATAACAACATGTTCATTCACTCACAGAAGGTATAACTACATGATCATTCACTCACTTAAGGTATAACAACATGTTCATTCACTCACAGAAGGTATAACTACATGATCATTCACGTACAGAAGGTATAACAACATGTTCATTCACTCACAGAAGGTATAACTACATGATCATTCACGTACAGAAGGTATAACAACATGATCATTCACTCACTTAAGGTATAACAACATGATCATTCACGTAAGAAAGTATAACAATATGATCATTCACGTACAGAAGGTATAACAACATGTTCATTCACTCACAGAAGGTATAACTACATGATCATTCACTCACTTAAGGTATAACAACATGACCATTCACTCACAGAATGCATAACTAAATTATCATTCACTTAAGAAAGTATAACAATATGATCATTCACGTACAGAAGGTATAACAACATGTTCATTCACTCACTTAAGGTATAACAACATGATCATTCACTCACTTAAGGTATAACAACATGATCATTCACGTAAGAAAGTATAACAATATGATCATTCACGTACAGAAGGTATAACAACATGTTCATTCACTCACAGAAGGTATAACTACATGATCATTCACTCACTTAAGGTATAACAACATGACCATTCACTCACAGAATGCATAACTAAATTATCATTCACTTAAGAAAGTATAACAATATGATCATTCACGTATAGAAGGTATACCCACATGATCATTCACTCACACATGGTATGATCGCACGATGATTCATGTACAGTAGATATAACCACATGATCATTCACGTATAAAATGTATTACCAGACGAATATTCTCAGATTCCAATTCGACCCAGCTTCACGTCTGTGCATCTGATCTCCTCCACACCCTGTTTAAGAGCTCGCAACGTCTTTGAGTGCCTGTCTATTCTTATTTCAGCCAGTCCTGGATTATTTCAGACATGCTTCCAGTCTTCAGACTCCTTCAACCGTTTTCAAGAAAGTACTCATCGGATATCACCCCCTTCTCTCTTTCACTTCCTTCCAGCATCATGATTTGTCATTAAGGTCATGTGTGTGCCACTCATTCCATGATTGTTATCTACCAGTGTTTGCCATGATTGATTTTGTGTGGCTTTCAGTTGAAAACCCGTCAGCTTGTGCCACCCAGTAATGTGATTACTTATTATCACGGAACCACACATGTACGTGTATCTTGCTACTATGTAACAGTAGCTGTATAGAAGGTGACAAATGTAAAACAAAAATGAAGCAGAAGCTACGGCAGGTTCAAGTATCAGCCCGTATCGATCTGGTACGAATGGATCGTGAATAATTTCTGCTTGTATGTAACAGAGATGTAATCGGACAAGGAACACAACTCTTACCTTCATAACGATATTATTAGTGTCCAGGAGACAGTCGGAAATCTTGACATTGCCGACCTCAATTAGTTCCTGCAGGATCATTCGAAATGTTCCTAGCAGCCTGTCAGAGCATGGATTGAATATGGGAAAGGTTAGATACACAGTGATAGTTTACAATGGTTAGGCGTTTGTGTAGAATAGGAAGGACAGAGAGGCAAATGGAACAGGCGAGGGAAGGGTCGTTTGACAGGCAAAATGCGGACAATCAAAACAGAAGCAGATAGAAAGAAAGATGGGATTGACGTCGAGGCGAAGGATTTAGACCCTAATGCCTGGCGCTCTGAAAGTGATGGGTTCGTTCCTGGAATTTCGCCGTTGAGACTGCGAGTGCAGTATTTCAGGAGACTTTTGGGAGTCGAGGCTAGAGCTGCGGGATTTGTTCTTTGTGCGATGCTCTGGACCAGGTAGTCGAGGCTAGAGCTGTGGGATTTGTTCTTTGTGCGATGCTCTGGGCCATGTGACTCCAGGTAATCGAGGCTGGAGCTGTGGGATTTGTTCTTTGTGCGATGCTCTGGACCAGGTAGTCGAGGCTAGAGCTGTGGGATTTGTTCTTTATGCGATGCTCTGGACCAGGTAGTCGAGACTGGAGCTGCGGAATTCGTGCTTTGTGCGATGCTCTGGGCAAGCGGCTTGCCGTTCCGCGGAGAGAGACAGATCAAGATGAAGTAAACATTTTCGATTTAACAAAGAAAGAAAGAAAGAAAGAAAGAAAGAAAGAAAGAAAGAAAAAAGAAAAGAAAGAAAGAAAGAAAGAAAGAGAAAGAAAGAAAGAAAGAAAGAAAGAAAGAAAGAAAGAAAGAAAGAAAGATTTGAAGCGTTCTTCGTGTGAACACGACTGCCCATGTTAGGTTCAATGCAGACATAGAATCGGGTGGTCATGATTTCGATCTGCACATGGGGTGGGGGGGGGGGGGGGGTTTCAATGGTGTGTTTTTTTTAAAGATTTGACCTGGTCTCCCACGTCAACTGAGCCTAAAATAGGGCACAGGAAGATTTTTAGAAGTAAAGGCGGCCAGCTTGATACTGATCACCTCACCAGCAGAGTGACGATTGGTCAATAAAAACATTGGTCTAACACTGTATACCCAATTCGCCTTAAGACATGTAAGAGTTTGCCAGATCATGGGCATTAGCATACCAACTACAAGTGACGAGATAAGCAAACGAGAAACAAAAGTAACAAGACGGACACAACAAATGAACCCAGTCTGCTATTTTATCCGTAGATGTCCTCACACTTTTCATGACAAAACAACTATCTACTTCAAGGTTGTTACTTTCCTAATACATGACTAATCCCTCCACTTTGTCCTGACATGTAGATTATACCTTATTGTCTTTCCTGTAATCTCAGTTGTAGAGGGCCAGAATTATCATCGGAGAGTCTTTTCTCTCCTCTTCTTTTTCTATGTTGCCATGTTGGATATATATATATCCAGCAGCACCCTGAATATCTTCGTCATATAATTCATGTCTGCCTTTTATTCACTTCTCTGCGTGTTTAAATTTCCTTTATCTCTCTTGCCTTGTGGGCTCGAATCAATGAAATGTCTAGTTCTACTATAGACACAGGCTGTTCATTCCTGTAAGGATTTAAGAGGTGAGACTACTGTTGTCATAGTTCCACCCCGGTAGGCAAGCGACGCATTCATCTGCAGAATACTTGTGATCTTCGCCAACAGTGAGTGCAAGACTTTGAGTGCTGGTTGTCCCATCATAATGAGTAATTTCTCCTACCTAAAGTCTCCTAACGTGCATGGCTGGAAGTCCTCAACAGGCACAATCACAGCAGAGACAACTGGGAAGTGTGCTATTTTACTACCCATCCTCCAAGATATTGTAGTAATGTATTACTGCACCATGGTCTGGAGAAAATTGTAGGGATGTCTTACTGCACCATCGCCGGGGGGATAGTGTAGGGATGTCTTACTGCACCATGGTCTGGGGGATAGTGTAGGGATGTCTTACTGCACCATGGTCTGGAGGATATTGCAGGGATGTCTTACTGCACCATGGTCTGGGGAATATTGTAGGGATGTCTTACTGCACCATGGTCTGGAGAATATTGTAGGGATGTCTTACTGCACCGTGGTCTGGAGAATATTGTAGGGATGTCTTACTGCACCATGGTCTGGAGAATATTGTAGGGATGTCTTACTGCACCATGGTCTGGGGGATAGTGTAGGGATGTCTTACTGCACCGTGGTCTGGAGGATAGTGTAGGGATGTCTTACTGCACCATGGTCTGGAGAATATTGTAGGGATGTCTTACTGCACCATGGTCTGGAGGATAGTGTAGGGATGTATTACTGCACCGTGGCCGGGAGGATAGTGTAGGGATGTCTTACTGCACCGTGGTCTGGAGGATAGTGTAGGGATGTCTTACTGCGCCATGGTCTGGAGGATAGTGTAGGGATGTATTACTGCACCGTGGTCTGGAGGATAGTGTAGGGATGTCTTACTGCACCATGGCCTGGAGGATAGTGTAGGGATGTCTTACTGCACCATGGTCTGGGGGATAGTGTAGGGATGTCTTACTGCACCGTGGTCTGAGGGATAGTGTAGGGATGTCTTACTGCACCGTGGTCTGGGGGATAGTGTAGGGATGTCTTACTGCACCGTGATCTGGAGAATATTGTATGGATGTCTTACTGCACCATGGTCTGGAGAATATTGTAGGGATGTCTTACTACACCATGGTCTGGAGAATATTGTAGGGATGTCTTACTGCACCATGGTCTGGAGGATAGTGTAGGGATGTCTTACTGCACCATGGTCTGGAGAATATTGTAGGGATGTCTTACTACACCATGGTCTGGAGAATATTGTATGGATGTCTTACTGCACCGTGGTCTGGAGAATATTGTAGGGATGTCTTACTGCACCATGGTCTGGAGAATATTGTATGGATGTCTTACTGCACCATGGTCTGGAGAATATTGTATGGATGTCTTACTGCACCATGGTCTGGAGAATATTGTAGAGATGTCTTACTGCACCGTGGTCTGGAGGATATTGTAGGGATGTCTTACTGCACCGTGGTCTGGAGAATATTGTATGGATGTCTAACTGCACCATGGTCTGGGGGATATTGTAGGGATGTCTTACTGCACCATGGTCTGGAGGATATTGTAGGTATGTTTTACTGCACCATGGTCTGGAGGATAGTGTAGGCATGTCTTACTGCACCGTGGTCTGGGGGATAGTGTAGGGATGTCTTACTGCACCATGGTCTGGAGGATATTGTAGGGATGTCTTACTGCACCATAGTCTGGGGGATAGTGTAGGGATGTCTTACTGCACCGTGGTCTGGAGGATAGTGTAGGGATGTCTTACTGCACCATGGTCTGGGGGATAGTGTAGGGATGTCTTACTGCACCGTGGTCTGGAGAATATTGTAGGGATGTCTTACTGCACCATGATATGGAGGATATTGTAGGGATGTCTTACTGCACCGTGGTCTGGAGAATATTGTAGGGATGTCTTACTGCACCATGGTCTGGAGGATAGTGTAGGGATGTATTACTGCACCGTGGCCTGGAGGATAGTGTAGGGATGTCTTACTGCACCGTGGTCTGGAGGATAGTGTAGGGATGTCTTACTGCGCCATGGTCTGGAGGATAGAGTAGGGATGTATTACTGCACCGTGGTCTGGAGGATAGTGTAGGGATGTCTTACTGCGCCATGGTCTGGAGGATAGTGTAGGGATGTATTACTGCACCGTAGCCTGGAGGATAGTGTAGGGATGTCTTACTGCACCATGGTCTGGGGGATAGTGTAGGGATGTCTTACTGCACCGTGGTCTGGGGGATAGTGTAGGGATGTCTTACTGCACCGTGGTCTGGGGGATAGTGTAGGGATGTCTTACTGCACCGTGATCTGGAGAATATTGTAGGGATGTCTTACTGCACCATGGTCTGGAGAATATTGTAGGGATGTTTTACTACACCGTGGTCTGGAGAATATTGTAGGGATGTCTTACTGCACCATGGTCTGGAGGATATTGTAGGTATGTTTTACTGCACCATGGTCTGGGGGATAGTGTAGGGATGTCTTACTGCACCATGGTCTGGGGGATAGTGTAGGGATGTCTTACTGCACCATGGTCTGGAGGATATTGTATGGATGTCTTACTGCACCATGGTCTGGGGGATAGTGTAGGGATGTCTTACTGCACCATGGTCTGGAGGATAGTGTATGGATGTCTTACTGCACCGTGGTCTGGAGGATATTGTAGGGATGTCTTACTGCACCGTGGTCTGGAGGATAGTGTAGGTATGTCTTACTGCACCATGGTCTGGAGAATATTGTAGGGATGTCTTACTGCACCATGGTCTGGGGGATAGTGTAGGGATGTCTTACTGCACCGTGGTCTGGAGGATAGTGTAGGGATGTCTTACTGCACCATGGTCTGGGGAATAGTGTAGGGATGTCTTACTGCACCGTGGTCTGGAGAATATTGTAGGGATGTCTTACTGCACCATGATATGGAGGATATTGTAGGGATGTCTTACTGCACCGTGGTCTGGAGAATATTGTAGGGATGTCTTACTGCACCATGGTCTGGAGGATAGTGTAGGGATGTCTTACTGCACCATGGTCTGGAGAATATTGTAGGGATGTCTTACTACACCATGGTCTGGAGAATATTGTAGGGATGTCTTACTGCACCATGGTCTGGAGGATAGTGTAGGGATGTCTTACTGCACCATGGTCTGGAGAATATTGTAGGGATGTCTTACTACACCATGGTCTGGAGAATATTGTATGGATGTCTTACTGCACCGTGGTCTGGAGAATATTGTAGGGATGTCTTACTGCACCATGGTCTGGAGAATATTGTATGGATGTCTTACTGCACCATGGTCTGGAGAATATTGTATGGATGTCTTACTGCACCATGGTCTGGAGAATATTGTAGAGATGTCTTACTGCACCGTGGTCTGGAGGATATTGTAGGGATGTCTTACTGCACCATGGTCTGGAGGATATTGTAGGTATGTTTTACTGCACCATGGTCTGGAGGATAGTGTAGGGATGTCTTACTGCACCATGGTCTGGGGGATAGTGTAGGGATGTCTTACTGCACCATGGTCTGGAGGATATTGTAGGGATATCTTACTGCACCATAGTCTGGGGGATAGTGTAGGGATGTCTTACTGCACCGTGGTCTGGAGGATAGTGTACTGATGTCTTACTGCACCATGGTCTGGGGGATAGTGTAGGGATGTCTTACTGCACCGTGGTCTGGAGAATATTGTAGGGATGTCTTACTGCACCATGATATGGAGGATATTGTAGGGATGTCTTACTGCACCGTGGTCTGGAGAATATTGTAGAGATGTCTTACTGCACCATGGTCTGGAGGATAGTGTAGGGATGTATTACTGCACCGTGGCCTGGAGGATAGTGTAGGGATGTCTTACTGCACCGTGGTCTGGAGGATAGTGTAGGGATGTCTTACTGCGCCATGGTCTGGAGGATAGTGTAGGGATGTATTACTGCACCGTGGTCTGGAGGATAGTGTAGGGATGTCTTACTGCGCCGTGGTCTGGAGGATAGTGTAGGGATGTATTACTGCACCGTAGCCTGGAGGATAGTGTAGGGATGTCTTACTGCACCATGGTCTGGGGGATAATGTAGGGATGTCTTACTGCACCGTGGTCTGGGGGATAGTGTAGGGATGTCTTACTGCACCGTGGTCTGGGGGATAGTGTAGGGATGTCTTACTGCACCGTGATCTGGAGAATATTGTAGGGATGTCTTACTGCACCATGGTCTGGAGAATATTGTAGGGATGTCTTACTACACCGTGGTCTGGAGAATATTGTAGGGATGTCTTACTGCACCATGGTCTGGAGGATATTGTAGGTATGTTTTACTGCACCATGATCTGGAGGATAGTGTAGGGATGTCTTACTGCACCATGGTCTGGGGGATAGTGTAGGGATGTCTTAATGCACCATGGTCTGGAGGATATTGTAGGGATGTCTTACTGCACCATGGTCTGGGAGATAGTGTAGGGATGTCTTACTGCACCGTGGTCTGGAGGATAGTGTAGGGATGTCTTACTGCACCGTGGTCTGGAGGATATTGTAGGGATGTCTTACTGCACCGTGGTCTGGAGGATAGTGTAGGGATGTCTTACTGCACCATGGTCTGGAGGATATTGTAGGGATGTCTTACTGCACCATGGTCTGGGGGATAGTGTAGGGATGTCTTACTGCACCGTGGTCGGGAGAATATTGTAGGGATGTCTTACTGCACCGTGGTCTGGAGGATAGTGTAGGGATGTCTTACTGCACCATGGTCCTGGGGGATAGTGTAGGGATGTCTTACTGCACCATGGTCTGGGGGATATTGTAGGGATGTCTTACTGCATCGTGGTCTGGAGGATAGTGTAGGGATGTCTTACTGCACCATGGTCTGGGGGATAGTGTAGGGATGTCTTACTGCACCATGGTCTGGAGGATATTGTAGGGATGTCTTACTGCACCATGGTCTGGGGGATAGTGTAGGGATGTCTTACTGCACCATGGTCTGGGGGATATTGCAGGGATGTCTTACTACACCGTGGCCTGGATTATAGTGTAGGGATGTCTTACTGCACCATGGTCTGGGGGATATTGTAGGGATGTCTTACTACACTATTATCTGGAGGATAGTGTAGGGATGTCTTACTGCACCATGGTCTGGGGGATAGTGTAGGGATGTCTTACTGCACCATGGTCTGGGGGATATTGCAGGGATGTCTTACTACACCGTGGCCTGGATTATAGTGTAGGGATGTCTTACTGCACCATGGTCTGGGGGATATTGTAGGGATGTCTTACTACACTATTATCTGGAGGATAGTGTAGGGATGTCTTACTGCACCATGGTCTGGAGGATATTGTAGGGATGTCTTACTACACCATGATCTGGAGGATAGTGTATGGATGTCTTACTGCACCGTGGTCTGGAGGTTAGTGTAGGGATGTCTTACTACACCATGATCTGGAGGATAGTGTAGGGATGTCTTACTGCACAGTGGTCTGGAGGATATTGTAGAGATGTCTTACTGCACCATGATCTGGAGGATATTGTAGGGATGTCTTACTGCACCATGGTCTTGAGGATAGTGTAGGGATGTCTTACTGCACCATGGTCTGGAGGATAGTGTAGGGATGTCTTACTGCACCGTGGTCTGGAGGATAGTGTAGGGATGTCTTACTGCACCATGGTCTGGAGGATATTGTAGGGATGTCTTACTGCACCATGGTCTGGGAGATAGTGTAGGGATGTCTTACTGCACCGTGGTCTGGAGGATAGTGTAGGGATGTCTTACTGCACCGTGGTCTGGAGGATATTGTAGGGATGTCTTACTGCACCGTGGTCTGGAGGATAGTGTAGGGATGTCTTACTGCACCATGGTCTGGAGGATATTGTAGGGATGTCTTACTGCACCATGGTCTGGGGGATAGTGTAGGGATGTCTTACTGCACCGTGGTCGGGAGAATATTGTAGGGATGTCTTACTGCACCGTGGTCTGGAGGATAGTGTAGGGATGTCTTACTGCACCATGGTCTGGGGGATAGTGTAGGGATGTCTTACTGCACCATGGTCTGGGGGATATTGTAGGGATGTCTTACTGCATCGTGGTCTGGAGGATAGTGTAGGGATGTCTTACTGCACCATGGTCTGGGGATAGTGTAGGGATGTCTTACTGCACCATGGTCTGGAGGATATTGTAGGGATGTCTTACTGCACCATGGTCTGGGGGATAGTGTAGGGATGTCTTACTGCACCATGGTCTGGGGGATATTGCAGGGATGTCTTACTACACCGTGGCCTGGATTATAGTGTAGGGATGTCTTACTGCACCATGGTCTGGGGGATATTGTAGGGATGTCTTACTACACTATTATCTGGAGGATAGTGTAGGGATGTCTTACTGCACCATGGTCTGGAGGATATTGTAGGGATGTCTTACTACACCATGGATCTGGAGGATAGTGTATGGATGTCTTACTGCACCGTGGTCTGGAGGATAGTGTAGGGATGTCTTACTACACCATGATCTGGAGGATAGTGTAGGGATGTCTTACTGCACAGTGGTCTGGAGGATATTGTAGAGATGTCTTACTGCACCATGATCTGGAGGATATTGTAGGGATGTCCTTACTGCACCATGGTCTTGAGGATAGTGTAGGGATGTCTTACTGCACCATGGGTCTGGAGGATAGTGTAGGGATGTCTTACTGCACCGTGGTCTGGAGGATAGTGTAGGGATGTCTTACTGCACCATCGTCTGGAGGATAATGTAGGGATGTCTTACTGCACTGTGGTCTGGAGAATATTGTAGGGATGTCTTACTGCACATGGTCTGGAGAATATTGTAGGGATGTCTTACTGCACCATGGTCTGGAGATATTGTATGGATGTCTTACTGCACCATGATCTGGAGGATAGTGTAGGGATGTCTTACTGCACCATGGTCTGGAGGATAGTTGTAGGGATGTCTTACTGCACCATGGTCTGGAGGATATTGTAGGGATGTCTTACTGCACCATGGTCTGGGAGATAGTGTAGGGATGTCTTACTGCACCGTGGTCTGGAGGATAGTGTAGGGATGTCTTACTGCACCATGGTCTGGAGGATAATGTAGGGATGTCTTACTGCACCGTGGTCTGGAGGATATTGTAGGGATGTCTTACTGCACCATGGTCTGGAGGATATTGTAGGGATGTCTTACTGCACCATGGTCTGGGGGATAGTGTAGGGATGTCTTACTGCACCGTGGTCGGGAGGATAGTGTAGGGATGTCTTACTGCACCGTGGTCTGGAGGATAGTGTAGGGATGTCTTACTGCACCATGGTCTGGGGATAGTGTAGGGATGTCTTACTGCACCATGGTCTGGGGATATTGTAGGGATGTCTTACTGCATCGTGGTCTGGAGGATAGTGTAGGGATGTCTTACTGCACCATGGTCTGGGGGATAGTGTAGGGATGTCTTACTGCACCATGGTCTGGAGGATATTGTAGGGATGTCTTACTGCACCATGGTCTGGGGGATAGTGTAGGGATGTCTTACTGCACCATGGTCTGGGGGATATTGCAAGGATGTCTTACTACACCGTGGCCTGGATTATAGTGTAGGGATGTCTTACTGCACCATGGTCTGGGGGATATTGTAGGGATGTCTTACTACACTATTATCTGGAGGATAGTGTAGGGATGTCTTACTGCACCATGGTCTGGAGGATATTGTAGGGATGTCTTACTACACCATGATCTGGAGGATAGTGTATGGATGTCTTACTGCACCGTGGTCTGGAGAATAGTGTAGGGATGTCTTACTACACCATGATCTGGAGGATAGTGTAGGGATGTCTTACTGCACAGTGGTCTGGAGGATATTGTAGAGATGTCTTACTGCACCATGATCTGGAGGATATTGTAGGGATGTCTTACTGCACCATGGTCTGGAGGATAGTGTAGGGATGTCTTACTGCACCATGGTCTGGAGGATAGTGTAGGGATGTCTTACTGCACCGTGGTCTGGAGGATAGTGTAGGGATGTACTTACTGCACCATCGGTCTGGAGGATATTGTAGGGATGTCTTACTGCACATGGGTCTGGAGGAATATTGTAGGGATGTCTTACTGCACATGTGGTCTGGAGATATTGTAGGGATGTCTTACTGCACCATAGGTCTGGGGATATTGTAGGTATGTCTTACTGCACCAGTGGTCTGGAGGATAGTGTAGGGATGTCTACTGCACCATGGTCTGGGGGATAGTGTAGGGATGTCTTACTGCACCGTGATCTGGAGAATATTGTAGGGATGTCTTACTGCACCATGGTCTGGAGAATATTGTAGGGATGTCTTACTACACCGTGGTCTGGAGAATATTTTGAGGATGTCTTACTGCACCATGGTCTGGAGGATAGTGTAGGGAATGTCTTACTGCACCATGGTCTGGAGGATATTGTAGGGATGTCTTACTGCACCGTGGTCTGGGAGGATAGTGTAGGGATGTCTTACTGCACGGTGGTCTGGAGAATATTGTAGGGATGTCTTACTGCACCATGGATCTGGAGGATATTGTAGGGATGTCTTACTGCACCATGTTCTGAGGATAGTGTAGGGATGTCTTACTGCACCATGGTCTGGAGGATAGTGTAGGGATGTCTTACTGCACCGTGGTCTGGAGGATAGTGTAGGGATGACTTACTGCACCGTGGTCTGGAGGATAGTGTAGGGATGTCTTACTGCACCGTGGTCTGGAGGATAGTGTAGGGATGTCTTACTGCGCCATGGTCTCGAGGATAGTGTAGGGATATCTTACTGCACCGTGATCTGGAGAATATTGTAGGGATGTCTTACTGCACCATGGTCTGGGGGATAGTGTAGGGATGTCTTACTGCACCATGGTCTGGGGGATAGTGTAGGGATGTCTTACTGCACCATGGTCTGGGGGATAGTGTAGGGATGTCTTACTGCACCGTGGTCTGGAGAATATTGTAGGGATGTCTTACTGCACCATGGTCTGGAGAATATTGTATGGATGTCTTACTACACCATGGTCTGGAGAATATTGTATGGATGTCTTACTGCACCGTGTTCTGGAGAATATTGTATGGATGTCTTACTGCACCATGGTCTGGAGAATATTGTATGGATGTCTTACTGCACCATGGTCTGGAGAATATTGTATGGATGTCTTACTGCACCATGATCTGGAGAATATTGTAGGGATGTCTTACTGCACCGTTGTCTGGAGGATGTTGTAGGGATGTCTTACTGCACCGTGGTCTGGAGAATATTGTATGGATGTCTTACTGCACCATGGTCTGGGGGATATTGTAGGGATGTCTTACTGCACCGTGATCTGGAGAATATTGTAGGGATGTCTTACTGCACCATGGTCTGGGGGATATTGTAGGGATGTCTTACTGCACCATGGTCTGGAGGATAGTGTAGGGATGTCTTACTGCACCATGGTCTGGAGGATATTGTAGGGATGTCTTACTGCACTGTGGTCTGGAGAATATGTAGGGATGTCTTACTGCACCATGGTCTGGAGGATATTGTAGGTATGTTTTACTGCACCATGGTCTGGAGGATAGTGTAGGGATGTCTTACTGCACCATGGTCTGGAGGATATTGTAGGGATGTATTACTGCACCATGGTCTGGAGAATATTGTAGGGATGTCTTACTGCACCATGGTCTGGATGATATTGTAGGGATGTCTTACTGCACCGTGGTCTGGAGAATATTGTAGGAATGTCTTACTGCACCGTGATCTGGAGGATAGTGTAGGGATGTCTTACTGCACCATGGTCTGGAGAATATTGTAGGGATGTCTTACTGCACCATGGTCTGGAGGATATTGTAGGTATGTTTTACTGCACCATGGTCTGGAGGATAGTGTAGGGATGTCTTACTGCACCATGGTCTGGAGGATATTGTAGGGATGTATTACTGCACCATGGTCTGGAGAATATTGTAGGAATGTCTTACTGCACCGTGATCTGGAGGATAGTGTAGGGATGTCTTACTGCACCATGGTCTTGAGAATATTGTAGGGATGTCTTACTGCACCATGGTCTGGAGGATATTGTAGGATTGTTTTACTGCACCATGGTCTGGAGGATAGTGTAGGGATGTCTTACTGCACCATGGTCTGGAGGATAGTGTAGGGATGTCTTACTGCACCATGGTCTGGAGGATATTGTAGGGATGTATTACTGCACCATGGTCTGGAGGATATTGTAGGGATGTCTTACTGCACCATGGTCTGGAGAATATTGTAGGAATGTCTTACTGCACCGTGGTCTGGAGAATATTGTAGGAATGTCTTACTGCACCATGATATGGAGGATATTGTAGGAATGTCTTACTGCACCGTGGTTTGGAGAATATTGTAGGAATGTCTTACTGCACCGTGGTCTGGAGAATATTGTAGGAATGTCTTACTGCACCGTGGTCTGGAGAATATTGTAGGGATGTCTTACTGCACCGTGGTCTGGAGGATAGTGTAGGGATGTCTTACTGCACCATGGTCTGGGGGATAGTGTAGGGATGTCTTACTGCACCGTGGTCTGGAGGATAGTGTATGAATGCTTACTGCACCATGGTCTGGAGGATAATGTAGGGATGTCCTATTACACTATGAAAAACTGTCACGTCAACAATGGGAAGTCGAATTTTCGTCAGCCTGGTTCACATTCCTCAAGTGTGCTATACGGTGTAAACGCGCGCACGCAAACACACACGCAAACACACACGCAAACACACACGCAAACACCCACACACACACACCTCACACACACACATACACACGTGCGCGTGCTTGGTAAAAACTCACCTGTTGCTGAGATACTTGTAAGTGTACAGCTGTATATCTATGACTTCATCAGACTCTATGGCACGAGCTATGGGCCACTCAAACACCTGTCAGAGACAAGAGAACACACTGAGCTGACCTGACCGACAATGCTGCTGCCGTCAACTGTCTGCTAAACGCACTTGTTGCACAACGGCTGGTCATTGCGCACAACGTATTACACTCAACAATGGACAACACGGAGACCATTAACATAACTAAGAGAAAGACAGTCTCATAACTGACGTGGAGATACGGCGTGTTAGGTTATCACGTATTCTGCAGTACGATATGCGGTAAGGTGGAAAGTTCCATCCCCGTCGCATTTCCTTCAAAACCAATACCCTAATTACCCAATACGCTTGAAGGAGTGAAATGGGTAATGCACATTTTGATGGTTGTCAATGGCTCAGTTTTTGTGAGTCCCTTCTTTCTTCCATACGTGCCATTGATGTATGTTTCGGCTACATAGAGAGGACAGGTGGTGTGGAAGCACATCGTGGCCTTCGCCACCCGGGATTTATATAATGTGCATCATGACGAAAAGCAACCACGGTTCGCCTTCGCAGACAATCACCTGTCTCATGTAAGGTCTATGTTTGTGTCCCGATTACTCAACTTGGTCAAATCCTCCTAATATACATCTCCATGTAGTTCCTTTGCTTTCTTCCCATCAAGTTTGCCAGCTGTCACTGTTTTCAAGTGTATTTCTCCTCATCAGATGCCCACACACGTTTTCAAGTTTATTTCTCCTCATCAGATCCCCACAAACGTTTACAAGTTTATTTCTCATCATCAGATGCCCACAAATGTTTTCAAGTTTATTTCTCCTCATCAGATCCCCACAAATGTTTTCATGTTTATTTCTCCTCAACAGATGCCCATCAATGTTTTCAAGTTTATTTCTCCTCATCAGATGCCTACAAATGTTTTCAAGTTTATTTCTCCTCATCAGATGCCTACACATGTTTTCAAGTTTATTTCTCCTCATCAGATCCCCACAAATGTTTTCAAGTTTATTTCTCCTCATCAGATCCCCACAAATGTTTTCAAGTTTATTTCCCCTCATCAGATCCACACAAATGTTTTCAAGTTTATTTCTCCTCATCAGATGCCTACAAATGTTTTCAAGTTTATTTCTCCTCATCAGATGCCCACAAATGTTTTCAAGTTTATTTCTCCTCATCAGATCCCCACAAATGTTTTCAAGTTTATTTCCCCTCATCAGATGCCTACAAATGTTTTCAAGATTATTTCTCCTCATCAGATGCCCACAAATGTTTTCAAGTTATTTCTCCTCATCAGATGCCCACAAATGTTTTCAAGTTTATTTCTCCTCATCAGATGCCTACAAATATTTTCAAGTTTATGTCTCCTCATCAGATGCCTACAAATGTTTTCAAGTTTATTTATCCTTATCAGATCCCCACAAATGTTTTCAAGTTTATTTCTCCTCATCAGATCCATACAAATGTTTTCAAGTTTAGTTCTCCTCATCAGATCCACACAAATGTTTTCAAGTTTATTTCTCCTCATCAGATGCCCACAAATGTTTTCAAGTTTATTTCTCCTCATCAGATGCCTACAAATGTTTTCAAGTTATTTCTCCTCATCAGATGCCCACAAATGTTTTCAAGTTTATTTCTCCTCATCAGATGCCTACAAATATTTTCAAGTTTATTTATCCTCATCAGATCCCCACAAATGTTTTCAAGTTTATTTCTCCTCATCAGATCCACACAAATGTTTTCAAGTTTAGTTCTCCTCATCAGATCCACACAAATGTTTTCAATTTTATTTCTCCTCATCAGATGCCCACAAATGTTTTCAAGTTTATTTCTCCTCATCAGATCCACACAAATGTTTTCAAGTTTAGTTCTCCTCATCAGATCCACACAAATGTTTTCAAGTTTATTTCTCCTCATCAGATGCCCACACATGTTTTCAAGTTTATTTCTCCTCATCAGATGCCCACACATGTTTGCAAGTTTAGTTCTCCTCATCAGATCCACACAAATGTTGTCAAGTTTATTTCTCCTCATCAGATCCACACAAATGTTTTCAAGTTTATTTCTCCTCATCAGATCCACACAAATGTTTTCAAGTTTATTTCTCCTCATCAGATCCACACACATGTTTTCAAGTGTATTTGTCCTCATCAGATGCCCATCAATGTTTTCAAGTTTAGTTCTCCTCATCAGATCCACACAAATGTTTTCAAGTTTAGTTCTCCTCATCAGATCCACACAAATGTTTTCAAGTTTATTTCTCCTCATCAGATCCACACAAATGTTTTCAAGTTTAGTTCTCCTCATCAGATCCACACAAATGTTTTCAAGTTTAGTTCTCCTCATCAGATCCACACAAATGTTTTCAAGTTTATTTCTCCTCATCAGATCCACACAAATGTTTTCAAGTTTATTTCTCCTCATCAGATCCACACAAATGTTTTCAAGTTTAGTTCTCCTCATCAGATCCACACAAATGTTTTCAAGTTTAGTTCTCCTCATCAGATCCACACAAATGTTTTCAAGTTTATTTCTCCTCATCAGATCCACACACATGTTTTCAAGTGTATTTGTCCTCATCAGATGCCCATCAATGTTTTCAAGTTTAGTTCTCCTCATCAGATCCACACAAATGTTTTCAAGTTTAGTTCTCCTCATCAGATCCACACAAATGTTTTCAAGTTTAGTTCTCCTCATCAGATCCCCACAAATATACACATTTTTTGCGTGCGCTCACTTTGAACTTGTACGTTGTCCACACATGTGCTGCTGCTACGAGTAGTTGCTACTGCTAGTGTAGTACTGGGTTGATTTTTAGCGTGGATTAGCTTTCCATATTACTACTGTCTCTGGCCATCAGGTGAACTCACTCCGACTTCTGAGGTACTTTAAGTCCAACTGACTTTTAAAGACAGTCCTCTTGCTATCACCATCGCTGATATAATCTGTTGTGGCCTTTCACCCCTCCATCCGCTAGAGACGTCAAATTCATAAATTCATACACATAACAACGGCAGATGACTACTCACACAAGCCCAAGAGACGGTTGGCCAGGCAATTACAATATTGTGACAAACGACGTTATATGTATGTTAGAAACCGAAGGTAAAAGATACCGTATGGGTTGTCAGAGCAGCACCAGGATCTAAATGCAAGTAGTTTCACATACTAAGAGACCAACAAACAGACTGCAGTGCGACGACAATATAGCCTGTGCGATGCAGCGATATATATTTAGTACAAAGAATACTAGATTCAAAACAAATCTTTCAGTATGCGCTGTATATTCTAGATGAGCAACTCCATGCATTGCTTTATGCCTTTGTTTCTTTCATTGAAAACAATAACATGCATAGTAAATAAACATCACCGATTCAAACTCACGAAAGGCGAAGGTGAGAGACGAAAAATTCAGAAAACAATGTGGAACAAAAGAAAATGAACTTATACTTGTGTGGCAAGTCCTTCCTAGAACGCTCCTCTCAACACAGCTCACTGGAAAGACCCTCTATCACTTACATCAGGCATGCTCATGCCCAGGATATATTTCATGTGATGTGACGACTGTCTGGTCAACATTTACCTATAACCTGACAGGCCAGCTGAAATGGAATCCTTGTTTGTTCATACGTCTCACAGATCTGATTATCCAACACCATCATTACTATCGCCTTGTTAGTCTTTACGAAAACTGCTGTTGATGTCGTGCGATCATGTCCTTGCACTGTTCTCCAGGCTTTCCTGCAGCTAGCTCTGGATATGTTATCATCATCATGTGTCATGCGGATATTGCGTGATAGGTCATGTTTCTCCATTTCATACAATCACCAGAGTCGTGGATCAGCTCAGAGTTCTTGTCTCGACCATGCCATGCGGCCAACTCATCCAGATACTTACTTCTCTGCCTTCGCCTTATTCTTTTCCCCGTAATCTTGCCAGTAGTCGCCAAGTTCTCTAGTATAATTCTACTCATAACGTGCCCAAAAAATGTTGACGTTCTACGCCTAATTTATCTAATCATTTTATATTTTTCATTTGTTTCTTGTAGGACTTGCTGTTTGGTTTCTCTGTTTGTTTATGGTATTCTTTGCATTTTCCTCAAAACCACATTTCCACTGCCATTATATATTTTTCAGCTTGTCTGTTCATTGCCCACGCTTCACATCCATACAAAGTACAATAGCAATCCAACACACTTTTTCTCTTTGCAATTAGCATCTTTTTATTGGTCAGTATGTTTTCCATATTGCAAAAAGGCTACTTACGCCATGGCGATTCTTTCTCTAATCTCTTCAAGGCATCTCCCATAAGATATTATGACTGTTTCTAGATAATTGTACTGGTTCACTTGTTTAAGAATATTATCTTTTACCAGTATATTACATTGTGATATTTCCTTCTTCCTAGTGACGACCATTATTTGTGTCTTCTTACACTGTAACTCTAACCCTAGTTGTTCACTGTGTACAATAACCGTATCTCACTGGACATGTCACAACTCCGATATGTTTGTATGGTCATCCATCACTCCAGTGGTGAGGTGGCTAGTAGGTCGGGGGATCCAATACACTCGCTGCACACAGCCAGGCTAAATTCTTCACAAATTGTTTTTATCTAATGTATGTCTGCATTTTCTATCTAGTTGGATGCAAACTGAAAAGGATGTGCAGAAGTCTGTTGGCACTTGCACCCACTCCTCGCCAGGTTCTAAGTCCTCAAGTGAACACACCTGTTGACGAATGTCTTCGGCTTGACCCATCCACGACCGTCCTCTTTTTAACCTGCTGCCCTTCACCTTCCTAATTTCACTATGCAGTGGATGCTGTGTGTTTGCGTTAATTCTGAGGTAGGCGCGTGCCCTGCAAACTTGCATTCTCTCTTCAATGGTTGGAAAATCAAGAAGGTAGCGCATCGCCCTGCATGCTGTATCTCTTGTACATCCAAGAATAATGCGCATAGCTTCATTCTGTATCCTTTCCATCCTTTCTATCTGCTTATGGGTGACAGTCAGGATTGCCATTGCATACTCCAAAACAGACATGACCAGCCCCTCGTACAGAAGACATAGATGGCGCTGCTCACAGTTTGCTGCCGCCATCACCCGCATCGCTGCCAAACCCCGCTTGGCCTTTGTTATCACCTGGTCTATGTGCACATTATAAGCAAGGCTTCGATCAAACCGTATCCCCAGGGTAATTCATTGCCTGCGTTCTTTCCACCGTCTCTGAACACAGCATTACAGTTGGTGTTGGATTGTTGACAATATGATTATTCAACGAGAACCAAGTCACTGTTGTCTTTGTTGGGTTGACCATTGCCCCAGCTTCATCACACCAAGTACTTATGCGATTGAGTTCGGTTTGTAGTTCCACAGCAACCTCCTCTCTATCCTTACACTGACGATACACTAAAACATCATCGGCATATGACAATGTCC
The DNA here is from genome assembly GCA_014155875.1 of Cepaea nemoralis. Taxonomy (NCBI): domain Eukaryota; kingdom Metazoa; phylum Mollusca; class Gastropoda; order Stylommatophora; family Helicidae; genus Cepaea; species Cepaea nemoralis. Next base: position 275,663 of record JACEFZ010024057.1, on the reverse strand, counting down.
TGCCAGGTCCAGTGATCTGCTCACTGGTGATTCTCACTGTGTAGGCGTTGAACAGTACCGGAGATAATGGTGATCCCTGTGGTAGGCCAGGATATATTGTTGTTGGTTCCGAAGTCCAACTGCCACATCTAAAAACTACTTTCCGTTGGAAGAGGGCTGCAGCGATCCAACTAAGGAAGAATGGACTTACGTTTAGTTCAAGAAGCTGAAACATTAAAAAATCCAGTGGTACTCTGTTGTATGCGTCCTCAAGATCAATCACTGCAGCAACGGTTTCAGTGCCTGAGTGGAAACCTTCATAGACATCATGGGCAAAGACTGCTGCATTGGTCCAGGTTTCTCATTTTGGACGGTATCCACCCAGGGTAGGTGGGAAAACACCTTGCCTCTCTAGTTGGCTTGATATTTTCCTGGCAATTACCTTCTCCAGCAGCTTGCCTATTGTATTCTGCATGGTTATAATTCGATATCCCTGAATTTTTTTGTGGTCTTTGTCAGGCTTCGGCAAGGGAACTAACTAACTAACTAACTAACTATCTAATGTATACTGTGGAGATCAGCGTGGCCTCTGGGTTTAATGTACTGATTGCGGGGTGGTGGGTTTTTTCCCTACACAGGTCAGTTAGACTTAAACGTTGACTGCTTCTTCTAAAGAAAACAAAAACAAAAAAAAAAACAATCGGGAAACTACTGAAAGTAATACTGCTTAGTAAATAAACCTGACTTTGGGGTTGAGCACAACGTCCAGCAAGGAGCATGCAACATTAAATCAATGTCTCGTATAGCACGGGGTTCTTTCAAATTTAATCTATACCATTTTGAGAAGTAAGCAGAGATGAAGAAGAATATATGAGCTCACATCACCATTAGACATTGTCAGGTACTTACCTCGTTAAAGACCACACAGTCATCGCTGTTTTCCACAGTTTTCGTCACGTGCGATAGACCTGTGAAAATAAACACTATGTTAATCAAAACAATGTTTCCCGTAGTGAACTAAGACAAAATCCATAGATTGTACAATTTATTGCCTAGCATATTTCACTGCATCTCGTCCGGTACATACTGCAGAAGTCACACAACATAGAGTAAAATAGTAAGATACATCGTTCAAGCTGAAATATACACACCTTCGCACAGTAATTACCATGGTAATTTTAAATTCACTACCATGTCTTTCTGTTTGCACAAAACTGGCCTATGTAGATGAATCATTATGGCTTCTGCAACTTTAACAAACAACTAATTTGTGTATGAAACAACACGCAAAAAGCGATGTCTCTATCAATTACATGACCGGTTTCCAAGACATGACGTGCAATGGACGACGCCAGAAGTTTATAATTGTGGTGTGTCAGCCTTCCCATGATCCCGTCGCATGTGTATAATATCTAGTCAATCTAGTCTGGTATGTTTCAACAAACCTGCTGTGTAGCTGCCGCTCTGTTCTGCCGATGTAGGTAGACTCGCACCTGCATGTGAATTGGTAAATGCAATTGGATGTGGCGTACAGAGGGGTAGATTCTTTTACTGCTGGGGTGGGAATAGGTGTGGTTCTGTACCTAATAACTGGAGTTGCAGCACAGAATGTTCGGCCGACTGCTGTAATGAGCCGGTCCTGTAGACGTTGCATTACGTCATCCCCTCGAAAGGTTAGCTGGATAAATACCTTGAGCTTAGGGACTGTAGTTACGTCTGATTTTGGTTTCGGCTGTTGGCAGTGGCGCTTTATAAATCCTGTGGAGTACCCATTCAGGTGTAAGACATTCTTCAGAGTTTCAATTTCCTCTGTCAGTGTGTCCTGGGTGCATATCTTCCTAGCACGGTCAAACAGGGTCCGTACTAAGCCCGTTTGTACTGGACAGGTGCGAAGCTATGAAAATTTAAGTATTGGCCAGTCCATGTGTCTTTGCGGTACACCGATCTTTGAATTGTGCCGTCTGCTCTAGGTCTCATTAGGATATCCAGGAACGGCAACGCTTCGTTGTGTTCGTGTTCCATAGATAGAGAGATGTTTTTATGCGCCATGTTCATTATGGCCTGGAACGATGTTGCTTGTAGCTCGTCTGTGGTGATAATATATCGTCCACATAACGACGGTAGAAGACCAGGTTGTTAATGTCTGAGGATCTCTTTTCTTCTAAATTTGCCATGAAGATGTCCGCTAGAATAGGACCAAGAGGACTCCCCATGGCCACTCCGTCAATTTGGCGGTATGACTTATTCAGAAAATTGAATTTTATATTGGCAGTACATAGTAATAGTAGCCTCTCCAGAAGAGATGTTGGTATACCTAATTTTAGTTGTTTGTCTCTAATGCGTTCACTTATTATTTTCACTGTCTCATCTAATGGAACGTTGGTGAATAGGGAGGCTATATCCATGGATGCCATGTGTTATTATTTATGTCCATACTATCCAATAAGTCCATCAGTTCGAATGTATCTCTAAGTATTTTTGGATCAAATGACTGTCGTACTGGCTTTAAAATTTCAGCTAGCCATCTCGCCATCCAGTGTTGTGCAGAGTAAACCATGGACAGGATCGGTCTTAGCGGGATTCGGGCTTGTGAAGTTTGGGTAGACCGTACATTTGAGGAGTTTGAGAGCCACGTGGTGTGTGCATTTTTGCAGTGGCCTCACTGATAAGTCCCTCATTCACAAGTGACTGGATCTATTTTCTCATTTTTGCATCCAGGTCCGCCAACTTGTTTCACTGTTTGATTTAACCTGAATTTAGATTCATCCGATAATATCGCTTCCAATTTACTCTAGTAATCTGACATGCCCATCAATACTGCACAACTGCCTTTGTCTGGTTTCAGTAATACAAGGGTTTTGTTAATGGTTTTAATGCAGTAAGGTGTTTGTTGGTCAGCGGACATTGTTTAGAGCGTGTTATGCAATACTTGTGTTCTAAAGCTACCAGTTTGGCCTTCAGCAGAAGTAGGTGATAACTTAGAGACTTGGTCAAACAACATTATGTTATCTACAGAACTGAAAATAAACATTCTATTAAGCGACATAAATGATGGACGGTGGGAATAGCAAAGTCCATGGGAATCTCGATACATGAAGCCCATAAGGGGGCACTCTCCCGCTGTTTACACTTCACCTCGACACCGCAAGGTTCAAGAGGAACCAGATGAGATGATATTAAGAGACATAATTTTGAACATAACTAATGACAATATTCTCGTTACAGAATTCACCTGGACATGTCTGATTACTTATTCAGAAGACGATGTCATCCAACAAATAAATCCACTTTGCGAATGTCCGTGCACATATTATATATCAATATTTATATATATATATAGCCTTACAGTGCCCATCTTACTGAGTCACCTACACTGAGTGTGCGATTAACAGCTTGTGACTCTGAACAACCAAACCGTAGTATTCCCCCCCCCCCCCCAAAAAAAAAAAATCATCACGAAAAGTCAATTCCGGTGTGAGCAGACTATTATTAGTAAAACGGTCCGACACAGCTTATAGAGGTCTAGGAGGTAACAGCTATAGTATGTCCACAAACGAATGCCTTCATTCACGATCAATTATTTTGAAAACTGTCTGTTGCATCGTTATGAAATTGTTCCTGCTGTCTTATATTTACCCCCACCCAAGGAATATGTCTTTGATAGGTCCAAAAGCAACTTAAATCATCGAAAGCAGCGACATTTCTTTGAAGTTTTGTTGAAAAACTAGTGATTTCTCGCTAACAAACTTGTTTTTAAAGTAAGGAACGCCCCGTCTATTCACATGACGACACAAGGCGTATCCGGATTCGTATGGGAGTGGGTGCAATAAAAGAAGTAGCTTAAAAGTCGACAGGGTCGGCTGCATTGCACCGGGTTTTTATCCCATATGGCTCAGTTTCTTTCCGCAGCGTGGAAAGCGTCGCACAAAGCACGAACTCCGTAGCTCCAGCGACGACCCTCGGGAGTCTCCGAAAAAATGCACTCGTGAAATGGAGGACGCGGCCCGGAATCGGACATACAACCTTCGGAGCCCGAGTCAGACGGCTTGACTACTTCACCACGGAGAATCCCGAGAGGGGTGCAATGTGTAATATTAGTAAAGACAGAGAATTTACAGAGGCATGGGGTAAATAATTTGTAAATTGACAGGAAAGTATAAGAAATATATTTCTTACCTTATTTTCATTTCCTTCTTGTTTCTTCAGCTGCTGGTTAATAATGTGTACACAAGTATTCGTGTTAGCTTTTTATATTGAGTTCGTGAAAGCTTACAAATAGCTATGCGTTAAAGTGCGTATGGAGTGACCAGAAATGATACCGCAATTTAGTCATCATGATCCATTTGTAAGAATCTGTTCAGCTGTCTGTGTAGTTTGTTCACACGTACACATGGGTGACAGACCCGCTTTGAGTCTTCGTGAAAGATTGTCTAATCTGCTGTTTACCGTTCAGAGACGGAACATGATTACCTGTTTTGCACTATAAAAATAGTTGTCAGTGTCTCTGTAGTGGGCTTTCTTCTTAAAGACCAAGATGTTGGTCCTCTTTTCATTGAAGTTTATAGATTGATTCGTATGCATGTGTGTTGTCCCCTAATTTGACAACGTGTTTGCTCTCACGGTTCTTGTTTTGCCACAATATGTCAGTTTCCACCGCAATATTACTCTTCTGTTGGTATTCAATGCGTTTAGTGTGTGTGTGTGTGTGTGTGTGTGTGTGTGTGTGTGTGTGTGTGTGTGTGTGTGTGTGTGTGTGTGTGTGTGTGTGTGTGTTCAATACAGTTGTTTGTCACCGCTGAGGGCTTGCGGAATTGAAAATTAATCACTGTGGAATACAAACTGTTGCCATTGACATTATGCTGATGCTGTAATGGTTAGGGCCTGCAATTCTTCTGAATATGTGTAGCAAAATATCCCAGTTGGTGTTCACGTGGATTAAGGTCTGCGATCTGCTCAGACCTTAATCTGTGTCTGACGATTCCAGAAGGGTGATGACTGCTCTCGGTTGCATAAAATTCAATCCATCCTTTCTCCAATAATTCTCTTCCTCTTTCAACACATGGTCCTCACATTTTTCCAATAACTTTTATCAATGTTTAATAGCGCGGACTGGATTAGTATCATGACGTCAGACAATTTGAATATAGTATTGTTAGCTGCCACCTGTTCTTTAATTTTAACCCACTCAAGTTCTATAGGGTTAAAATGAGAATGGTACGGCGGAAGTCTCAAGCACCCATGACGATGCTCTTCTATCAACTTGTCGATTTGATATTTCTTGCTTTTTGGCGTCTGTTTTATCAAGGGACAACAATTCTAGCTAGAAATACGTTTCTGGAAATGGTATGTTTTCCATTCGGAGTCATATCTTTATTGCTCCCTTTGTGCTCGATGCTGTAGGTATTTTGTCTTCTTGGGCAACAACATTGATATCATGCATTGTCCATAATTGGACACGGCGGTCTATCTAGGGATTGAAGTACAGTATTCTCGAGCCAATCTATAAATACATTACCATTCATCTTATTATGATAATCCCTATTGTCTGTATGCTTTGATACGAACACGAGCCCAGCATTCTGTTGTAAGCCATTATGCGTATTACCAGCATGGGCCATGACCAAAAGCTGTCCTATACTACTGGGCACATATCGCTTTATCTGTCCATCCACTGATTGCCATTCCTTATCACTTGTGTGGTGCGCATTGATCCACATTTCATCCAAATACACTATGCCATAATTTTCTTTGCGCATTTCCCTTATTTCACGTAGGCATCTGCTTCTCATGGCTCCTAAATGCGGTTGCTAGCAAAGAATATTTCTACCGCCCCTGTACTTTCAAAAAGTGAAGATAATGTCCTTATAATTTTCCACAAAGTTGTTTTGGATAGCTCTATGTTATTGTTCTTTCTCAATCAAACCCTAAGTTTTCTTACAGTCACTGTTTCTTTGGCATCCAGCATTTTTATAATGCCGTCGTGGCTAGATCCAAATGTATGTTTTGCTCAGTCTGAAGAAAAACAAACAGTTCATGCCTGACCACTAGGCAAGGAGGTTGTATTTCAGGCTTCGTCTCTGAAAACTGACGAACATCTGCCAACGGGTGTCCAGAATCCCAGAAGGCATCTTGAAGGCGAGTGAGTGGATCAGGAAGAGGAAACATCTTGAAATCATAGAAGTCTCCATCAAGATGAAAGTAACCACTCACCTTTACTCAAAAAGTGATAGTGAAGTCGCTCATCCCTAGTGAAGACGATACAGTACCTAAGGGAGGCGTCCTACATTAATCAGGTGACCTCCTACACAATCTGAGACATGAGCACATCCAAACATCCTGACTTTACAGACCTTGCTATCCAGTAGTCTTAGTGATATTGCAATACAAGACTGCTCTCACTTATAATTAGGAGTCTGGGATATTTCTAACAGTCACCTTCAACACCTATCCAGATTGTACTGTAGGAAACATGTTTAACCGTTACAATTATTTGTTTTTGTTTCTTAGTTGAAGTAGCGTTTTGTCAGTTTCTTGGATGTGTCATAAATAGATTAGAAATAGTATCTTAAGAGTGTGTAGTCTTGTGTCCATTGTCTCGTGTGGGACGATGTTCGACAAAAAGTGGGACAGGAGTACATTCACTAGAACTCATAAATAACGGCAGGTGACGAGGAACCCATCCTGTCCTGTTACAATACCCAACCCACTAACGACTAACTAACCCAATTTTCCCCGAGCTGTGTAAAAGGCTCGTTCACATTACTGTATCTACCCATTTGACGAGGCTCGAGTCTCCACGGATGTACTGAAGTCTCACTCTCTTTAAAAACACGTTGTTTATCGTAATGAAATATAATGTAGATTATGTTTACAATATCAGTAATGTTGTAAATATTGTGGTCATCGCAAAGAAAGAAAGCAATGGCGACCACCTTCTCTACAGGTGACTAGAAAATCGGGTTTTGAACACTCAAAAAATTCCATAGATAAATACAAAGATGGCTTGGCTACATGACACCATTTGGACAAGAAATAACACCTGATCCAAGATGGTGATTGTGTGTGAGATGGCGAATCATGGCCACGCATGTTTATTCATCTATCCATCCATCCCTCCATCCACAATTCCTCCCTTCTTACTCGCTCTACCCCTCCATTTTTTTCTGTCCCCCTTCCTTTCTTCCCTCCTCCTTCCTTGTTTCAAATCCCCCACATTAGCCTCCCCCTCCTTTCCATCTCTTCTCCCTCCATCCCTTCACCTGTTCTTTCCCCTCCCTTCCCTTCGTCCATTCTTTCTAATCGGCTAATCCAATTTCTCTCGGCCTCCTCCGCCCTCCTCCCCCGCTTTCTACCCCCGTCTACCCCCCTGCTGCTTCTTGATCGTCCTCCATGTCTGACATGGTCACCATTTTACAACACTCGGTCAGCTGCTGCTACGTATGCAATGGTCATCTATATTATTAACTGGGAACGTATACTAACCAGTTGGTTAGAAAGCTAGTGTAATGTTTACTTTGCCACCATTTCGTCAAGACCAGTGGTTCTCAACTGGTGTAGATCCACCCCCCCCCCCCCGGCCATTTTAGGGTTTCCGGGGGGGGGGGGAGGAATTAAGATTACTTTAAGATCTTGTTACTACAAGTACTGATTACTTGATATTCTTTTTCCCTCCATACTTTACAGTTCTGTGCTTTTCGCCCTTCTGAAATTCGTTTTATAACGTAAGTAGACCAGCAAATCACGTTTTATGTAGGCGTCTAGACTTGTTCTTGTATGTGTTTTTAAATGTAGCTTCCATTTTTACGTATACTATGTAGGGGCGGGGTGGGATAGGGGAATTTATAAGGAGGACATACGAAAGGGGGGAATAGCATTGTGAACATGTGGTGATAGGATGCATGGGCAAAAGAAGGTTGAGAATCATTGGTCTAGACAAACAAAAACGGGCGCAGAACCATTGTATATGTCTCATTTGACAAACAGGACTTGTTGACCTACCGCACATAATTAACCGTGTTTTCCTCACATACCGATGTGCTATTAATAATACGACATAATTACTCGTAAATACAAACGCACATCATTGCCAATAATATCCCGTTAATTTGACCAAATAACGTAATCATTTAAGATTATTGATAAACTGTTCTAGCAATTTTTTTTCCCGCGTTTCCATCCTGTTTCAGGATATTGCGGTCAACACCAGCATCTTTCAGCTGTATGTTCTTTCCTAGGCTAGATTACGCTCATCAGCACGCCACGACTTTCTGAGCGACCGGCTCCATACACTCATAAATCACTGGCGCGACTCGAACCACTTCTAATTCGCGTGCGGTCACGTCAACCACGAGAGTATTCGGGATTAACGGAGAAAGCTGCTAACCCCTCGGACAGGGAGCCGGCGTTCTAGGAATATATGTCATTATTGAGAAAACCTGTTAACAGTTAAATGCACAGTCCATTATCTGACCCCACAGAAAGAAAAAACAGGGCGATCTAAAATAATCGGAGCAGAGAATTACAGACAGGTGAATAATGTGAGCAGTATGGAGCCGGCATGAAGCAAGCGCAGGAGATGACGAAAGATAGAAGCACTTGGGTGAGTTAGTTTAAGCCCTCTGTCCCATTGAGGGATAAAAGGCAACAGTAGTAGCAGAATCAGAAGAAGAGAAGAAAATGAAGATTAGTTCACGATTAAGAAAGAGCTTATGCCATTTTTATTCTCTCCCTATCTGTCTATCTACCTGTCTATCTGTCTGTATTTCTCTCTGTATTTCTCTGTATTTCTCTCTGTATCTCTCTCTCTCTCTGTATCTCTCTGTGTATCTCTCTTTGTATCTCTCTGTATCTCTATCTTTACCTCCCTCTTTATCTCTCTCTTTATCTCTCTCGCTCTGTGTATCTCTCTGTATCTCCCTCTGTATCTCCCCCTGTCTCTCTGTCTCTCTCTCTGTCTCATGCATTGTCATACCCAGGGTATCTTCAATATTCTGTCTCCATCTTCATGCTGTTAGATCATGATTTCATGAATCCAATACCACCCCTTGATATATGAGAACTGCTTTATATCATTCTTAATACCTATCTTTTCACCTTTATTGGCAACAATATGTGTTCGTCTTATCGACTGCTGATTTGACTAGAGCTATTGTATATTTCCCTGTAAATAATAATAATTCTATCAGCTGTTATCACAGGATGGGTCATCGAGAGTTAAGTAACAGCTTCAACTTCAGTACGTTAGCGTAACAATAGGCTGGGACAGAAAGCAGTAGAGTTCCCAGTGTGTTATCAACATGATATTGTTGCTTATCCTCAAGGTGGGATCCAGTAAAACGTGAGTCCCATGGCACATGCCTTGTTGCCCCTGGCATCCCGGCGCTGTAAATGCCCAGCCTTCCACTTCAACAACGAGGCTGAATAGCAAGTGGTAGCACATTTACTGGCGATTATGTCCGAGATACATCACTGTTGCTTGTAAAATATATAAATGGTATTTGCGTAGCATAATGTTGAAGTAGGACGCTAGAACAAAATAAGAAAATATAGCGACGTCTCGGAAATATATCTTAACTTGTCTTAACTTGTTCTTCAGGCAGACTCTCTCTCTCTCTCTCTCTCTCTCTCTCTCTCTCTCTCTCTCTCTCTCTCTCTCTCTCTCTCCCTCTCTCTCTCTCTCTCACACACACACACACACACACATTCAACCGACAACTCTTTCAATACCTACTTCATACCGACTATATTCCTCCATAAGTCACCTACTGGTATAATTTTTTTCACTATCATTCTTCACTCTGTGTGTGTGAGTGAGAGAGTGGATGAGAGAGTGAGTGAGAAAGAGTGTGAGTGGGAGAATTAGTATGAGACAGAGAGAGTGAGAGAGTATGCATGCGCGTGTGCCTGAGTGAGTGTAAAAGTGAGTGAGTGAGTATGGACGTATGTTTGAGAGATTGAGTGAGAGAGTGAGTGAATCTGAGAGAGTGGGTGTGTTGTGTGTCTGCCTGTCTCTGTGATAGAGTGGGAAATTGAGTGAGTGTGAGTTAGAGAGTCAGCGAGTGAGTGAGTGAGTAAGGGAGCGGGAGTAAGTGAGAGAGAATTTGTGGGTATGCGTGTGTGTGTGAGTGAGTGAGTGTGAGAGCGAGTGAGTGTGTAAGAGAGAGAGAGAGAGAGAGAGAGAGAGAGAGAGAGAGAGAGAGAGAGAGAGAGAGAGTGGGTGAGTGAGAGAATGCATAAGAAAGTGAACGAGTGAAAGTGAGTGAGTGTGTGTGTTTGTTTGCTTGTCTGTGTGCGCTAATAAGAGTGATTTAGTGTGGTTTAGAGAGTGAACGAGTGCGTGTGAGTGAGAGAGAGAGAGAGAGAGAGAGAGAGAGAGAGAGAGAGTAAGAGAGTGAGTATAAGTGGGACAGTGAGTGAGAGATTGAGTGAGAGTGAATACGTTAGTATGTATGTGTGTGTGTAAGTGAGGGCGTGTGTGAGAGTGAGTGCGTATAAGCATGAGAGAGATAGTGAGTGAGAGTGAGGGAGAGAATGAGACAATGAGAGAGTTAGTGTGCCAGTGTGCGTGAAAGAAAAATTTAAATAGAGAGGGAGAGAGAGAGAGAAAGAGAGAGAGAGAGAGAGAGAGAAAGAGAAAGAGAGAGAGAGAGAGAGAGAGAGAGAGAGAGAGAGAGAGAGAGAGAGAGAGAGAGAGAGAGAGAGAGAGAGAGAGAGAGATGAGCGCAAGCATATCATTATGACATTTTTTTTTCTGTATTCTCATCTTTCATATTAGCATTGTTACTGCCAATTGAATTTAACATGCACTGCTTATTTCATCATGTTTATGTCCATTCCAGGAATTATCTTACTGGATTGGACCACTATTTTATTGTTTATGTTACACAATGTATACCATATTTTCACCACATGTTCCATATTTTCCATATTTTCCATGTTTTCCCATGTTTATCCAATTTTGAATGTTCTTGTGAGGATGCTCACGATAGTCGACAGTGTGTACGTGTGAAAAGTGTGGGAGTTTATTCATATTAGTTTTAGCGATTATGTGAGGCAGCATGTATGTGAGTGGATGGATGGATGGGGGTGTGTGTGTGTGTGTGTGTGTGTGTGTGTGTGTGTGTGTGTGTTTATATAGAGAAGAAGTGCCATTACATTACACACAAATTAAATTCGTTGATCGTCAACAGGTCAGTGATAGATATGCCTCAGTGTTCTCACGATTGCACTATCTACAACGAAGGCGGAACACCTCACCTATATATGCCTTATATATGCGATAAACACACCTGTGGATACATATGTCAGCGACATTTCTAGAGTGTTCACTGGCATTGATGACTTGGTACCTGTTGTTTACCCACGTCCCCGACTCCGGGTATTGACCCAGAGTGAGGACACTTGTCCAAATGGACATGTAAGGGACTAATTTGTATAATTAGTTAGTCCAGCCTTCCTATAGGCTGGCTACACGACGTCTACCGTGGGATTGTAGACTGGGGGCGTGCCGTCATATGATATTTTTTTTATTTGTGGGTAAGGAATAGGGGGCCATAACGTCGTACTTAGCATTGTACATGACTCATGATGTCGGCACTGCTATTGGGCAGGATTTAGTAATCGCGAGGTAGATAAATTCATCATTTGAAGGAGGGGGGCATACTGCCACAGAGCAGGTGCCCGGATTGAAAGGATGTGAAGAAGTCGAGAAGACAAAAGTGCAGGGAAAACTAAGGGACACAAGTTGACAACGCGAAACGTCACGCGAAGGGAATCTTGACAACAAAAACATACGTTGTGGGGTTATCAAGATGAAAGGTCGTGCGTTGGAATTCTTGAACAAAGTTGTGTGACTATCGAATGGTTGGCAATATAGCACTGGCTTATCAAGTTAATAACAGCTAGAAAACATATCACTGAAGATTAGGAACGCCATGGATTCAAGAACGACGGGCAGAACCTAGACAGGAGCGGATGAACGTGACAGCAAGGACAGCCTGTCTGAACGAAAGAAGGAGAAGTAGCGGAGAGTAACGACAAAGGATGAACTTGTAACAGGTTTGAATAATTCATCTTAGTGTGTATATATATATATATATATATATATATATATATATATATATATATATATATATATATATATATATATATATATATATATATATAGATGTCGTCCTGGCAATAACAGGTCTTCTAGGAGTACAGTAGAAGATGTTTATTGTACCTATGTCAACTGCTGGATTAAAGCAGTGTGTGTTCGCTTTATGAACTCAGACGTTGCTTTATATTTTAAAGTTCACCGTTAGTTCCGTTGACTGTTATCTTCACTTCGTTATAGTGAGCCTAATGCCTACTGTTGAGTTTATTAATAATATACATGGCAAAGCAGAAAGGAGAGGGACTTACAGTTTGGCACCTTGTAATTTCAAGTAGTGAAGATAATCAATCAATCAATCATGTGCCATGCCGGAAAGCGTTGGCGGTCATGACTCGCCATTTCACTCGATCACCAGTGTCGTGGATCAGCTCAGTGTTCCTGTCTCGTCCATGCCATGTGGCCAAGCCATCCAGGTATTTTCCTCTCGGTCTTCCTCTTGGTCTGTTCCCCTCGATCTTGCCAGTTGTCACTAAGTTCTCCAACCCATTTCTTCTCATAACATGTCCAAAAAATTTTGACTGTCTACGTCTAATTTCTCTAATCAGTCTACGATGTTCATTTGTCTCCTGTAGTACTTGGTCATTGGTTTTTCTGTCTGTCCATGGTATTCTTTGCATTTTCCTCAGAAACCACATTTCTGCAGCCATCAGATGCTTTTCAGCTTGACTGCTCATTGTCCAAGTTTCACATCCATACAAAAGAACAGACTCTATGTATCCCCTCAACACTCTTTTTCTCGTTTCAATTGACATCTTTTTATTGGTCAGAATGTTTTTCATCTTGCTAAAGGCTACTTTTGCCATGGCGATTCTTGTTCTAATCTCTTCAAGGCATCTCCCATCAGATGTTATAACTGTTCCAAGATAATTGTACCGATTCACTTGTTGAAGAATATTTCCATTTACTCGTATATTACATTGTGGCACTTCTTCCTTCCTACTGACGACCATAACCTGAGTCTTTTTACAATTTAATTCTAACCCAGTTGCTCACTGTGTACAACAACCGCATCTACTAATTGTTGCAGGTCCTGCGCATTGTCTGCAATTAATACTGTATCATCTGCATATCTAATGTTATTGATGTTTCGTCCTCCAATGCTGATTCCATTTATATCCTCTACATTTCTGAAAATATTTTCACTGTACAGGGAAAAAAGATCTGGAGACATCACACATCCCTGCCTAACACCTCTCTTAATTGGCTGATACTGTCCCACTTCATTATCAATCCTTATTGCAGCTTGTTGTTTCCAATATATATATTTTTTTATAAGTCTAATGTCTTTCCCATCAATTTGTAAATCTCCAAGCATATCCACCATGCTGACATGTCTAAAGCTATCAAAAGCCTTTGTATAGTCAATAAAGCAAAGATGTATATCCTTGTTTACTTCTATAGCACGTTCAATAACTGTTCGCAGCATATACACAGCATTTACTGTACCCTTTCCTTCTACAAACCCGCATTTTCTTCCCCTATTTCAGGTTGTATCTTCTTCCTCATTCTTTGCATGATAATTCTTAGCAAAATCTTTGCGATGTGACTCATTATACTAATTGTTCTATGTTGATCACATTCCAAGGTTCCTGATTTCTTTGGGATTGCAATAAATATAGAGTTACATAATTCAGGAGGTATATCTCCAGTATCATATAATGTGTTCAGCAGTCTGGTGACTTGATCTATTCCAAATTCTTCTAAGGCTTTAATCATTTCTGTTGTGATGTTATCTGCACCGCGGGCCTTGCCAGCTTTCATATGCTTAAGAACATTTCGAACCTCCATCTCCAAAATTGGCGGTCCTTCATTATTAATCTAATATCATACTGTTCGTCTCTGTTATCATCATAAAGGTGTTTCACATAATCTGTCCATACCTGTAGAATCTGGTATTTTTCTATTATGATTTTGCCATCTTCAGTTTTTAGACACCCTGTTGATGTACTTGTTCTTTTATTAGTAAGTTCCTGAATTCGTTTGTGCACTAATTTGGTATTTTGACTGTTGTGTTGGCTTTCAATTTCTAAGCACTTTTCCTCAAGCCATGCTTCTTTTGCCTCCTTACGTAATGTTCTGACTTGTCTGTGAATTTCTTCATATTTGACAGAATTATTTTTGTTGAGTCTTCTTGTTTCCATGAGGTGTAAAATTTCTTCAGTCATCCATTTCTTACGACCCACCTTCTTTAATTTTGGAATAGTTGTTTCTGCAGCCACATTGATTGAATTCTTCAACGTTTCCCATTGATCATCCACATCCTGGAATAGGATCTCTAGATCAGACAAAATTTCGAATCTGTTCTGTACTTCTATGTTGAATTTGTTTTGTATTTCCTTGTCATTACTCAATGTACACAAATCATATTTAGTGTTTCCTGTTATGTACTTGACTTTCTTCAACTTTATCCTCAATGTTCCTGTGAGTAATCTGTGGTCACTATAACAATCAGCACTGGGAACTGTTTTTGCTATTGTTAATGCGTTTCTAAATCTTCTGCTAATGAGAATGTAGTCAACCTGGTTTCTAATCCTGCTATCAGGACTCCTCCATGTCCATAATCTTCTAGGGTGTTGTTTGAACCAGGTGTTTCCTACAAGATAATGTCCTTATAATTTTCCACAAAGTTGTTTTGGATAGCTCTATGTTATTGTTCTTTCTGAACCAAACCCTACGTTTTCTTACAGTCACTGTTTCTTTGATTTTTATAATGCTGGATAATTCTGGTTATAAAATCCAAAATTTTTATAATTTTAGGAGTCTCCGTGGCGAAGTGGTCAAGCCTTTGACTCGGGCTCCAAAGGTCGTGGGTTCGATTTCGGGCCGCATCCTTCGGTTCACGAGTTAAATTTTTCGGAGACTTCTGTGGGTCGTCGCTAGAGCTGCGGAGTTCGTGCTTTGTGCGATGTTTTCCGCGCTGCGGAAAGAGACCGAGCCATATGAGATAGAACCTGGTGCAATGAAGTCGACCCTGTCGAATTTTAAGCGACTTTTTAAAGCATTTTTATAATAGCTCGCCTTATGACATCTTTGTCAAAGCTGTCTACAATAATCATTCTACCTACCGTTTTGTTATTGCGTGGTGGTTTAATTCCAGATTCTTGCACCCATCGACGAAATTACCGTTTACTCAAACCCAATGCATGCAATGTTCTTTTTTCGGAATTTGTAATAGTATAAAACAGTTTCCTGAGATCAGCTTCTTGACAAAAATATGTGTAAAACTTCATAGCGATTCTTTGAAGTGTACAATTTCGCATTAAATCCCATTGAAAAATATTCACACATTTCAATGTTAGCGATAAGTGGTAAGATTTTAAAAAAAACAAACATATTATTCAGATTTCATGAAATAACCCACATTTTGAGACACCTCTGAACAGTCCTAGTTTGAACAACGCGGGTAGTTGGCATAAGGCCAATCCCTTCAAAACACGTACAATATTCAACATTGAGAGCTGATTGTCTGGCTACGCTGTAATACATTTAAAATTATGAATTTCATCTCAGACCCGTAAATTATATACCGCATATAAACAAACTTTGAAATCTGCTGTAAAATCTCCAGAACAAACATTCTTTTGTTGGGTGGACATAATGATAAGGTTATATACTAAATCTCATAATTTTCTCTCAGTTGGTTACTGAGATATGGATGTTTATATTAGGGCAAAAAAAAAAAAAAAAAAAAACAGACTGTAGTTTCCCTACCCCATGTATCTTTGAGTCCAATATGTCTCCAATACACGTGTCCACCTTTGTGCGCGACGATCATTCCCTCCCCTTTCAGTAACCACGCCTTCCATCATCAGTTCTTTCCCATCAGCTCATTCATTCATTCAGTAGCATGTCCTTTGCAGAACCTCGCTCCCATAACAACCTTCCGGAAAACCTCTCGATCATAAGCAAGATGTCCCGCGTCCGATACACTCATCTGGAGATCATCCGCCACATCCTGCACCCATCTTCTCTTTGGCCTTCCTCTTCCTCTCTTCCCATGTATATTTTTTTTTAGCATATCCTTTACAGGACTTAGCTGTCAACACCAGCATCTTTCAGTTGTATGTTGATCTCTTGGCAAGATTACGCTCAGTAGTTTGCCATTGCTTTCTGAGCGGCCGGCTCAGTATCCCGCAAGTCACGAGTGGGGGTCGAACCGCCTCAGCTCTCGCTCCGCTACGAGACTCTGCGTGATAAACGGGATTACAGAGAGAAAGTGTTGTAACCCCACAGCCAGAGAGACCGGCTCCCATGTATATACCCCTCCATTATTGGTCTCTCCAAATTTTAGTGGCGTTTCAAGTGACCAAAGAATTTCAAATTTCTTTGTTTTATCGTCTTTAATAGCCAACCTTCTTCAATATCCAGATCTTGAAGCATAGATATGGCCAGATTATTTCGCTTACCAAGACATAATTTTGTTTATCAGCCAATTTTCTTGATGCTCAGATTTGTTGACTGTCAATATTTGTATTCTTGCTCCACGGCATTCCACGGACTTCTTGGTATCATTGAAGTTTACAAGCCCTCTTTTTTCTTCTTTAGGGATTGTCAAATGCTTCATGGCTCACATCCGCAAGTTGGGGCAGACAAGATGCACGCGCTCGAAAATGTGTCTTTTAATGTGTTTGCTGGTGTCGTGCCAGATATTTCTAATATGGTTAACCTACGCCTGACTTCTTTTTTAATACTCTCAATGGTTTTGTTGATTATGGAGACAGGATATTCAAAGTTTGTGAAATTTTATGTCTTCATTGTTGATTATGATTTTCGTGTGGCATATAGTTTTGTCTGTCGACATTACCCCACCCCACTTTCCACCCCCAACCATGTTCTGAGAAACATGTTTATGTTCTCTGTGTCTTTCGACAGAAAGGACTAAATCTTCTAATCCATTTGCAATACTTCCCAGGAGGGCATTGTCATCTGCATATCTAGGTACTGGAATTAGATTTCCGCCAGTTATGAAATAATCAAAATTGCCACTGTTCTCTTTATTATTCACGTTCCGTTTCTCTTTACATTTTCTGCATAGATGTTGAACAGGCATCATTAAATACTGCAGCCCAATTTTATTCTTTTTTGCACCTCAAACCAATTTGATGTTTCACCGGCTACCATGACAGCTGCTTGTTGTTAATGATATAATGATTAAAGTAAGTGAACCACATGTGCAGGAAATTCTAAATCTCTCATAATGTTCCACAATGCCTGATGTTGTGCACATGTTGAAGACTTGTACAGTTTACAAAATACCCCCGATGCATCTAATTTGCAGACTCCAGATTACAACAATAAAGAAACTGAACCCGCCAGAGACTGTGGCTCCTAAGTCTCCAGAACTGGCAACAGTGGGGACTATTCAAAGAAGTCAGAAGAAGACTGTCCAAAGTAATGGAAAGGTGGGTCAACAGTAGTGAGAGCCTATGGCACAACACCGACAATGAAACTAAATGGAACATTTCGAAAGCATGCCTCTTTCCTGTGACAATATACAGATGTGAATATTGGACCAATTCACAATCACAAAAAAGAAAAATGGTTGGTGCTTTTAATTGTAAATGGTACAGTAAAATGTTCAAAGGAATAGAAGAAGAAAACGATACAGAGGAAATATCAAAGTACATGGGAATCTCGATAAATGAAGATCACATTATACGGGCACTCTCCCGCTGTTATTGCTTCATATCGACACTGCAATATACAAGAGGATGAGAGAAGAGGATGAGAGGAGAAGAGAGATAAGAGGAGAGGAGTTAAGATGAGATGAGATGACAGGAGACGAGGAGAGGAGATAAGATGAGATGGGATGAGGGGAAAGGAGAGGAGGTGAAATGAGATTAGTGAACCTCGACAGTGATGACTCGGGTTTGTGCCATTGCGTTTGTGTATTCCTTCGTATTTAGTTGGTAATAAACTTTGCTAACTAGAATCGTTAAGGCGGTTCTTACCACTACTGGGTGAAAGGACTTCACAGTTGTTATATATAATCCTATCATTACACAGAAGTTATTCTATCCCACACCCGCTACATTTAAGGACAAACTATATGGAGATGACAACGTGCTCAAGTTGACTGCTCCTCTGTTAGGTTATATTCAGAATGACGTCTGAAGGTGTACGAAGAATCAGAAGAAACAGAATATAATCCATTCTGCAGCTTCTGTTGTTTGCATCTGTACATAAGACGCCCTTGTGGAGTTGAAGCTGTAACTAAACTGTACTCTAGCAACAACCGCAATGGCACAACCCCGAGCCATCACTGTCGAAGTTCACTTAGTGTCGTCTGCAAGTTTCTTCAGACACTTGAGTCCATGAAGCCAGTTAAACAAGATGGCAACATTGGAGGCAGGAGCTCAGCCCCTCGTGATTTGTACTCTGAAAATGTTAAAAACTCTCGGTACCTTAACCATTAGCAATAGAAAGTGCAGCATTTTAGCCTGGCCTGCTATCCCAATTCTTAATGATTATAAAATATAGCTAGCCGTACCTTGTTGCGTTTGTCATATGCCATTTGAAAATTCCTTAGTACCGATTTTACAAGATTGTGCGGATTCAAATGTCGCACGAAGCTGGAATACTTTCTTTAATGGGAATTGAACCCAGACCTGCGTGCTGGTAAGTCAGCGCACAATCCGGTACACTACCGCGGATGTACTTCAGTCAGTTACACGTTAAAATCTGTAAACGTCTGAATGAGAGCGGTTTAAATCTGTAAACGTCAGAACGAGAGTGGTTTAAATCTGTAAACTCCTGAATGAGAGCGGTTTAAATCTATAAACGTCAGATCAAGAGCGGTTTAAATTTGTAGTCAGATCGAGAGCTGTGGCCAGAAGGCCTAGAAATAAACTGCCTGATTGGTTGTTTCACAGGCTTTCAGTAATGTATAACTTCGGTCACAGTTTGTATAAATGGTTATAATGCTGATACTTTCTTTATTGATTTATTTGGTTATTTCGGGATTTGAAATTTAAATATTGAGCACAACCCACTACTGGCAACGCTGATCGTATTCTGGTATGAACCTAAGGCCTACCCACGTCAATATGGAAGCACTATACTCGAGTTTCGCCCTCGTTTGAGCTCGTCAGTAGTGCATATCCCTGACCGGATCTGGAAGCAAGCCCCGGATCACTGGCGTGTGAAGTGGGTGTGTAAACACGCAGCACACGTTGGACACACAGCCAAATTATCATAATAGAATATTACAACGTCACCCATCGTAGGCTATGCTCAAGATTGCCCAATCGCCGCGACCTGACGTCCGTCAATCGATGTGGACCCGAAACGATCAGGACTTCTCACTGGCAAGGAACACCAGGCCTTCTAAATCCAATGAGCAATAATCAAATTGATTTATTTGGTTATTTCGGGATTTGAAATTTAAATATTGAGCACAACCCACTACTGGCAACGCTGATCGTATTCTGGTATGAACCTAAGGCCTATCCACGTCAATATGGAAGCACTATACTCGAGTTTCGCTCTCGTTTGAGCTCGTCAGTAGTGCATATCCCTGACCGGATCCGGAAGCAAGCCCCGGATCACTGGCGTGTGAAGCGGGTGTATAACCACGCGGCACACGTTGGACACACCGCCAAATTATCATAATTCTTTCTTTATTGTCAAATTATCAATTAACACTTTAACATGTTTAACGTGTGCAACGTGCACTTAGATCATCTTGTGTTATCTTCCCCCTGATCCCAGAAGATCGCAGAATAATAAAAAATATTTACTGGAACCAAACAGCAGCTATTAAAATGGGAAATAAAGAAGGATATTATGAACACATAAAGTTGGGAGTAAGACAGGGATGTGTTTTGTCACCAGATCTCTTCTCCCTCTATAGCGAAGTAATAATGAGAAAGATCAAAGAAAAAGCCATATTGGAGGTTAAAATATAAATGATATACGCTATGCAGATGAGACAGTATTGATAGCGAATAATGCAACAGATCTACAACAATTGTTGGACATTATAATAACAGAGAGCGCAAAGAACGGACTCTCCTTGAATATCAAGAAAACAGTAACAATGTTGATATCAAAGAGACAGGTGACACCCAAATGTGAAATAGAGATAGAAGGGAAAATTCTTCACCAAGTGGATAGTTTTAAATATCTAGGGACATCTATAACATCAGTTGGAAGATGCACAACATAGATCAAGAGCAGAAGAGGGCAAGCAAAGGCTGCCTTTCGGAAAATGAAGAATATCTTATGCAATAAGTCACTATCATTGAATGTAAGAAAGAGAGTGCTAAAGAGCTATATAGAAAATGTTTTGCTGTATGGCAGTGAATCTTGGAACATAAATGAACAAATTAGGAAGAGAATGGTTAGCATAACGCTAACCACCATTATTCATTTACCAACACCTGCCGCAAAAAGAGGAAACAACATTAAAAGAAATTGACTTCACAACCGCAAACGGAGACTAGGACTTAAAACTTAACATCGAAACTGGAACTGCATAAGTGACAGATGACGTGGATTCTTAGAAAGATTGCATCAGACAAAGCTCGGAAGACCATTGGACGAAAAGGGACATGTGACCCGCTTTCGCGCCAAAGCATGATTAGCATATGGTAATATTTCATCAGAAATGTTAATAAGCGCGCACTCTTGCAAAAACATGCCTGGCGAATAGACGTCAGAAATTGTGTGACCAAATTTTCAAATAGAGGAGGCAGAATGTCTGGATCCCAGGTGAGCTTGTTAGGCCTTAGATGAAACTGATAACCAGATGTGTCAAGTGTCAAAAGAATGGTATCCAGTGTTTGTGATGTCAATTGAAATGTATTATTATTAATTAAAACCTCTGAAATGTAAAAATGCTCGACTGTAGATTCTAACGACGCAGAGCCGTTCCCGGGCAAACTCCAATCCTCTCTTCGATG
Organism: Cepaea nemoralis; assembly: GCA_014155875.1. Lineage (NCBI taxonomy): Eukaryota > Metazoa > Mollusca > Gastropoda > Stylommatophora > Helicidae > Cepaea > Cepaea nemoralis. Next base: position 254,624 of record JACEFZ010024057.1, on the reverse strand, counting down.
AAACTGCAATCTCTGATATTCTTAGAGATAATTATTAACTTTAAGAAGTGCATTATACTACTACATTCTATTCTAAACAACTGTGAGAAGTGATGATTCTAAAGCAATCTTGTGCATTTCACCAGAAACACTGATAAAAGATGCTATCACTACCTACAGCTGAAATGACAGTTCGTGTACTAGAATAAGTGCCTTGTTCTAAAACAGACTTATCTATGCCTATTTACAATCTAGAAAGCTGAAAGAGAAATCAATCTTTCCTTTCTCCTTCATCTATTGAATCAATAGGGTTTGACGGAATAAATATTTATATTTTTGTCAAATTTTAATTAGATAAGGGCACACTATGAACTGCATTACATGAGAAAGTTGTGCTTCGCGGAACACCATCACGCGCAGTGAACTTAACTCATTACTCAACATAACTTAAAACACAACACCACTCAACACACAACTCCACACCACCCACACTCAACACTCAACAACAACAGATAATGGAAGAGAGTTATTAGACACAAGAAGAAGAAGAAGAAGTTAATTGGGAAAACACAGAGAATTATTTATACACGCGATAAACACCACTGAGTGGAAGAAATGTTATAAATGTATGTCATTTATTTACATGCATCTTGACATATTCTCACTCTTGTCACTGTCTTACTGTACACGTTCACTGACCCCAGGTCAAATGAGAACTTACATACAGCAGGTACCAACTGAGACAAGGCGTACACCGTGTGATAAACTCTGACCACCCCAAATTAACCCAACACTAGCTTAGAGAGAAAAGGAGGGGAGGGGAACTAGTTCCTACTTCAGGAATTTAGATTTCTTCCGACCTACTTCTAGAATATTGTATTGGTAGGAATGTATATATTTATGTGAATATTCATCAGTGATCTTGGTGGCTACATACCAACAACCACCCAACACATCAGCAAACTAACCACCTAAATCAGACCTGAAAGAGGGAAGCCGAGAGAAAGAGATGAACCACAAGTGAGATGGAAGATGACTTGGCTATGAGCAAAGTATGGGGAGGCCTTCAGAGGAGCTATACGGGCAGACCTGAAGTGGATCCATCAGTCAATGGACCCTGGCTTACCAAATCTTCCAGTCACCAGGTTACCTTTCTAAATTGGTAGACACCACACCCAATTTCAGGAAACTGATAGTTAATTGTTGAATTACCATCACACTTAATATGTACAACATCAAAATGTTTACTATGTTTCACACTTGTTGACATCTCATATATTGATGCTTGATTGATTGTCTGGGACAATGGTCCAATGTGCAAATTTTCTATTATCTTGTGTAAATCACAATAGAGATGTATGTACTGACCAGAAGGCTCAGCCCAGTCAATAAATGATTAACATGAATTGACCTTCTGTTAATTTATCAGTTCAAACCTATCTGTGAGTCAACAACTTCTTTGTACATCATGTTGTCAGAATCTAATGTGATTGATTATGTGTTTGATTGTTTAAAAATAAATTAACTCATAATGACTTACTGAATGGGGAAATAAAAGACTCTAGATCTATCAACTGCTCAACATCCATGTTTTCTTCATCTAAATCAGGCTGAGAAAATTCTCCAGACTTTCCTCAGATTTGATAACAATAAAAGGGGGCTCCAGAGCTAAAGAATCATTGGAGAAGGGGCAGAATCCCAGTTAGTAATCATTATTCTCACCAGGGCCATAATCTATATCTCCTAGACATACTTAATAGAACGAGGCCTGCAGATAACTCAAGGTTCATATTCTGGGGTTATTGAAGATAGAAGAGGATGGGGCTCTACTTCTTTTGTTAGAGATGGGGCATGCACTACAGTGATCTCCCACTCCCTTCAAAAATATATGACAAATGGAAGCAACAGAGATGCGGTTCTTTAGACGAATGTTGCGAATTCCTTGGACTGCCAAAGTAGCTAACAACGAATACCTTAAAGAGGCTAACGAAACTAGAACATTATATACAACAATAAGAAAGAGACAAAGAGCTTTTGATTTGGTCATGCGATGAGAAGAGAGGCGCTGGAGATCATCGTGACAACTGGAAAGATCGAGAGGAAGAGAGGCAGAGGCAGACCACGAGAAATGATGCTGGATGGATTGCAAAGGTGGCATAGAGGATTATCAACGGCAGAGTTGATCCAGAAAACCAAAGACCGAGATCTGTCGAGAGTCATGAACGTCTACGCCAACTGGCACGGCACTTGATGATGATGATCCTAGGTTGGGTGTTAATCTCATTACCAGGAGGCCAGGGATAAGTCTGATTTGTCGTACATGTTTCTTCGTCTGGATATGAAATGTATAGTTTTGTAGTTAGAGGCGGACGATGAAGCTCCAAGTCAATCCGCCGCTCCTTCTTTAAGATAGCAATCTTAAAAGAGATCTAATTCCATGCGTTTTATCCTGTTGTTTACAGCACTCTGAAAATTCAGCAGACAAGCAACTAAATCTTCCTCTATTTAAATAGTCCGTAATGGTCATGGAGTCGTCTCCTTGCTTTTGTAATTTCTTCTGTGTGTAGTCAGCCTAGTAGGAATTGAGAAATAACGGTAGACAATAAAACACGGACCACTATTCAGTCTTATGGGGTTCCTCTAAACTTTAACCTTTCTGAACGAAATGATACATTAGCTCCCATTCCAAAAAAGGGGGTGGGGGTGAGGGTTTTTTTTTTTTTGTTTTTTTTTTGGAGGGTTCACATATCCTTTTACAGGACATCGCTGTCAACATCAGCATCTTTCAGCTGTCTGTTGATTTCTTGGCAAGATTACGCTCAGTAGTTTGCTATTGCCCGCAAGTCACCAGCGGGGGACGAACCGCTCCCAGTTCTCGCCCGCTACGAGACTCTGCGTGATAAACGGGATTACGGAGAAAGTGGTATAATCCCTCGGCCAGAGAGACCGGCAGGGGGCGAATAGCGTGGATAACTTCAGCAACGCCTGAGATAAAGTATGAGGAGAGAGCTGTGTCTGTGATGTTGTCTACCTGTGGGGTGGGATTCGAACCTTACTGGTCGCCAGATCTGAGAGTTTACAACATTAATGTTGTTTAATTATCCCGATTCCAGATCCGAGTGTTTACAACATGAATGTTGTTTAATTATCCCACAGCAGTTTCTTACTATGGGTCTCTGATGTGACAGGATCATCACGTGATCTAGATCTGAATGCACGCGGGATTCGGTGGCCCAGTCTTTCCCTCTGTTGACGGACGACGAGTGCAGGTGTCGAACCCTGGTACCATTAATTCAAGACCTGGCAGTCTGCATTCTGTGTACCGAAAAGACCTGATAAGGACAGGAATTATAAATATAGTGCCTACAAGAGATGTTATTGTAGCAATGCTTATATAGTAGATCTCTCTGCAGAGATGACAGATTTAAACGTGTGACTGACTGCAGTACATCCTTGTAGTGTAGCGGGATGTGCGCTGACATGCCAGCACGCAGGTCTGAGTTAAATTCATGTTAGAGAATATATTCTAGCCTCACGTGATATTGCAAACCACCCAGTCTTGTAAAATCGGTATCAGAGAATTGTCAATTGAGATATGACAAACGAAACAAGGAACGACTAGCTTCATTTCAAAAGCATTAAGAATTGATATAGCAGACCTGTCTAAAATGCTGTGCTTCCTATTGCTGATGTTAAGGTGTCGACAATATATTTAACATTTTCAGAGTCCTTCAACATTTTCGGTCATTCCGCTTACAATATACACTACTCCATAAAGGCTGTGCATAATCGAATTTATTCTCTCTCTCTCTCTCTCTCTCTCTCTCTCTCTCTCTCTCTCTCTCTCTCTCTCTCTCTCTCTCTCTCTCTCTCTTCTGTGTGTGTGTGCGTGTGTGTGTGTGTGTGTGTGTGTGTGTGTGTGAGTGCGATAGATTCCAGATGAGGATATGCACCATTTCCCAGATAGCGTGCATAGTTATAAGTCACAGCATATTATATGTACGTGCGTGTGATAGACTATCAGATACATTTCTGTGGTGTAAACAAAAATCCCCAGACACTGACTATAAACATAACTTTTGCACGTGAAACAGACTGCCACATGGGTATCCATTATGACGCATGCCGCAGAGTGGATGTGTTTATTTAATTTCAAATATACGTCATCTAGTGTACGGTAATGACTACCATTCCGCAGCATTAAGGCAGTGTCTGCCGGTGAGATTAGCTTATGTTTTGAGTTAAAACTGTGTATAGCTATTATTCTATGAAAATTTTAGTTGCAAATTACTTAATGCAACAGTCGTTTTATTTTGGTGTTTGTTCCTGTTCTATCCTATTTGTTATGTCCATATGAATAAGTAAGCTACACAGAGACGTTCTGTACTTGGTTATCGCTACCTGAACAACAGAGACGTTCTGTGTGTTAGTTATCTCCATCTGAACAACAGAGACGTTATGTATCCGGTTATCTCCACCTGAACAACAGAGACGTTATGTACGCGGTTATCTCCACCTAAACAACAGAGACATTATGTACCTGGTTATCTAAACCTGAACAACAGAGACGTTCTGTGTGTTAGTTATCTCCATTTGAACAACAGAGACGTTATGTACCCGGTTATCTCCACCTGAACAACAGAGACGTTCTGTACCTGGTTATCTCCACCTGAACAATAGAGATGTTCTGTGTGTTAGTTATCTCACCTGAACAAGAGAGACGTTCTGTGCCTGGTTATCTCCACCTGAACAATAGAGACGTTCTGCACCTGGGTATCTCCACCTGAACAACAGAGACGTTCTGTGCCTGGTTATCTCCATCTCAACAACAGAGACGTTCTCTATCTGGTTATCTCTACCCGAACAACAGAGACGTTCTGTATGTTAGTTATCTCCACCTGAACACCAGAGACGTTCTGTATCTGGTAATCTGCACCTGAGTAACAAGGACGTCCTGTATATTAGTTATCTCTACCTGAACAAGGAAGCAACACAGAGACGTTTTGTACTTGGTTATATCCAGGGGTCCAGGAGACACCACGGGGATATTCTGTAGTTATGAAGTTCCGTGGAGAAGCTCTGTAATTTTGAAGCTACACGGACACGTTCTCTAAGTTTGCTGTCTTCGTCAGATTGATATTCGACATACATCTGATCTCTGGTTTGACAGTGACAGACATTCAGTATGCTGATTACATCCATCTAGTGAACAGGCGACACACCTCAGCCGTCAACATGATAGACGTTTCCGGGCTAGGATTGGTCGGCTCACTCGCCACTGAATCCCTTAAAGGACCGGCAGGGGAAACGATTTCAGACGGGACCATTCAGCTTATAGCCATGGTTAATTATTGACCATGTTGTGGCGTCGAATACAGCTGTCTTCACATTTTCTGTCATAGGGCCCTTTTCTGTATTGCCATTTTTCAAGTATGGCTTTGTAGCGGGCATATACACTATCAGGGCATTGTTAGAAAGAGCTATAGTAAAACAGGCACGGATGCTTCATGGACTACATAAATGCATTTAACAGACTGAATTATGAGGGAACAATCAAACTACTAGATCATTTGCAGAGATCTGAAAATAATTTTTTCAAATATATATTGTCTGAAAGCAGCAGTTATAAAAATCAACAATAATTCAGGAACGCGTCAGTACGGCAGACAAGGATGTGTGCTGTCCCCAGATTGATTTCATTTAGCAGTCAGTATATGAGATCTATAGAAAACATTTTGGGATTTGCAGCTGGTAGTCATAATATAAACATCATAAGTTATGCTGATGAAACCGTCTTAATAGCAACCAATCAGAAGGAACTGCATACACAGGTTAGAGGTCAGCATGGCCGAATGGATAAGAAGGCTCGCTTTTAAACTACTGGTGTGCTGATGGTGGGGTAGCGGGTTCAATTCGTACACCGGTCAGTTGGACTAAATAGTTGACTTCTCGTCCTTGATTTGGGTACGTACATTACAAGTGCCACGGAAGTCGGAGTGAGGAGTGACGATGGACACTAGTAATAGAGAAAGCTAGTCTACACACAATAATTAGTCCAGTGTGACCTAAGCTTGAGTTTAAAGCGAGCGAGCGAGCAAGCGAGCGAGCGAGCGAGCGAGCGAACGAGAATAAAAACATAAACCGACTGATTGAGTGGATGAAGGTAGTGATAAAAGGCCTCTTATTTTAAATAAGGTAACGAAAAACAAAAAAGACGTAATTGTACTTTTAAAGACACGGGTCATGCTAAATTGTACATCTAATGTCAATGGTATTAATTTGGAGCAGATATAGAAACTGTACTTGTTAGGTGCATGAAAAACATCAGATTGTATATGTATCATACAAATAAAGAACTGAATACGAAAAGCAAATGCTGCATGTTATAATGTTAAGGCCAAGTCATGCCATAAACATCTCTATGTAGTTATCTGGTTCAGCTGTAGATAACTAATATTCAGAACGTTTCTGATGTTCAGCTGGAGATAACTAACTAATATTCAGAACGTTTCTGGTGTTCAGCTGGAGATAACTAATATTCACAACGTTTCTGTGGTTCAGGTGGAGACAGCTAATATTCAGAACGTTTCTGTGGTTCAGGTGGAGATAACTAATATTCACAACGTTTCTGTGGTTCAGGTGGAGACAGCTAATATTCACAACGTTTCTGTGGTTCAGGTGAAGACAGCTAATATTCAGAACGTTTCTGTGGTTCAGGTGGAGATAACTAATACTCACAACGTTTCTGTGGTTCAGGTGGAGATAACTAATATTCAGAACGTTTCTGATGTTCAGCTGGAGATAACTAATATTCACAACGTTTCTGTGGTTCAGGTGGAGACAGCTAATATTCATAACGTTTCTGATGTTCAGCTGGAGATAACTAATATTCACAACGTTTCTGTGGTTCAGCTGGAGATAACTAATATACAGAACGTTTCTGATGTTCAGCTGGAGATAACTAATATACTGTACGTCTCTGTGGTTCGGGTGGAGATAACAAAGTACATAATGTCTCTGTGTAGCTACCTTGTTCAGGGGAAGATAACTAACATACAGAAAGTCTTGGTAGGTTAGAAAAAGAATTATTGCGCGTCACGCAGAACTAGCTAAACCATATGTGGCTGTGAGATATTTATATGCAAAATCAAACATTGCACTGAGATCACACAAAGTTAGGTTTATAGGTAGAAGACTGATACAAATCTCGTGGACAGCCAAAATGATTGGTCTACATATTGCAGAAAGAGATAGGAGAAAATAGATAATTTATAACAAGAAATAGATGGAGGATGTTCTCAATTTTGGGCACATTATGAGAAAAATAAATCTCACCATATTGTAACAGTTATAAAGGTTTGTGGAAAAAGTGGCAACAGAATATGAGGAGAGTAGATTCTTGGAAGGCTTTCACTATGGCATGGACAAATATCAGCAAACGAATCGATATATTCTTTTGAAAATGACTAAATGACGAAAAGTCTGGTCGCCCACTCCTGTTGTCAAGGTACTTGATGATAATTACCAGTGTGACATACAGACAGTGGTATAATGTACCACTCACTGCACCTCAATATTATACCACTCGCTGCATCTCAATATTATACCACTCACTGCAGCTCGCTATTGTACCACTCACTGCAGCTAACTATTTCACCACTCACTGCAAGACGCACTGGTATTTATCATCAACTATCCTGCCAAGACGAAAAGTCTTTCTGTCTGAGTGTGTGTGTGTGTGTGATGTGTGTGTGTGTGTGGGTTAAACATCGCCAACAAGCATGGGGGACAAACCTTCTCATCTCGTGATCTTCAAAAGAATGTATTGCTGATATTTTGCAGATATTTTGTACATATACAATTAGACACACACACACACACACACACACACACACACACACACACACACACACACACACACACACACACACACACACACACACACACACACGCGCGCACACACAAACAGGCAAGCTAAAACAATATTTCATACTTACATTCATGCACGTCTGCCTACCCACCAGTACCCTGTCAGTCAGCGCGCATACAGAGACAGACAGACAGAAAGACTTACATACATACAATGTATGGTTTTTATTACATCATTACGTCTAGCTCTTGTCATAGAAAGTGGTATATTGCATATTTCTGGTGATCTAGGACATGCTTACTTATACACAATGATTATGTCACTTTCTCCACAAATTACGAGGGACATTCCTGCAGCTGTTACTTTTGTCCTGTTTTCATGGGCGTGCATCCACATATTGTGTTTGTCTGAGCGGTAAAATTTAGCTAGTCGCTACTATTAGGCGAGTTCAAGAAGCAGATTAAAACCGTACACTTATTAGAGAAATTCGATGTATACAGTCATATTGTTGTGGACACGTAATGAGAAGAAATAAACTATAGAACTTGCTGACAACTAGCAAGATTGAGAGGGAAAGAACAAGGAGAAGGCAGAGGAGTAGATATCTGGATCGCTTGACTACGTGGCATAGTCGAGACAAGAACACGGAGCTGACCCACGACTTTGGTGATCGTGTGAGATGGTGAAACACGACCGCCCATACTCATCGGCATGGCACATAATGATGACTACTCGGCAAAGTGTGTTGTCGGCGGACAGGGAAACGTTTTCTGACTTCATCTCCCAGTTTATTTACGATACTTCCAAGCTCCTATGTGTCTTTTACAGGAAGATGTCATCAACCCCAGAGTGTATTTATTGGCTGTTTATGATTTACAAGATTTACGTTCAGTATTCTGCCATTGCCGGTCTCCCTGGCGAAGGAGGTAAGGACGTTGTTCGTAATTACGTATATTCATGTACGAAACACAGCTGCGCGAGACTTGGCAGCAAATCGCGGCGCGCTGGTTACTTACTGAGTATGTGATCCGGTCGTTCAGAAAGTAATGGCAAACTACTGAACGTAACACTTGCCAAGACATCATCGGCAGCTGAAACATGCTGGTGTTGACTGCAATGTCCTGTAAAGGATATGCGGGGGGGGGGGAAGTCTGCCAATACTTTCTAAACAGCCGACGTCTCAAACCATGGAAATCAGCGCAAAGTGGTCTGCTTCTCAGTCGCCCACGGCTGATTTCAAACTCTCGGCCTGGTATATGGGCTATGTGTGAAACTGAGCCTTTCACTATCTTGTCAGCGACATTCGCCGATTATTTACAATAGTACACTGGATTGTGCTTCATCCAACGATGCTCCAGCGAGAGAATATTTACAATAGTACACTGGATTGTGCTTCATCGAACGAGGCTGCAGCGAGAGAATATTTACAATAGTACACTGGATTGTGCTTCATCCAACGATGCTCCAGCGAGAGAATATTTACAATAGTACACTGGATTGTGCTTCATCCAACGATGCTGCAGTGAGAGAATATTTACAATAGTACACTGGATGTGCTTCATCGAACGATGCTCAGCGAGAGAATATTTACAATAGTACACTGGATTGTGCTTCATCCAACGATGCTGCAGCGAGAGAATATTTACAATAGTACACTGGATTGTGCTTCATCCAACGATGCTGCAGCGAGAGAATATTTACAATAGTACACTGGATTGTGCTTCATCCAACGATGCTCCAGCGAGAGAATATTTACAATAGTACACTGGATTGTGCTTCATCCAACGAGGCTGCAGCGAGAGAATATTTACAATAGTACACTGGATTGTGCTTCATCCAACGATGCTGCAGTGAGAGAATATTTACAATAGTACACTGGATTGTGCTTCATCCAACGATGCTCCAGCGAGAGAATATTTACAATAGTACACTGGATTGTGCTTCATCCAACGATGCTCCAGCGAGAGAATATTTACAATAGTACACTGGATTGTGCTTCATCCAACGAGGCTGCAGCGAGAGAATATTTACAATAGTACACTGGATTGTGCTTCATCGAACGATGCTCCAGCGAGAGAATATTTACAATAGTACACTAGATTGTGCTTCATCGAACGATGCTCCAGCGAGAGAATATTTACAATAGTACACTGGGATTGTGCTTCATCGAACGATTGCTCCAGCGAGAGAATATTTACAATAGTACACTGGATTGTGCTTCATCCAACGATGCTCCAGCGAGAGAATATTTACAATAGTACACTGGATTGTGCTTCATCATCCAACGATGCTCCAGCGAGAGAATATTTACAAATAGTAGCACTGGATTGTGCTTCATCCAACGAGGCTGCAGCGAGAGAGATATTGTACAATAGTACACTGGATTGTGCTTCATCCAACGATGCTCCAGCGAGAGAATATTTACAATAGTATACACTGATTGTGCTTCATCACGATGCTCCAGCGAGAGAATATTTACAATAGTACACTGCTTGTGCTTCATCCAACGATGCTGCAGTGAGGAGAATATTTACAATATAACACTGGATTGGTGCTTCATCCAACGATGCTCCAGCGAGAGAATATTTACAATAGTCACTGGATTGTGCTTCATCCAACGATGCTCCAGCGAGAGAATATTTACAATCGTACACTGGATTGTGCTTCATCCAACGAGGCTGCAGCGAGAGAATATTTACAATGTACAACTGGATTGTGCTTCATCCAACGATGCTCCAGCGAGAGAATATTTACAATAGTACACTAGATTGTGCTTCATCGAACGATGCTCCAGCGAGAGAATATTTACAATAGTACACTGGATTGTGCTTCATCGAACGATGCTGCCAGCGAGAGAAATATTTACAATAGTACACTGATTGTGCTTCATCGAACGATGCTCCAGCGAGAGAATATTTACAATAGTACACTGGATTGGCTTCATCCAACGATGCTCCAGCGATAGAATAATTACAATAGTACACTGGATTGTGCTTCATCGAACGATGCTCCAGCGAGAGAATATTTACAATAGTACACTGGATTGTGCTTCATCAACGATGCTCCAGCGAGAGAATATTTACAATAGTACACTGGATTGTGCTTCATCCAACGATAGCTCCAGCGAGAGAATATTTACAATAGTACACTGATTGTGCTTCATCCAACCGATGCTCCAGCGAGAGAATATTTACAATATAGTACACTGGATTGTGCTTCATCCAACGATGCGCCACAGCGATAGAATATTTAACAATAGTACACGGGATTGTGCTTCATCCAACGATGGCTGCAGCGAGAGAATAATTTACAATAGTACACTTAGGATTGTGCGTCATCATCAACATGGGCCTGCAGTGAGAGAATATGTAAAATAGTACAGCTGGATTGTGCTTCATCAAACGATGCTCCAGCGAAGAGATAGTTACAATAGTAACACATGGAATTGTTGCCTTCATCCAACGAGTGGCCTGCAGGTGAGAGAATATTTACAATAGTACACTGGATTGTGCTTCATCCAACGATGCTCCAGCGAGGAAGATATTTACAATAGTACACTGGATTGTTGCTTACATCACATACGAGGCTGCAGTGAAGAGCAATATTTACAATAGTACACTAGATTGTGGCTTCATCGAACGATGCTCCAGCGAGAGAATATTTACAATAGTACACTGGATTGTGCTTCATCAACGAGGCTGCAGTGAGAGAATATTTACAATAGTACACTGGATTGTGCTTCAATCCAACGAGGCTGCAGTGAGAGAATATTTACAATAGTACACTGGATTGTGCTTCATCCAACGAGGCTGCAGTGAGAGAATATTTACAATAGTACACTGGATTGTGCTTCATCCAACGAGGCTGCAGCGAGAGAATATTTACAATAGTACACTGGATTGTGCTTCATCCAACGATGCCTCCAGCGAGAGAATATTTACAATAGTACACTGGATTGTGCTTCATTCGAACGATGCTCCAGCGAGAGAATATTTACAATAGTACACTGGATTGTGCTTCATCCAACGAGGCTGCAGTGATGAGAATATTTACAATAGTACACTGGATTGTGCTTCATCCAACGATGCTGCAGTGAGAGAATATTTACAATAGTACACTGGATTGTGCTTCATCCAACGAGGCTGCAGTGAGAGAATATTTACAATAGTACACTGGATTGTGCTTCATCCAACGAGGCTGCAGTGAGAGAATATTTACAATAGTACACTGGATTGTGCTTCATCCACGAGGCCTGCAGTGAGAGAATATTTACAATAGTACACTAGATTGTGCTTCATCGAACGATGCTCCAGCGAGAGAATATTTACAATAGTACACTGGATTGTGCTTCATCCAACGAGGCTGCAGCGAGAGAATATTTTACAATAGTACACTGGATTGTGCTTCATCCAACGAGGCTGCAGTGAGAGAATATTTACAATAGTACACTGGATTGTGCTTCATCCAACGAAGGCTTGCAGTGAGAGAATATTTACAATAGTACACTGGATTGTGCTTCATCCAACGAGGCTGCAGTGAGAGAATATTTACAATAGTACACTGGATTGTGCTTCATCCAACGAGGCTGCAGTGAGAGAATATTTACAATAGTACACTGGATTGTGCTTCATCCAACGAGGCTGCAGCGAGAGAATATTTACAATAGTACCACTGGATTGTGCTTCATCCAACGATGCTGCAGTGAGAGAATATTTACAATAGTACACTGGATTGTGCTTCATCCAACGATGCTCCAGCGAGTAGAATATTTTACAAATAGTACACTGGATTGTGCTTCATCCAACGAGGCTGCAGTGAGAGAATATTTACAATAGTACACTAGATTGTGCTTCATCGAACGATGCTCCAGCGAGAGAATATTTACCAAATAGTACACTGGATTGTGCTTCATCGAACGATGCTCCAGCGAGAGAATATTTACAATAGTACACTGGATTGTGCTTCATCCAACGAGGCTGCAGCGAGAGAATATTTACAATAGTACACTGGATTGTGCTTCATCCAACGAGGCTGCAGTGAGAGAATATTTACAATAGTACACTGGATTGTGCTTCATCCAACGAGGCTGCATGTGAGAGAATATTTACAATAGTACACTGGATTGTGCTTCATCCAACGAGGCTGCAGCGAGAGAAATATTTACAATAGTACACTGGATTGTGCTTCATCCAACGATGCTCCAGCGAGAGAATATTTACAATAGTACACTGGATTGTGTTTCATCCAACGAGGCTGCAGTGAGAGAATATTTACAATAGTACACTGGATTGTGTTTCATCCAACGAGGCTGCAGTGAGAGAATATTTACAATAGTACACTGGATTGTGCTTCATCCAACGATGCTCCAGCGAGAGAATATTTACAATAGTACACTGGATTGTGCTTCATCGAACGATGCTCCAGCGAGAGAATATTTACAATAGTACACTGGATTGTGCTTCATCCAACGAGGCTGCAGTGAGAGAATATTTACAATAGTACACTGGATTGTGCTTCATCCAACGATGCTCCAGCGAGAGAATATTTACAATAGTACACTGGATTGTGCTTCATCCAACGAGGCTGCAGTGAGAGAATATTTACAATAGTACACTGGATTGTGCTTCATCCAACGAGGCTGCAGTGAGAGAATATTTACAATAGTACACTAGATTGTGCTTCATCGAACGATGCTCCAGCGAGAGAATATTTACAATAGTACACTGGATTGTGCTTCATCCAACGAGGCTGCAGCGAGAGAATATTTACAATAGTACACTGGATTGTGCTTCATCCAACGAGGCTGCAGTGAGAGAATATTTACAATAGTACACTGGATTGTGCTTCATCCAACGAGGCTGCAGTGAGAGAATATTTACAATAGTACACTGGATTGTGCTTCATCCAACGAGGCTGCAGCGAGAGAATATTTACAATAGTACACTGGATTGTGCTTCATCCAACGAGGCTGCAGCGAGAGAATATTTACAATAGTACACTGGATTGTGCTTCATCCAACGATGCTCCAGCGAGAGAATATTACAATAGTACACTGGATTGTGCTTCATCGAACGATGCTCCAGCGAGAGAATATTTACAATAGTACACTGGATTGTGCTTCATCCAACGATGCTGCAGTGAGAGAATATTTACAATAGTACACTGGATTGTGCTTCATCCAACGAGGCTGCAGTGAGAGAATATTTACAATAGTACACTGGATTGTGCTTCATCGAACGATGCTGCAGTGAGAGAATATTTACAATAGTACACTGGATTGTGCTTCATCCAACGAGGCTCCAGCGAGAGAATATTTACAATAGTACACTGGATTGTGCTTCATCCAACGATGCTCCAGCGAGAGAATATTTACAATAGTACACTGGATTGTGCTTCATCCAACGATGCTCCAGCGAGAGAATATTTACAATAGTACACTGGATTGTGCTTCATCCAACGATGCTGCAGTGAGAGAATATTTACAATAGTACACTGGATTGTGCTTCATCCAACGAGGCTGCAGTGAGAGAATATTTACAATAGTACACTGGATTGTGCTTCATCCAACGAGGCTGCAGCGAGAGAATATTTACAATAGTACACTGGATTGTGCTTCATCCAACGATGCTCCAGCGAGAGAATATTTACAATAGTACACTGGATTGTGCTTCATCGAACGATGCTCCAGCGAGAGAATATTTACAATAGTACACTGGATTGTGCTTCATCCAACGAGGCTGCAGTGAGAGAATATTTACAATAGTACACTGGATTGTGCTTCATCCAACGAGGCTGCAGTGAGAGAATATTTACAATAGTACACTGGATTGTGCTTCATCCAACGATGCTGCAGTGAGAGAATATTTACAATAGTACACTAGATTGTGCTTCATCCAACGAGGCTGCAGTGAGAGAATATTTACAATAGTACACTGGATTGTGCTTCATCGAACGAGGCTGCAGTGAGAGAATATTTACAATAGTACACTGGATTGTGCTTCATCCAACGATGCTGCAGTGAGAGAATATTTACAATAGTACACTAGATTGTGCTTCATCCAACGAGGCTGCAGTGAGAGAATATTTACAATAGTACACTGGATTGTGCTTCATCCAACGATGCTGCAGCGAGAGAATATTTACAATAGTACACTAGATTGTGCTTCATCCAACGAGGCTGCAGTGAGAGAATATTTACAATAGTACACTGGATTGTGCTTCATCCAACGATGTTGCAGCGAGAGAATGCTACGAGTATCCTCTGTCCTGGTGTTCCCTCTGCTAATTATATGTCCAAATGATGTGGTTTGTCTCTTTCTTATGGTTGCGTATATTAGATTACGACTCGCATATTGCGGTTATGAAAATGGACTTTAGTTATTTTGATGAGATCCTAGCTGTCCACTTGAATTGTCACTACAAATCCAAGATATAATTATTAATCCTGGATTCAGTCATGAAAATTATGAATATTCGCATAATAATTTCAAATGTCTACTACGGTAATTTTAAGCTGACTATCATATCCTTCTGTTTGCACAAAACTGGCCTATATAGATTAATCATGATGGCTTCTGTGATCTTTAACAGGCGACTATTTTGTGTGTTAAACAACAAGCTTAACGCATTGTCTCTATCAATCACCTGGCGGTTTCCAAAATGTGCCATGCAATCGATGACGTAGGAGGTTTGTGGTGTGTCGATTTGGCCAGATTCCCAGCATCTTTGTGTATTATCTTGTCAATCCAATTGGGTATGTGTTTGACCACATGTGTATATTTTAGCTTGAAGGATTTATCTTTATTGAAGGAGGAACATGGTAAAGAAGACGAACGCCAGTGCATAGCAAGCGTCGATGCGGAGGCGTCAGAGACAATGGTCAGGGAAGAAGCTGGCTTCCCATAGCCACAGGTGCTGGGATTTATGTGAGGGCACGAAGCACCGAGTGCACAAGGCTCTCCTTCCCGAGGGACGGGTGCCTTAGCAGCAAACATTTCGCACGTATGGAAAAACCCAAGATAACGCAAGGGTAACGCAGTATGTGTCTGTTTGCGTGCAGTCTATGTGCGCCGGTCTGTGACTGTGTACCAGTATATGTCTGTCTGTGTGCGAGTTTGTGTCTGTCTGTGTACCAGTATGTGATTGTCTGTGTATGCCGGTCTGTGTGTGCCGGTCTGTGTATGCCTGTATGTGATTGTCTGTGTATGCCTTATGTGATTGTCTGTGTACGCATGCATGTGAGTGTCTGTGTACCAGTATATGTGTGCCGTTCTGTGTACCAGTTTGTGCCCGTTTGTGTACCAGTATTTGTCTGTCCGTGTACCAGTATGCGTCTGTTTGTGTACTAGTATGTGTCTGTCTGTGTACCAGTATGCGTCTGTTTGTGTACTATTATGTGTCTGTGTCAGTGTACCAGTACGTGTCTGTCTGTGTACCTGTATGTGTCTGTATTTGTGTGCTGGTCTGTGTGTACCAGTATTTGTCTGTCGGTGTGTGCCGGTCTGTCTGTAGCAGTATGCGTCTGTCTGTGTACCAATATGTGTCTGTCTGTGTAACACTATGTATCTGTGTGTATACCAGTCTGTGTGTGCCGGTCCGTTTCCATTTTCGTGTGCTTGGTGATGTTAATATGTACAATATACAATATTAGAAATATGGTTTTCCAGGAAATATATACAGTTTTCCCACTTGTAAAAAATATTATGAGGATGGCGGATAATCGCCGGCCCCACATTTCATAGGTACCACCAACAAAAGACTCAACACTCTTAAAACATTCTATATCTGACACGACATCGGCTTTGATCCCCATCAGCGCTCTCCGATTGTCACGTGGTGTTAGAAAACAGGAAGTCAGATTTTACAAGCGTCTTTAAGCTGAAGAACTCTGCCCGAAATGTGGTTAGTTCTGGCAAAATAGTTATGTCTTCATTTACGTCTGTATTTTGTCAATCTTCGTCGACAAGCGCCACTTAAACCGCATTATTGTCCTTGTTATGCGATTTATCCTTTTTTGAATCCTTCGACGTCTGTATCTTTAGAATTGTAGTCTGATCACTGGGAACACGTTATCAGATGAAACTAGCATTGGACAGCGTCTGAGATTATGTGTAAGTGAGATTCGGTGTAGCTGAGATTAGATGTAACAAAGGTTAGATGTAACAGTGGTTAGGTGTAACAGACGTTCTTTGTTCTGATATTAAAACGGAAAATAATAATTTCGTGTTTTTGGTCATAAAACGTAATCATGACATGTCATAAGTATCACATCTCTTAAGCTCCACGCAAAGGAATCAGCGACCTGGCTTGTGGTGTGTTATTTTGCCATCGTACCTACCAAATCAAAGCAAGCTACGAGGACACGTGTTATCTTGAAATATGGGTGCAGATCTGTTTAACAAGCACCAACTAGCCAGACAGTCTCTTCAATATTCTGTTTACTTTTGTCAGCCCTAATATAAAATTCCATATCTCAGTAACCAACTGAGGAAAAATGATGAGATTTAGCATATAACATTATCTTTATGTCCACCAAACAAAAAGATTTTGTACAGCCGATTTCAAAGTTTGTTTATATGCGGTATATAATTTAGGGGACAGAGATGAAGTGCATGTTATAGTTAGTTAGTTAGTCGACAGATCATCCTCGTTGCACATCGGACCATTCAGTCCATAAGTGCTCGGATCCCCTCCTCAGCAAATCCCGCAGCGTGTAGCGGCTAACGACGCCAGTTCTGAGTTGGTTTATCAATCTTCTTTGGCTTCCTGCGTAGTGTTCTTGTTTGGCCACCCCTCTTTTAATTTGCTGCTCTCGCAGTCTGGCCATTGTAGTAGATTCACAGTCATCACTTGGTTCTTGCAAAAGTCTCACTTCTCGTAGAGCATTCAGAATGTCAGCCTGGTCCATGGCGCGTCCGCCCTCCACAGTAGCCTCACCTGCGAGCTTGTCAGCCCGCTCATTTCCTTGTACTCCCGCATGACCTGGCACGAAGATGAAACTAATCTTTGCCAGCCGAGACCGCTCCAGAGGCAGCAACCATTCTCTTCGGATCGACCCCTCCTCTATCCTCTTGATCATGTTCATTGAGTCGCTAAGGAAACAAGCCCTAGTGAATGTCTGTGTCTCGAGCCATGTTATTGCTTTACTTACTGCCATGACTTCCATGGTCAGGCTACTTGTGGTTTCAGTGAAAGCACCAGAGTCCTCCTTCACAATTCTCCCTCCGGCCCGAGCTGTAAAGGCCCATGAGCTTCTCACATGTCGGACGACCGACCCATCTGTGTAGATGACCGCGTCACTGTCTAGCGAATTCTCGAAAATCAACGCTTGTACTTCAGCCTCCACAGCAGCCGGATTTTCTTGTCTGCATTTTCTATCTAGTTGGATGCAAACTGAAAAGGATGTGCAGAAGTCTGTTGGCACTTGCACCCACTCCTCGCCAGGTTCTAAGTCCTCAAGTGAACACACCTGTTGAAGAATGTCTTCGGCTTGACCCATCCACGACCGTCCTCTTTTTAACCTGCTGCCCTTCACCTTCCTAATTTCACTATGCAGTGGATGCTGTGTGTTTGCGTTAATTCTGAGGTAGGCGTGTGCCCTGCAAACTTGCATTCTCTCTTCAATGGTTGGAAAATCAAGAAGGTAGCGCATCGCCCTGCATGCTGTATCTCTTGTACATCCAAGAATAATGCGCATAGCTTCATTCTGTATCCTTTCCATCCTTTCTATCTGCTTATGGCTGAGAGTCAGGATTGCCATTGCATACTCCAAAACAGACATGACCAGCCCCTCGTACAGAAGACATAGATGGCGCTGCTCACAGTTTGCTGCCGCCATCACCCGCATCGCTGCCAAGCCCCGCTTGGCCTTTGTTATCACCTGGTCTATGTGCACATTATAAGCAAGGCTTCGATCAAACCGTATCCCCAGGTAATTCATTGCCTGCGTTCTTTCCACCGTCTCTGAACACAGCATTAGAGTTGGTGTTGGATTGTTGACAATATGATTATTCAACGAGAACCAAGTCACTGTTGCCTTTGTTGGGTTGACCATTGCCCCAGCTTCATCACACCAAGTACTTATGCGATTGAGTTCGGTTTGTAGTTCCACAGCAACCTCCTCTCTATCCTTACCCTGACGATACACTAAAACATCATCGGCATATGACAATGTCCTGCCAGGTCCAGTGATCTGCTCACTGGTGATTCTCACTGTGTAGGCGTTGAACAGTACCGGAGATAATGGTGATCCCTGTGGTAGGCCAGGATATATTGTTGTTGGTTCCGAGTCTAACTGCCACATCTAAAAACTACTTTCCGTTGGAAGAGGGCTGCAGCGATCCAACTAAGGAGGAATGGACTTACGTTTAGTTCAAGAAGCTGAAACATTAAAAAATCCAGTGGTACTCTGTTGTATGCGTCCTCAAGATCAATCGCTGCAGCAACAGTTTCAGTGCCTGAGTGGAAACCTTCATAGACATCATGGGCAAAGACTGCTGCATTGGTCCAGGTTTCTCTTTTTGGACGGTACCCACCCAGGGTAGGTGGGAAAACACCTTGCCTCTCTAGTTGGCTTGATATTTTCCTGGCAATTACCTTCTCCAGCAGCTTGCCTACTGTATTCTGCATGGTTATAATTCGATATCCCTGAATTTTTTTGTGGTCTTTGTCAGGCTTCGGCAAGGGAATCAGATAGCTATGTAACCATTCCTCCTTGATGCTAGCACTCCCTATACTGTTGTTGTACATGTCTGCTAGTTTCTCTAGCTCATTGTCGGTACACCTATTTATGTCGTCGTATCTTAGGCCATCAGGACCTGGAGCACTGTATTTTGATCGTCGAAGCACAGCCTTGATTTCTTTCACTGTCACTGTGTCTTCATCCGAAGTGTTCTGGGCCTTGCATCTGTCTGAGGTGACCACCTTGGCCAGATTCCGGCCTCCCATGTCTGTCTGGTTGCTCTGCTCAAGGTAGCGTTCAAAGAGGGCTTTGCCCTTGTCCTCATCAGTCCTCTGCCAGATGAGGTCAGCACCTTGGAAGTCAGAAATGCTCTTATTCTTGACTACCCCACTCATGCTTTTATGTAGTCGCCAGAACAATTTCAGTGACTTGTCTGTGCTTACTCTTTGACACACCTCTGCCCATTTTTCGCTTTTAACCACCTTGACCAGTTTTTTGAAATAGCTTACTTTTGTGTGCATCTCTCTTTCTAAGTGCAAGCAGGGACTAGGATGACCAGCTCTGTTCTTCTTGGCATTTTGCCATCTCCTTACAGCACTACGCTTATCCACCCAAGCCTTCTCCACCTCGAAACTCCACCACGTGGCTGCTCCCAGCTTTTTCTCCTGCCCTGAAACGTTCTGCGCTTGTCACGTCTTATTTTGCTCACCACATCTTGCCCTGTACTGTCATACTGGAATGTCTTTACCTTTAGCTTGTGCTGCCTGGTTCTGCCTTTCTCCACCAATATGCTGCAAGGGTGGTGGTCGCTGCCATGGTGTCCTAGGACACCCCATCTACACACTGTAGTGAGTGAAGGTGAAACTAGCGCCAGATCAATAGCACTGTCCTCATCGCCTGGACGGCTTGCTGTCCTGGTGACACAGCCACTGTTGATACAGACCAGGTCGATGGTTTCCAGTGCAGTCTCGAGCTCCTCCCCTTGTGTATTGGAGGAAGTGTTTCCCCATGATCTGCCTTTAGCGTTGAAGTCACCACAGAAAATAACATTTCTCTCGTGGCCTAATATGCCACTTAAGCACTGCCACTTCTGGGCGTCCACACTCGCATGTTATTAAATGTTATTACATGTTATTAACATGTTACATGTTATTAAATGTATTACCTCTTCACACGGACACATTAGCACTGAATAGTTAATTTTCTCGTGGGACATGGGATTGGCCTTATGACAAGTGCCTCGCGTAGAGCCTTGTGTCGTCATCCGAACTGACGGAAAATTACTGTAAAACAAGTTTGTTAGCGAGAAATCACTAGTTTTTCACCAAAACATCAAAGAAATGTCGCCGCTTTCCATGATTTAAGTTGCTTTTGAAACTATAAAAGACATATTTCTTGGGTGGGAGTAAATATAAGACGGCAGGGAAAATTTCATAACGATGCAACAGACAGTTATCAAAATAATTGATCGTGAATGAAGGCATTCATTTCTGGACAGACTATAGAATTATTCTTAGCTATAATCTGGACTTCGACATCTCAGTATGAATGGGTTGATATGCAGTAGAACTGCAAACATGAAATTAGTAAATATACAGCTGTAGTGGTGATCAACGAGGGAAGGGTTATGGATGAGGAAAACAGCACGCATTAGTGTCTAAAGCAGGACAAACTGATGACTATAAGGGCGTTTGGGAATCTGATTCCTTGTCAATAGTGAGTGAGACGGGAGTGAAGCCTACATGAACTTTCTCTTACGAGCACAAGACCTTTAGTTTACCAACACGGAATTGGTGCGATCTGTCGATATACGCTGGTTAAAGATGTTAAATGGGAAATCGGAGCACTCATAGACCTGTCCGGAGTGCGATAATGATCTTCACTAATCAGTTCTGATGTATCGTTTGGCAAGTTCAGCTCTAATGTATCGTGTGACCAGTTAAGCTCTCTCGCTAGATCACCCACATTCACGCTGGTTAGTTTATATGACTCTGCAGTCTCTTAAGTGTGCCCAGAATCATGATCTCAAGTGTAGATGCTTTCACTGGTGGTGGGTGTCATCTACCCCTGTTAGTTTGTATCATCCAGATTAGACGATTCTGATAGAGCTGGAACAGGGCTTTTTAACCTGCCGAGTCAATCAACAAGCACGGAAAGTTGAAATGGTTAGTTTTGTAGGAACAAAATCACAAGTGGTGGAATGGACGTTGCGGCTAGAAAACCTTCTTCATGACACAAAAACAAACACACTCTGTTACAACTACAGAAGGTCTCCAGGACCAAAGGTAAGCGACATTCCTATGGTTTCTTTACAACGTAATCTTCTACATCCGACCATTTCCACTCTCCGGCAAGGTCATTTACTGAATATTTTTAGTTTTACATCAGTTCAACCCGCTCGTGCTGAGTCACGGGCCACTTACTAGAGCAGTGGTTCTCAACCGGTGGGGAATTCCCTCCGACCCCCCAGGGGGGAATTTTAGGGTTTCCAGGGGGGGGGGGGATGAAGACCATTTCAAGATCGCGTTAATACAAGAACCGATTTCTTGATATTGTTTTTCCCTTCATACTTTACAGTTTACGTCTCATCCTTCTAAAATTCATTTTATAAAGTCAGTAGACCCACAAATCATGTTTTATGTGGATGTCTAGACTTGTTTTAGTATGTGCTATTAAATTTACCTTATATTTTTACGTATACTGTATAGGTTGAGAACCACTGTACTAGAGGGTATGTTCGGATCTATCAGACACCTCATTTTCTTTTCAGAAAAACTATGTCCAATTGCAGGAGTTATGTAAAAGATATCATTAAAGTGGTTTATCGGTTCCCTGCATACTGTTGGAATTGTAACATGGCAGCGCTAGTCTTTTTTGATTCCATTAAAAGGGTAGACTCATAGCACAAGATTGACAACACATGCCAGGGACCAGATACCTGTTTGGTCATCTGTCTCAAAACGAAAGCAACCTGCACCTAACTTTACCAGTTTGGAAACATTGTTGCATGTGTAAGGGCTTGCCCTTGTGATAACCAAGTATGTGTCTACAAATATAGCAAACATTATCCACACAGTGCAGACATACGCGAGGTTTACACAATAAACACGCAAATGATGAAAACAAAAAAAATGTGCTTGCAATGATATCTACAGGTTGCGTCATCAGGGGTATTCGTATCGTGGGGAATCAACGCCAGGGTCACAGAAAAAAGAACCACTGGGTCACTCCGGTTGTGAAGAACAATCTGCCAGCCTCCCCCAACCGTGAAACAAATGATTTAGCACTAGGTAGGGCAGAAGGAACAAGTCAGTCAAGGCGAATGACATTTTCTACGCAGTGAGGTCAGCTGGGTATGTGGTGGTAGCCGGGACTTTTTGACCAACCGTTACTTAGTGGATGATGTGGTCAGTATCACCGCGGCCGCTTTTACTTCCCTACAGTTTCCTGGTACCCATTATAGGATGGATCGACTTGGCAGCCCAGAGCCTTCCTCAACCCCCCCCCCCCCCCCCCAACACGACTAAAAGAGATTTGAACACATGAATACCGGTCTTGCAGATACAAGTGCTAACTACTACACCCGCTACTTCTTAGACATCCACGGAGCTAACCAAGTAAAAGATCAACTAGACAGATATTCAAGGGACAATATACAGTTTATATGTATACTTTGTAGGGCCCTTTGTAAGTGGGCAAAGTTCATTATTTTCGTATTTTAGGTCTGCCACTGCTTAGCAATGTGTGTAAGTATGGTGGTGTCGAATCTTGCCCTATCTTAACTGTTTATGATAATGCGTCTTTGATTTCCCTTAAATCTTTGCCCCTTGCCTGCAGATGTACCCCGGAGAAACAATATTAGCAATGCATGGTGTAACATGATAATGCTGAAAGGGAAGCTGTCGATGTGAGAGCTAATTATCCGTGTGATCTAAACATTCCCGAGAAACTTTCGAATGCGATGACTACAGTACTGGCAAACTTTCTAATGTGATGACTACAGTAATGGCATAATTTCTTGTGTGATGACTACAGTACTGGCAAAAGTTCTTATGAGTGACTACAGTACTGGCAAACTTTCTTATGTGATGACTACAGTACTGGCAAACTTTCTTATGTGATGACTACAGTACTGGCAAACTTTCTTATGTGATGACTACAGTACTGGCAGACTTTCTTATGTGATGACTATAGTACTGGCAAACTTTCTAATGTGATGACTATAGTACTGGCAAACTTTCTTATGTGATGACTATAGTACTGCCACACATTCTTATGTGATGACTATAGTACTGCCACACATTCTTATGTGATGACTATAGTACTGGCACACATTCTTATGTGATGACTATAGTACTGCCACACATTCTTAAGTGATGACTATAGTACTGGCACACATTCTTATGTGATGACTATAGTACTGGCAAACTTTCTTATGTGATGACTATAGTACTGGCAAAGTTTCTTATGTGATGACTGCAGTACTGGCAAACTTTAATGTCTATAGTACTGAAAACTTTCTAATTTGATGACTAAAGTACTGGCTAGCTTTCTGATGTGATGATTACAGTACTGCCAAACTTTCTTAAGTGATGACTTCAGTACTGGCAAACTTTAATGACTACAGTACTCTCAAACATACTTATGTGATGACTACACTACTTGCAAACCTTAATGACTACAGTACCGGAAAACTTCCTTACGTGATGACTACAGTACTGGCAAACATTCTAATGTGATGACTACAGTACTGGCAAACATTCTAATGTGATGACTACAGTACTGGCAAATTTTCTAATGTGATGACTACAGTACTGGTAAACTTTCTTATGTGATGACTACAATATTGACAAACTTTTTTATGTGATGACTACAGTACTAGCAAACTTTCTTATTGTGATGACTACAGTACTAGCAAACTTCCTTTTGTGATAATTACAGTGCTAGCAGACTTTAATGACTACAGTACTGGCAAGCTTTGTTATGTGATGACTACAGTACTGTAAACTTTCTTATGTGATGACTAAAGTACTGCCTAACGTTCTTATGTGATAATTACAGTACTGGCAAACTTTCTTAAGTGATGACTACAGTACTGGCAAATTTTAATGACTACAGTACTGGCAAACTTCCTTATGTGATTACCAAAGTACTTGCAAACCTTAATGACTACAGTACTGGCAAACTTTCTTGTGTGATGACTACAGTACTGGTAAACTTTCTTGTGTGATGACTACAGTACTGGCAAACTTTCTTATGTGATGACTACAGTACTGGTAAACTTTCTTATGTGATAACTACAGTACTAGCAAACTTTCTTATGTGATTACTACAGTACTGACTAACTTTCGTATATGATGGCCGCAGCGCTACAAACTGTCCTATGTGATGTCTCATCATCATCATGTGCGATGCCTGTAAACGTGGGAGATCATGTCACGCCAACTCATTCGATCACCAGAGTCGTGGATCAGTTTAGTGTTCTTGTCTCGACTATGCCATGTGGTCAAACCATCTATATATTTACTTCTCTGCCTTTTTCTTGGAATGTAAATGAACAAATTAGAAAGCGATTAGAAGCAACAGAGATGTGGTTCCCGAGTTAAATGTTGCGAATTCCTTGGACTGCCAGAGTAACTAATAATGATTGCCTGAAGCAGGCTAATGAAACTAGAACATTATTTACAACAATAAGAAAGAGACAAACAGCTTTCTTCGGTCATTTGACGAGAAGAGAGGCATTACAGAATATCGTGACAACTGGAAAGATCAAGGGGCAGAAACAGACCAAGAGAAATTATGCTGGATGGATTGAGACGGTGGCATGGAGGAATATCATCAGCAGAGTTGATCCAGAATACCAAAGACCGAAATCTCTGGAGAGCCATGAACACCTACGCTTGCTGGCATGGCACTTGATGATTATGATGCCTTTTTCTGGTCCCTTTCCTCTCAATCTTGCCAGTTGTCACCAAGTTCTCCAATTTATTTCTTCACAAAACGTGACCAAAATTGTTGACTGTCTACGTCTAATTTCTCTAATCAGTTTACGGTTTTCATTTGTTTCTTGTAGGACTTGGTCATTGGTTTTTCTAGCTGTCCATTGTATTCTTTGCATTCTTCTCAGAAATCACATTTCCACAGCCATTAAATGTTTTTCAGCTTGACTGCTCATTGTCAACGCTATATCATGGCTACAGCGCTACAAACTTTCTTATGTCATGGCTACAGCGCTACAAACTTTCTTACGTCATGGCTACAGCGCTACAAACTTTCTTATGTGATGGCTACAGAGCTACAAACTTTCTTATGTTATGGCTTAAGCATTACAAACTCTTATATAATGGCTACAGCACTACAAACTGTCTCATGTGATGGCTACAGCGCTACAAACTGTCTCATGTGATGGCCACAGCACTACCAACTGTCTCATGTGATGGCTACAGCACTACAAACTGTCTCATGTGATGGCCACAGCGCTACAAACTGTCTCATGTGATGGCTACAGCGCTACAAACTGTCTTATGTGATGGCTACAGCGCTACAAACTGTCTCATGTGATGGCTACAGCGCTACAAACTGTCTCATGTGATGGCTACAGCGCTACAAACTGTCTCATGTGATGGCTACAGCGCTACAAACTGTCTCATGTGATGGCTACAGCGCTACAAACTGTCTCATGTGATGGCTACAGCGCTACAAACTGTCTCATGTGATGGCTACAGCGTTACAAACTGTCTCATGTGATGGCTACAGCGATACAAACTGTCTCATGTGATGGCTACAGCGCTACAAACTGTCTTATGTGATGGCTACAGCGCTACAAACTGTCTCATGTGATGGCTACAGCACTACAAACTGTCTCATGTGATGGCTACAGCGCTACAAACTGTCTTATGTGATGGCTACAGCGCTACAAACTGTCTCATGTGATGGCTACAGCGCTACAAACTGTCTTATGTGATGGCTACAGCGCTACAAACTGTCTCATGTGATGGCTACAGCGCTACAAACTGTCTCATGTGATGGCTACAGCACTACAAACTGTCTCATGTGATGGCTACAGCACTACAAACTGTTTCATGTGATGGCTACAGCGCTACAAACTGTCTCATGTGATGGCTACAGCGCTACAAACTGTCTTATGTAATAGCTACAGCGCTACCAACTGTCTCATGTGATGGCCACAGCGCTACAAACTGTCTCATGTGATGGCTACAGCGCTACAAACTGTCTCATGTGATGGCTACAGCGCTACAAACTGTCTCATGTGATGGCTACAGCATTAGTAAACTTTCTTATCTAATAGCTACATCTCTGGCAATCTTTATTATGTGATGGCTACATTCTGGCAAACTTTTTCATGTAATGGCTACATCTCTGGCAAACCTTCTTATGTAATAGCTAGACCTCTAGCAAACGTTCTTATGTAATAGCTAGACCTCTAGCAAACGTTCTTATGTAATAGCTACATCTCAGTAGACCAACTTTCCATTAGATAGTGTGTGTATATGCCTTTATCTTTTTGTTAGAAATACTGTCAGCCAATCTGTTTATTTTATCGATGTCTTGTTTGTCGAACAAGAAAACCAAGTGAATCATGGGATTCGCAAAGGGATATTGACTTATTTAGTATCGAACAGTTTTCAAACCACGCACAGGACAGTCACAAACTATTGTCGCTTAAACGCCCGTTTGAGTACATAATGTTGTCTAGTAGTCTGGGTCAGGGAGACATCGCATTCATCCTGAGATATCCGTTGCTGAATGTCAGTGAACACCTATACAATTATAATTGACGAGAGGGTGTTGTAAGTTACTAGCACTAGCTATCTGTTCGTATTTATTTTGACAATAGACTGAAACTTTTGAGTCCTAGCTCTAACCACATTTTAGTCGATGTTTGAATTTTATTATTTATGGTATCTTAAAGCAGACTTTTGTGCGTAGAAATTGTTGTAACATGAATTTCTTGGGATGTTCCTTATGTAAAACTATCAGTTTTCCATCATGTTGATGAGCATGTTTATTCAAAGATGTGGCTTTAAACATAACTATCTCAGAATGGTCCATGCGTAAAATTACCAGCTTTCCATCCTGATGATGAGGCGTTTATTAAAAGGTGTGGTCTTTAACATAACTATACTAGTATATAGCCGGTCTCCCTGGTCTAGGTGTTACACGACTTTCTTCGTAATCCTGTATACTCTCTTGAGTAACGTGACGTTGCGTGAGAATCGGTAGCGGTTCTCTCCGCGTCGGTAACTTTCGGGGTATGTGAGCCGGTTGCTCAGAAAGTAATGGCAAACTCCTGAGCGTAATCTTACCAAGAAATCAACAATCAGCTGAAAGATGCTGATGTTGACAGCGATGTCCTGTAAAGGATACGCGAACAAAAAAACAAACAAAAAGAAAACAAAAAGAAAAAAAAATCCCAGTATATTCCATACGTACACCTAAAAGTGAGTGAGTGAGTGGCACCTTGCAGTCTTGACAGACTAAAGTATGTGAGTTGGAATGTGGCCAAAATTCCATCACAATGCCTGGGCAGAGCTTAAGAGAAACATGTGGTGCCCAAACGACATGTTCCCTCTCTCGGCCTCGCTCTGGGTATTCCAGAGGAATGGGTAACCAATACCTCTGGCACAAGGTAGGCTGCAGACGCTGGCGGCTCAGCGTCAAACCTCCGAGACCTCGCCTCCACGAGCAGGAGGCGAGTGGTGGCCAGACCCTGGAACCCAAGGACCTGACTTAG
Organism: Cepaea nemoralis; assembly: GCA_014155875.1. Taxonomy (NCBI): domain Eukaryota; kingdom Metazoa; phylum Mollusca; class Gastropoda; order Stylommatophora; family Helicidae; genus Cepaea; species Cepaea nemoralis. The sequence goes on along the minus strand of JACEFZ010024057.1, from coordinate 226,340 downwards.
AGGTGTTCAGCCAAGTCCCATAGGTGAGGGCCTCGTACGCGCCAAAATCGTAGGGTCGCGCACATCTGTCAACCACAAGCGTTCGGACCTATATAAAGCGTGCACTATCGTCAGGCTCCCCGCCTGACTTTTGCGGATCCCGCGACCACCGGGAATAGGCCGGAGATATTGCTCGTCTGTTGCGAGCAAATCTCCCATCCTTCCACTGTGCGGATCTCGCGACGAGCGAGGATGACTGACTGAAAGTAGTCGTATTTCAATTAATGACATACTCCTGATAAAGACGTTCATTCATAGATGTGGTTGATGGCTATCTATGAATGTTGTATGTCTATATTTCATATTCCAGTTTTTGTAATGAAGACGTTCATTCCTAGAAGTAGTTGTTAACATGCTATCTAGGGATGTTCTATGTCTAAAATTACGTACATCCCATTATGGAATGTGCATTACAATTGTCGTTCTTCAAGACCAGAGTGTATGACACTTTCAGTAAGGACATTTTCTTCAGTACACATCAGTGTCGTGCCAGTGTCAGCTGCTGCAAATATGCCAGACAGAGAGAGCACTTGTCTCGGGATGTTTCCAGGAATAGTCTCGTTATCGACTCTACCAGTGGCCAAATTAAGGGAGCAGAGAAAACACTGGGCCGTAAGTATTGGAGAGAGGCTGGATAGGTGGTTGTAATTTTAACAGTAATAATAGCAGTAGAGATGAAAATGAGAATGGAGAATAAACAGACAATAATAATGACAACAGAATTAGTTTGAAATAGCAGTAGAGCTGAAAATGAGAATGGAGAATAAACTGACAATAATAATGACAACAGAATTAGTTTGAAAATGAGAAGGGATAATAGATATATACAATAATATTAGAACTACACCAGGGAAGTGAGACAGGGGATTTGACGGGCAATAAATTACAGATAACTATAACATGAAAATTAGATGGGAGAATAGATGCCTTTGAGTTAACTATGATCCTTCTGGTTACTATACAGGGGGAGGGGGTTCATGTAGAAGACGTACGGAGGATTATAAGAAAAGTACGGCTCTTTATGTTAATAGTAGGTGCTACAGTGTGGGAGGAACAAATAATGGACTTACTGACACATTCGAAACAAAGTCATACACCAGGTCGGTGTGGTCTCAGCTCTACTTCTCAATGTATACTCGGAAAGAGTGATTGAGGCATCGCAGTACGCAAAGGAAGATCTCAGAGGTATTGAACTAAACTATAATAAGGAAATAAAACAACTCATTCAACGGCTCCTTCTTGAGGATAAATAGATGTGAACCTATCAATATGAAGAACAATCGCAAAACCACATATATTTACTTTCAACAGCATGAAAATAAACATGTACTCGATTGAAATCGTGAAAACCAGCAAATCACCAGACTCAATACATATACACATACATAACACAGCGTAAACCACATTTTGTAGTTCAAACACCTGGGCAGCATGCTGTGCAGAGAACAGAAGATTATGCAGCGATGGAAACACGGTGGCAAAAAGCAAACACATTGACTTATCAGCTGTTACCTTTACTCAAACATGTGGCAACTACGATGGCAGTCAGACTGCACTTGATAACTAGTATTTTTCTTCCAAAACATTTTCACCAATGTAAAACTTGACCCCTAACAACAAATCATGAGATGAAATGCCCGAGCGAGAAGCTTCACGGTTTTCCATAAGAGACAAAATGATAACAGGTGACATCAGAAATCGATATGCATCACATCACTTCGTGAAGACAATCAAGACGTGAAGAGAAGTTACTGGCGCTGGATAGGACAAACCGCGAGAACACATGAAAATAGTAGACCTTGAAAAACCTTTAACTGAATTTCCAAAGGCTAAAGAAACATAGGAAGATAAAACAAGATACGGAGAACAGAATTAGAGGAAGAAATGAGTAATATAGGGAGGTCAGGGCGGAGCTGCATGGGATAGCTAAGGCTGGGATGACTTGGAGTGAACTGGTTGAGGGAATGTGTACCAGTGGTGATAGAAGGCGGAAGAGGGGAAAGAGAAGAGGGGTAAGAAGGGGAAGCAGGAGAAGAGGGAGAAGAAGAAAAGTAAGGAGCGAGAAGGAGAAGCAGAAAGAAAAAGGGATTCAGAAGACGGAGGAGGAGACAGAGGCAGGGGCCGAGGCCGAAGAAGAAGAGGATAATCAATAAACATTCATCTAGAAGAATACCCCCTGAATCAAGTAAAGAGCTTCAAGTAAAGTATAATATCATCAAATGGTAAATCAGTAGACGAGATCGACAATATATGCAATAAGGCAAATCCACTCACTGGACAAATGGCAACAATACTAAAGAACAAACCTGTATCAATAGCCACTAAGAAATCACAATACAACACTAAACTCCCACGAACTCTATGCTACAAATGCCAAACCTGGACATTGACAGACAAAGAGAAAAAAAATACAAAAGAAATGAGATTCCTGAGAAGAATAGTCAATGTATCAAGAAGAGAGAAATTCAGAAATGAAGACTCAGGACTCTATAAAGTTGGAATTATAGCAGCGCTAGATTTTATCAGAAGACAGGTTAAATGGTTTGGCCATATAACTAGATTACCAACTACCAGTATACCTCAACAAGCAATGATGTACAGACCAGACGGAAGCAGAGGAAGAGGCCGCTCACGTAAGCGATGTATAGAGGGAATTACAGAGACCATGGGAACTTCAATATATGATGCCCATACATGGGCACTCTCCCGCTGTTTATGCTTCATCTCGACACCGCAAGGTACAAGAGGGACCTGATGTTTTGGATTTTTTTTTTTGCGCTCGCTCGCTCGCTTTAAACTCAAGCGTAGTTCATAAACACTATTTATAGTTGTGCTGGACTGAATTGTGCGTGTGCATTAGCTTTCCCTATTAAGTGTCCCTCGCCATCAGGCGAACCCACTCCTGCTTTAGAGGTACTTGAAATTTACGTCCCCAAGTCAAGGACGAATGACAGGTGAGCCCCTGGTGTTGTGGATATTCAGAAGAATGTGTCGTTGTTATTGGGAATGAAAAGAGAGTTGGTGAAGGAAATAAAAAATAGACAGGTGAAATATGTCGACCACATTTAGGGTCATATCAAAGAAGAAGAAAGGAATGAAGGAACTAAAAGCAAGGAAGAAGAAAGATAGAAGAAAGGCATGCAAAAGAGGAAAGAAAAGAAATAAATAATGCTTGTATTATGAAATAATACTCCCTCAAGCCTATTTAAGTAATTGACGGATATTTAAACAAAACTGTCTACGTGTGCGAAGCTGCCAACCAGTTTTTGATGTTCATCGCATTAACGCACGCCACGCACAAGAATTGAGAACAGGACGAGAACTCTTTCCCTAAGAAAATGAAAGTGTAATCTTGCAGTGCCGATCTCCCTGGTCTAGGTGTTACACGACTTTCTCCGTAATCCCGTATACTCTCGTGAGTAACGTGACGTGCGCGAGAACTGGTAGCCGTTCTCTCCGCGTCGGTAACTTAGGGGTATGTGAGCCGGTCGCTCAGAAAGCAATGGCAAACTACAGAGCGTAATCTTGCCAAGAAATCAACAATCGACTGAAACGTGCTGATGTTGACAGTGATGTCTTGTAAAGGATATGCGAACACACACACACGCACACAAATCTTGCAGTGTACACATTACACAATTTATTGATTCCGTCTTTGTTATTCCAGGTTTGGTTATTAAAAGTGCAGACAATGAATGAGCGCCCACGTAAAACAGCGATGTGAAACGACGGATAATTCCATGCAAGACTTACACTCAGTTATGGTTTTCATTGAGCCATTTATCTTGTTCTTCCCTGTTCGCACTCACAACACCACGCCAAGTCACAAAGTCCAGTAGCAGGAACCAGGTGTGGGACTGTTCAGTGATAGAACCGTGGCATTCTTCAGATGCACTGAGGATTAGGTGGGCAGGCTTTCCCTCTTATAGTGAACGTCGAACCCAGGCATCGAACCACTCTCATGCCATTTTCAGTGGAACCGTTACGCCAACTTAGCCTTTATCGCGAATAACAGCAATGAGCAATTTAAGGTTCACAGTCACATACAGATTAGGGAAGAATGGTAAAATAAAAAACATCATGTGACAGACAGACAGACAGACAGACAGACAGGACGAGAAGATATAAATATAACAAACGAAGAAGAAACAGAAGTAAGTGAAAGAAGAGGAAGAAAGCGAAGAAACGAGCAAGCAAGCAAGAAAAAGACAGACAGACAGACAGACAGACAGACAGACAGGACGAGAAGATATAAATATAACAAACGAAGAAGAAACAGAAGTAAGTGAAAGAAGAGGAAGAAAGCGAAGAAACGAGCAAGCAAGCAAGAAAAAGACAGACAGACAGACAGACAGACAGACAGACAGACAGACAGACAGACAGACAGCTTGTATCATTAAATTATGCTCCTTCAAGCCTGTATAAGTAATTGACAAATATTACAGAAATACTGTTTACGTGTATGAAGCAGCCGATCAGTTTTTGATGTTCATCGCATTAAACACACTGCGTGCACAAGAAGTGAGAACAAGCCGAGAACTCTTCCCCTAAGAATATGAAAGTGTAATCTCGCAGTATAAAAATTACAACAAAGTATTGATTCCGTTTAGTTATTCCAGGTTAGGTTTTTAAAAAGGAAAGTGCAGACGACGAATGAGCGCCCACGTAAAACTGCAATGTGAAAGGAAGGACAATTGCATCCAAGACTTACACTCAGTTATGGTTTTCATTAAGGAGTTTTTCTTCCTCTCGCTGGTTACGTCAATGTTGCTAAGGAAAAAAAAAAACTATAGCAGGAATGGATATCTGAGTATGTGAAGTGTTGGGGCCCTCACAGTATTCAGGTCTGAGTTCACGGAGGATTAGGTCCAGAATTTTTCTCCTGTTGCGAACGTCAGGCCCAGGTCTCGAACTTCTCGTCCGACCGCTTTCATGCTATTGTCAATGCAGTTTCCTACCCGTTAAGCCAACGTTTCCCCTGTCGGTTATACAAGCAATAGGTGATTTCATGTTCACTTGGAAAGAATGATTTAAATGAAAAGCCAATTAGCATATGGTCAGGGTGGTCTTTTGTCCATCTTGTTCTGTAAGAAGGTTTTATAGAAGTGATTGATGTTTCATAAGTTGTGCTTCAATCATTCTGTTGTAGACATCCAAATAGCTTTGCAAATCCATCTGCGACTGCCTGGTGCGGAATGTTGACGTGATCTGGTATATGTACTCGTAGAATCCTGCATTTGTCACAACATAGGTCAAGTTTTCATACGAGAGAATCATGGTTTAATCATCTGCCTCTAGTTCTTTGTACTTGATTTGTTTATGTGTGTGTGTGTGTGTGTGTGTGTGTGTGTGTGTGTAACGATGATTGTTCTTTGTACTTGATTTGTGTGTGTGTGTGTGTGTGTGTTTTGTGTGTGTGTGTGACGATGATTGTTCTTTGTACTTGATTTGTGTGTGTGTTTTGTGTGTGTGTGTGTGTGTGTGTGACGATGATTGTTATCTAGACGCATCAGTTTAACATCACTATTCGTCTCTTGGGAGCCGTGGTGGCGCCGTGGTGGCACAGTGGCTAGTACGCTGGCCTGCCCACTCTGTGGTCATGAGCTCGAATCCCCGTCAATTTGTGGACTGTGAAAGTTAGCCTGATCGTCCAGCCTATGATGGGTATCACGAAATGTTCTGGGAAGTAAAGGCGTCCGGTGTCATATTGAGCACATCACCCCACCGAGTGCCGGTTGATCTATCAAAATATGCTACCAGTGTCGAAGAAACAACACTCTTCAAATCGTGGAAAAGAATCTGTTATTTGTCTCGTAAAATGCTTTTTAAAAATAAAATCCCAAGTAAGGGTTCAGATGCTGCTTCTGTAATGTCTTTTTATATTGTTTATGGCTGTTTTTTATTTGACTATTTAATTCTCATTATATTTCATTTTATGTGTTCGCTTTCCTCATTATCGGGCAGTTTTCCGTGGCTACCGCTAATATCAAAGCGTCTGCTTTAGCCTTGAAGTGATGACACAATTTGTCTGTGGCCATTGATGCAGAATTGATCCCATTATTTAGTTTCATGCGAACGCCAACCCCGTCTTTTTTTCAATCGCATTAAGGGCCGAGCTATCTGTTTAAGCATGTGTCCAATATGTTTGAGGAAATGCTTCATTACATACAAGTGTATTATTAATTGTTATACGCTGTCTCTGTCTGTTTGACTGTGTGTCTTTGTTGTTGATGCCTGGTATTAAGGAGAATTTTTTTTTTTTTTTAAGCATATCCTTTTACAGGAGTTAGCTGTCAACAGCAGCATCTTTCAGCTGTATGTTGATCTCTTGGCAAGATTACGCTCAGTAGTTTGCCATTGCTTTCTGAGCGGCGGGCTCAGTATCCCGCAAGTCACGAGCGGGGGTCGAACCGCCTCAGCTCTCGCTCCGCTACGAGACTCTGCGTGATAAACGGGATTACAGAGAGAAAGTGTTGTAACCCCACAGCCAGAGAGACCAGCATTAAGGAGAATAGCTAGGGTAAATATCGTCATTTCAATAAAAAGATAAGTGTGTAGTTTCGGTTTGAAGTATTGTAACTCGACCTTTTCTTACTCCATCCTTTCTTCCCTCACATTCTATACCCTACCACCACCTCCCACATCACCTCATCCGCTCCGTTAGTACCTTCTCCTTCTCCTCTACCTCTACCTCATTCTCTTCCATCTCTTTCTCCTTCATCTTTTCTTCCTCAACTTCATTTACATATTTTCCTCTTCTTCCTCCTCTTCCTGTTGCTGCTGCTCCATTCTTCTTAGTCCACCCCCAGACGTCAACATTAATCCCCCCGCCCAACAAAAAAAGAAACAATCAACTTGAGATTGACATCTCCATAGTTTGTCATCAAATTGAGCAGATGGGAGACAACATAGTTTTCTTTGTTCTGCATATGTTGGACACTCCTGCAACAAATATTTAGCTATAATTTTACCAGTTCCACAATTACTTTCTTAAGTATCTCATACTTTTACTTTATTAAACATGTCGTATTTAAATCTGTTGTGTCCTGTGTGGAGTCTGAAGATTTTTGCTCGCTCGCTCGGAAATATACAGCGTCTATCTATTGAGCTGGTTGATCTGATTCCCGCTTGGTCTGTAATTTCTTCTCATAAATCTCTTGATCTCATCATAGGTTTTCTCTCTGTCAGGTTGAAGTGGTCTTCCGCCTTCCTTTGCCAATTTGTCAAACTCTTCATCTTAAAGTATGTCGCAGTGTGGGGCGATCCATTAAAGTACAACACATTTGTATTTCTGACATAGTCCACGGAGTGCTGATCTTAAATATGATGGTTCTGCATTATTTGCCTCCTGCAGTGTTGAAACAATTGACTTTGCATCCTTACATAGAGCTAAGTAATTGTAATTTACATCCCTAAATAACGGACAAGAAGTCAACATTTAAGTCCAATTGACTGACGTGTGGAAATAATCAACTACGCCATAGACAGAAGAGAAAGTTAAGTAGGGTGAACCTCTCTGTCACGCCAACATCCAGTTGGAACGTAGGTGAATAATGGTAAACATTACATTACACCGTGCTGTCTATTAATAGTCGCATATTGAAAACGCTATTACGATGCATCATTTGGGATGAATACTCGCACACACATTCCAGGCTCTATACTTTAATGTCATTTATTTCCCAAGCAATTGTTGTGTATTGTTTCCATTCCAAGACAAAGAGGAAGAATAAGCCAAGACAGGAGTGGCCAAAAATATTTTAACATCATGAATAACATTAACATGTGACATAATTAGTTCGTCCTTCACCGATTTCCTGGAAATGGAAAAACAGGGTACTAGGTTGACGCTCCTTATATGGACTTAGTATGAGTCCTACAGTGTGCCCAGCCATTGGTTAGCGGAAGTTCCGGCCAAGGCTTGCTGGAACCCGTCCGAAACCTAGTTGTCACGTGCCAAGAAAATATCAGTATGACAAGTCCCTCTCCTAGCCCAGGGGAGGATTTTTCCTTATATTGCCCAATTTTGCTCTCTGTACCTCAGGGAGATGGATGATGTGGATGGGTCATGAACTCAGGATACTTGGCTCTATTGAAATGTTAAAGGCTGGCAAATGAAAAGCTAGGAGCTAAACCCGACTTAAGGGGAGTTTACACAGTCTTCATTGGTATCATGAATGCTTATTATCCTAAAAGACCCTAGCCACATGGTTGACCAGCACATTTATGGGCAGCTGGACATATTTTCCTCTGTCGCAAAACTTCACTGGGAGTACCATCATGGTTTTATCAGACGAACAAATGGAGTATGAGGTGTGAAGTTCAGATTCACTAAACTGAACTAAAGGGAAGGTCTACATCATTCTATATGAGCAAAGAAATTCACCTTGTGCATCCCTCAGGGTTATTTTTAAGTGTCAAGACTGCTTGCCCTGCCTCAACACCCTTAGGCCAAGGTATACCAGAATAGGTTTCACCATGTGTTCAAATATAAATTTTATACCAACAAAGCCCTAGAGCAAAACCCGAAAAGAAGAACCAGTATTTTAACAGTATTATCACCAAGGGGGCTGATTACAACATCTTGTTCCACTGGATAATTAATGTGGAAGGAAGATAGTTTTATCATTGTTCGCTACGGATTTAACTGCATCACTGAAGGATTTGTCGGTACTACTGAGGAATGATATCCACCAGTATATTCAGAGATTGGTACTAGCCATGTCCATAATCTACAATTAATTTTGTCGAGAAAGGACTCCAGCGATATCCCCATGTTTGGAGGATGGTCTTGTTGACATGAGACTGGTCGTGATGAAGTGCTTTGTTGTTAATATTTCAGATTTTTCTGATCGTTTGCACTAGAGCAGCTAGACGGTTGTCATTATTTTCATTTTCCACAATGAATTTGGGAACTACCTACTGCCTAGACTGAAGAGGAACTCCTACTTTTTGACTGACCCCTGGCCTCAGCTTCACTGGACCATGCAGCAGACTTACATATCCGGTCACGATTAAGTCCACTCAGTATCACCGTGGGTGTAAACAACAGGGTTAAGCCAGGATTGTTGACAGTACTGCTTATTTTACATGAACCAGAACATTATCACAGGGGATTTGATACAGAAGAAGTTTTTTTCCCAGAGCTATTTGGGAGAATATATAATTATGATCAGACTCTATAGTGATATGAACATGAGTGACTGTTACCATCATTAAGCAGATAGATTCGAAGATTACTGAGTTAATGATATGTGATTTGTGGGTTGGTTTTAAGTTATGGGAAATCATATAACATTTTACACTGATTTGTCATCCATGTGTTTGAACTGTTGGTTGGGTAATTGATATCCACAGACCAAACATGGAATTTATCCTAGACCTACACCTTTTCTCAATATACTGTTGTGTTGAAACCTGGAGTTGGTGTTGATAAATTGTGGACGTTTTGTTCAATAGTTCTTGTTGACATTTCTTATTCGATTGTGATCTTAGTGAGGAGGGATCCATACACACAGACACATTTTTGTAATGGAGTGAGTTTATTTTTTCATCTAGTGTCTTTTGTAGATTTCCCTGATCATCTCGCCATTGAATGGAGGCCCATTTCTTAATAAACTTCATGTGGGACTTGAATATTTTCTATCTTGGTCTTCAAGATGGTGGTTCGGGGCCATTCAATGGCCTCCTCAAGAAGGTTGATTTAAACTGCTAACCCATCCCGGCCGGGATTCCCTAGACATTCACCCAATATTATATTTTCCACCTCACAAACATCTATAGAGATAAATAGACAATCTGAGAGATAAACAACACGTTGAAAATTGGAATTGTCAAATTTATATATATAAAATGCAATGTATGTCTGTCTGTCTGTATGTATGTATGTTATTTATGCGTTCGCGAACGGTCCATCCGATTGAGATGAAATTTTCTACACGTGTTCTTATCATTCCCGTGCAGCCAACTGTCATAGTTTGTTAGTTTACAAACAGCTATTTACGTAATAAAATTTAATTTTGTAATTTACATTATAATTTATATATAGCGAGGGGACTTAACTTAAGAAAAGTTATATCAAGGGACATAACTTTTAGTAGCATTGCTATATATTTTATATATAATTGTTGCATTGTTATCAAAGCTTTATAAAATGTTTGTCTACAGTTATTTACAGGCATATGCGTTATAATATATAATGATAAAATCTTTAAGGCATTTTTAAAGTTTTCATAAAAATAATGCATCTATTTTAAATACGTGAAAATTTTCTAACTCATCTTTTTATTTTTCTTCGACATCTATACAGTCATCCCAGCATTTATTGGGTTTTCGTGATATCTTGGTAAGTTTACGTTCAGTAGTTTCAGATTGCCCTATTTAGTTATTGGGATGAAGATTGTTCTCTTCCAATCTGTTCGCCATATTTCCGGGAACGGGAACGGGAGCTTATATGACTACTAATATGAATTAAATGAGACGCTCCCCACCAGGGACTGGGCGAAGCCGGGCCGGGTCGTCTTTATTGGGAACGGGAACGGGGGCAGGGGCCGAATATGAATTAAAATGAGACGGTCCCCGCCAGGGGCTGGGCGAAGCCTGGCCGGGTCAGCTAATTGTATTTATATTCAACAATACTACAAGGCCTAGGACGTGGGCAATACATTAATAATAAGAAAACGAATTGAGGTGGATGTTTACAAGAATTTGTTAAATTTCATGAGATCAAAATCAACCAAATAAAGGGGGTTTGGGAGGCTGGAAATTAAAAGATATGATGGAAATAAAGATACAATAAGTAAACTATTTCGACCATATGTCACTTTTGTTAAAAAAAAGGTTGGAGGGTAAAGTTGAAGACAAGCGGACAAGAGACAAACAGTAATACATGTTGGAAAATAGCATCATAAGATAGGCGAATAGCAATCTGCCAGAGGGTGAAAGACAGGTAGTGTTAGAAGACTTATAGTAGTCGTAAGTACTGTTCACTCCTGCGCAAGGAAGACACGCAAATTCGTAAAGCGTTATACATTTTTTCCCCATACAGATCCAGAAACTTGATTTGAGACCCTCAGCTGCGGGATATGGCTGAACGCCTCTAGGTCAAATCCCACTGATGTGAGGGTCTGGCCACCAGTCTCCTCCTGCTCTTGGAGGTGAGATGCTAAGCCACCAGCGTCTGCAGCCTACCGTGTTCCGGACGTACTAGTTATCCTTTCCTCTGGAGTAAACAAGGCAAGGCTGAGAGAGGGGTCATGCTGCGTGGGGAACACATGTTCTCTGAAGCTATGCCCAGGCATTGTGCGATGGAATTTTGGCCAAATTCCAATCCACATACTTTCGTCTCTCACAAGTAGACGTACACCAACGTCCAATGGGGAACCAGAGGGGCACGCTGAGCGATGTCACTCTGGCCTGCGTGTACGTGAATAGTCCCAGCCGGTGCGATAGAAGTGGTTACGCCATTTGCTTCGCGCTCCGAAGGTTGTGTGTTCGATTCCGGTCTACGTCGTTAGGTTGACGAGACGAATTTTCTGTTACATTCGCTACCAGTTGTAGTTATTATGCTTTATTTTTAAGTACAAAGTAACAAACTATCGCCTGCCAAGACGGCAAGGTTCCAGAGCAATCCGTGTGTTAATGTCATCCCATGGCTACTAATTAAGTCTATCAGACCAGGATTCATTATGTCTGCTCATACACCATGTATCTACACATGTATTCGAGAGAATAATGTTCTTTTATATGTATTTATTCATTCCAGATTGATATCGTAAGTATCTGGAGGTAAAGGTTAAGGTGGGCTCTCAATCATGTCCAAATGCAGCTTCGGCCTGAGAGGGCAAGGAAAGCAGAATGACAAGCAGTGATGAATGATATGGGGAGAACGATGAGGGAGATGTGGGAGGTAGCTACATATAGAACATTTTGAAATGAGTTGGTTGAAGGCCAAAGCTGGGAAAAGGAACAGTTTTTTTCCCTCGCATATCCTTTACAGCAAACTACTGAGTGTAATCTTGCCAAGAAACCAATAATCAGCTGAAAGATGCTAATGTTGACAGCGATGTCCTGTAAAGGATATGCGAACAAAACACAATATATCCTTTATAGGACATTGCGGTCAACACCAGCATTTTTCAGCTGCTGTTGATGTCTTGGCAAGGTTTACTTTTGATAGTTTGATAAAGGGTAGTAGAGGAAACAATATAAATATCCATAGTGTGTAATTATGTATAACTGTAGGTGTGTTTGTTTGTACACGTGAGAATTGTTGTTCGGTGGGGGAGGGGGGGGGGGCATATAGGGACGAGCGTATTGAGTATGTACGGACATGTGTGTGCCGAGTAAGGACAGTCATTCTCCCGTTTGTTGCCGGGGCCCATAAGGGAAGCAAAGAATAGCAACACTGCAGCCTACCACGCATGTCGTAAGAGGCGACTAAGGAGGCTACTACTCGCCCTGCTACTGAGTGAGTGAGTGGCGCGACACTGTGAGCATTGAGTTTCATGTGAAATGCTTTTGAATCTGCCCGAGGTGTTTTGGAACGTGACTGCATGTTAGAGCGATGGCGGATGGCTATGTCCCAAGGTTTTTGCCTTATGCAGAAATGCGTGGCTGCTGGGCTTCTGGTTGACTGCCACTGCCATCGACGATGAACTGTATTTCGTGGACTGTGTGGGTGAACATCTAGGAAACATCCAGATGGGAAAATGACTGCCGATTCCATTAGAAATGAACTGGGTGTTTTGTGGGGGACTATTGTGTTGACATTCTGGTGGCGGCATTATGCACAGTGTATCTGTGCGGGCTGTTGTTTGTCGAGACTCTTGTCTTTTCCACTTTTCACATTGGGCAGTGGGGAGCGTTTTGTGTGATATTCACTGGCACAGGAACGGAGCATAATGGGGACGACCCGTTGCTGTGAAGTTGGAACTGCGACTAACTAACTAACTAAGGAGCGTCATTATGTCTCTAAATCTATCCGATGTGTCTGTGTACTTATGTGCATTACGTAGTATTAGTCGAGAACAAAACAACAAAGACATTTTACCACGCCTTGATGTAGTATTGGGTATATGGTGCTAGTTCTATATTTGTATATACCAATCGACACTAGATAATGGTGTGGAAAACATCACATCGGCCTGGCGTACAATCTCAGGGCATTACATGGTATACATTTTGTCCAGATAAATTTATTAACAACTCTTCGCCTAGAATAGTATTCCAGCAACTGACCATCCAGTCGGCAGGCGAGCGGGCTTGCCACTGAGTTACTATGGTTTCAAGATATAAAGAAGACACCAACAATTATGAATCCATAAAAACTAGCTTTACCAAGAACAATCTCATGCGGTTCCCTGCTGACCACGCGTAGATCTCATTTGTCTCGGGTGTTCTAGAACATGCGGTTTAATATCTATTGCTACAGCAATTCCCACGCCAGGAAAAACTCATCAAAACCATAATAAGCTTTCGTGGGAACAAAAGCACACAACTTGCCACAGTACGTCCCAGCAACAATCAATGAACGGCTTCCATTAGAAGGCTGGGGGATGTGCGAGTGTTGGCGTCACATGCTTGCAAGTGTTGACTCTCCGAGAACCGCCTGGAGCAACAGAGTGAATCAAATCACCAGAGGTAACTTGACAAACTTCTGCGGAGCTCTCTTCAGAATGTCAAAGTATCACCGTTGCAGATGACTCACTGTGAGCGTGTTAACTCTTGCTGCATCAAGATACTCGGCACATGTTTAATGCTTAATACAGACAACACTTTCTTTTCAGGAGTTGCCTCCAGCCCTACTACTTTCTTTTCTTAACACTTTATGTGGAAATGGGTGTGTGTGAACATCAGTAGATGGTTGATGAGTTACCAGTTATTGGTAAATGAGTCTCACTGGTCACTAGCAGATTATAAATGACCCTCACTGTTTATCAACAGATGGTAAATAAATGAGTCTCAACATCTTAACTACAAACAGTAAATGGGTTTTATTGATTATCAGCAGATGATAAATGAGTTTCACTGTTTGTTAAAATAACTATAAATGAATCTTAATGTTTATCAGCAGACGGTAAATGATTCTCGCTGTTCATCAACAGATTGTAATTGAGTCTTACTGTCCATTAATAAACGGTAGATGATTCTCACTGGGTTCTAAATGGTAATAAATAAGTCTCACTGTAAAATAGTAGATGAAAGCAGCAGGAGGACGGTACAAGTAACACAGGGACTCACCTCTAAACGTGACTTTAGCCATTCTTTCGGCTCGTCCTTTCAAATGTTCCGCGTACTTGAGATGTAAGGTTAGCGCCATGACAGGCACGGTCAAGTTCAGGAGTTGCCTCCAGCCCTACTCACAAGATGCTAACTTGGATGGCATGGTTTCTGTGGACAGTGACTTTAGGAGTACAACAAGATTGCAGTCTGTAATCTCCGGTATTTACATTTTAAACTGCTCTGTTTGGTATCTGCAAAAACAAGTGTTTATAAAAAGTTATCACGGTGAAGTTATAAATTCCACAAGTGATTAATATCCCCTCATCCCCCACCCCCCTTTATTCTTATTCTTCTTTTGCTCAAAGCGTAGAGGAAATACCAGGCGGACTTTTAATCAAATTGCTAGTAGAATAATCGGCAAGGGAACTGCATGGTGGCTATTAGAGAGGGAGCGGGGCCGGAGCAAGTGTGGGATTGTCCCTAGTGCAGAGATGTTGATTCTTAAATTCAGTATTATTTTGCTCTTCATTCTCCTTCTCCCATTTCTCCTCCTTTATATCTTGCGACACTACTGCTTATTTATTCCGTTAATGGCCGTCAGCTTAAATTGTATTTTCTTACTTCTGTTGCAAATGTCGTCCTTTAGATTATAACACCCCAAGGTGTTTTTAAAACAATAACCTCTCTCTCTCTCTCTCTCTCTCTCTCTCTCTCTCTCTCTCTCTCTCTCTCTCTCTCTCTGCCAGTACATGTGTATGTTGTGTGTGCGTGTATGTGTGTGTGTGTTTATGTTTAGTTGCATTGATTAACTCATTCAGTAGTCTTTAGCGAATCTTGTGAATAAACATAGTTAAAATAACAATTGCTTGAGATTTAAATAGTAAAAGTAATAACTGTTGAAATAGAAATAATAAACGTAATAATTACATATGGCAGAAAGGATTTAACAAAACAGATGCTTTCAGAGGGATTGGCGTTCTTCTGTAAAACGACAGTCATTGCTATTATGTCGATCTGAACAAAAAACACTCTGCGCACGCAGAACGTGTGAACAGTTCGAATAATGACTTCGTTTTATTTGAAAGGGCAATGCAAACTGACAGCGTTCATTACTTGATCGACAAATGCCAATGTTAGAGCTGGAAATGGTGCTGAAGGATGTGGTCATGTCTAGTTAGAATCAACGGATGTTGCTTGATACAAGAAAGCGTAATCCTATGGGTCCATTTATGTTGATAACTGTGTCTGGGGGCGTTATTTCCAAGTGTTCGTCACCAGAGACTACTATGTCCAAGCATTCGTCGCGGAAGCTCAGTGTTTGGGACCAGATGTCCAAGCATTCGTCGCGGGAACTCAGCATTCCTGCAGGGGGTCAGTATTTGCAATGATATCTCAAATAATTCTTTACAAAGATTTCAGTATTTGGGACTGATATTTCCAAATATTCCTGGCGTGGGGTCAGTATTTACTATGCTATCTTAAATCCTTCATGACAAGCGTCCAGTATCTGGGACCGATATTTATAAGCATCTGTGACGAGATTCCATAACTGGGACCGATTGTCAAAGCATTCGTGAAGGATACTGCGACTGACATTTCTAACATTCGCTGGAGCGTTCTTGACCAACAGCTTCCTTGCAACTTTTGTTTCGTTTTCAGAAGCAGAACTAGTAGGCCTCTTACAGTTATGTAGGACTATAGAGTTGTGCCTCTGGGGAGGCACCTGACAGCGCCGTTGGTGACTGTATAATCCAATGCGAGAGTGACAATCTCTGTCACAGTTTTCGCGTCTGTTGACGAGGCAGGTCCCGCAGTAAGTGACTGCGCTTTGAGCCTGTGCCTCCTATCCTCAGTTTGTTGGATCACATTGCGCTCAGCGAGCATCAGTCCGTTTCGTACATCTCTTTTCCAGGAACATAAGTCCATTGCAACTCTCTCCCATGTGTCTGGATCTAAGACAAGGGTTTTCAAATCTTGTTTACACACATACTCATATCGCATCTGGGGTCTTCCAGTTGGCCTCATCCCTGTGGCAAGTTCTCCGTATAGAAGATCTTTCGGAATGCGTTCATCCTCCATTCGAGATACGTGGCCCAACCACCGGAGGCGTCTCTGCTTGAGGAGGGTGTGCACTGTGGTAATACCTGCTCTTTCAAGCACCTGTTTGTTTGTTATGTGGTCTTTCCATGTTATGCCCAGGATACGTCTCGGGCATCTCATATGGAAGGAATTCAACTTTCTTTCCTGTCTTGAGTACAGGGTCCAGGATTCAGACCCGTAGAGTAGTGTGCTAAAAGCACAACTACAAATCTACATAAACAGTCTAAACGAAGGTTACAGAGGAAAATCATGAAAATTGTCATTAATAAAACAGAGATAATGACTATAAGCAAAGAAGAAGAAGAAGAAACAAAGATTAGTCTAAAAGAACACTTCCTGAAATAAGTACAGAGCTTCAAGTACTTGGGAATTATAATGTCATCAAATGGCAAATCAGAAGACGATATCGAGATTAGATGCAATAAGTCAAATCAAATCATTGGACAATTGGCACCAATACTAAAGAACAAAAAAGTATCGATTGATTGATTGATTGATTTAGGAATCGACATCACAGCATTCGGGGCATTCCCATAAGCCCTCCGTCCCCTCCTCAGCAGCCGGCAAAGAGTTCCAACACCAATAGTATCAGTAGCGCTCTGATTATAAGTCCGTCTCGCCTTTCCTCTGAGCGTTGAGCGTCGGCCAAATCCCCTCGTCACTCCTCGCTGTCTCATTCTTGCCAGACCATGGTAATCCATTTGCTCCTCCGAAGTGTACACGTGCTCCCACAAGGCCGCAACCACGTCTGCCTTGTCATGTATCAATACTCCACCAAGTTCTGCAGAGCCAGTCAATCTGCCCGCCTGTTCATTTCCCAGCTCACCGGCATGCCCCGGAGAAAAGATCCAGGCGATGCTTGTCACCCGTGACCTCCGAAGCGAAGCAAGCCACTCCGCACGAAGCCTGCCCGTCCTCACCCTCGTATCAGTAGATACTAAACAAAACACTCTACAACACAATCTTCTTATAAACTCTATGCTACCAATGCCAAACCTGGACAATGATTGAACAAGAGAAAAGAAACATTACAACAACAGAAGATAGATTCCTTCGAAGATTTTTTTTTTTAAATGTTGCATATCCCGTACAGGACGCTGCAGTCAACACCAGAATGTTTCAGCTGCTGTTGATGTACTAGGCAAGTTTTACGTTCAGCAGTCTGCCATAGCTTTCTGAACGACTTGCTCACATAATCCCCGTAAGTTACCATGCGCCGCGCGAACCGCTACCGATTTTCGCAGCTGCTGTTTTCCCGACGTGGATATACGGGATTACGAAAAATGTCGTTAACACCTTTACCAGGGAGACCCTGGCCGCAGATACCTCAATGTATAAAGAAGAGACAAAATCAGAAATTAAGAAATCAGGATTAATGTGGGGGTTATAGCAGAGCTAGATTTCATTAGAAAACAGTAAGTTAAATTGTTCGATCACATAACTAGGCTACAAACTGACAGTATACAATAACAAGCAATGATGTACAGAGCAAATGAAACTAAAAGAAGAGGTCAACCATGTAAACGATTGACAGAGAAAATAGAGTCCATGGGAATTTCGAATTATAAAGTCCATAAAAGGGCACTCTTCCGAGGTTTATGCTTGATCTCCACACCGCAAGGTACAAGAGGAACAAGTTGAGATGTGGACTATCCCCTTCTGATGCTAGTACCTAGTTCTTATTGTGAGTTAACATCGTTCAAGCTATCTTCATCATGCTTGATATATGTCCAAGATGTTCTGACAATTCTTTCATTAAAACACATCTTTGTGGCCTCCACATAATTTCATTGGTTCTTACTAATCTGTCGAGTGTCCATCATTCACTTTCGTACATCAAGACTGACTCAATATAACTCTTAAGAACGCTCTTTAATTACCGTATACTACGTTAGTAGTTATATATGATGCCTACACCCCCCCCCCCCCGAAATTGTGGTGCCGCGTGGTGCGCACCACGTGGTGCTCGTGGTGCTGGCACCACGTGGTGCTGTGTGGTGTCTAGTGGTGGGAGTATGTGGTGCGGTGGTGCTGGGTGTATGTGGTGCCTGTGGAGTGTGTCTTTGGCTTGTTAAGCTCGTTGTTTTTGGCGGGTAAATTTTTTTAAAAAGAAAAAAGTCTGATCTAATGAGCTGGAGGCTCTTCATGTGTGTGTGTGGCCAGGGTGGAGTGGAAGGAGCCGGCGTAAATAGTAAGCGCAAAGAAGGTGGTGCTGTCCCCCATGTAGTTGTCACCTGACCGGTCAGCACCCGAGTGACCACGAGTCCGAGTCATCGGTGTCTAACGAGTAGCGGGGTATCTACTGGTGCTAACAACGGACAACCGACTGTGTCTTTAAAATGTCAAAACTTACAAAAACACACATAGTTGTACATGCACAATGTGGGACAAAAAATCAATACTGCATTCTCGTAACAACTAATCCAGGGGCTTATCGTCGTCGTAATGAACTAGGTGGGATTATTAATAATGCTTATATATAAACCGGGCGGGGTGGTCGGGGCTAGCGCGGGCGACGAACGCGGGGGCGACCACGACCGGGTGGTCGCGTGGGCGCGGGTTCGAACCCTCGAGCCGCTCCGGGTGTCGTATGAAAATTGTAATAAGTAAAAATGTAAATAATTCGGATGTATGAGCTATAGTGGTTCGTAGTGGTTTATACATTATCATCATATAAATTACACCGCTTCAAATGAAAACCTTAGCAAAGAAAAGATGGCCGAAGTAAAGGTTGTGGTGGGCGTGGCTTAGTGTTATACATTGTTACGGAGTGGGTGAGTGAAAGCGTAGCTAGGTAAGTGCTTCCAAATACTTTCTCCATACGGTATCAGATCGTTAATGAAACAAGTAAAGATGGCAGTCGGTGTCCTCCGTAGGTGCCGGGTTCGAGTCCCAGTTGGGGAGGTCGAGCAGGGTAGAAGAAATATTGATAATGTTTTTGTTACTTAGTTGTGATGGCGATAGCTGGTGGTAGTAACAGGCTATGTGTAGCAAAGGAGAGGTGGTGTGTTGGTTGAAGTTTTAGGTGGTACCCCAGACAAGATGACAGGTTCGAATCTCGGTGCTGTGCCACTGGTAAGGGTAATAGGCGTCAGCGTATGGGGTGTCTAGCTGGTCATACGGGTTATGATTAGGGACAGTCTGTCTCTCCGTGTCGCTGTATCCACAAGTCCAAGGGAAAAACAGGCATCCGACTTCACAGCTTAACTTAACATAACAAATTGGAGAACATAAGATACCCATACACGTCGCCAGCTGTTACAAAACCAATAATAGCCAGCTGTATATATGACTAATCCTGGGGGGCTTATCGCCGTGGATAGAAAGGGGTTGGGAAAGCAATAATACTCGTCAAATCTTCGGGGAGGGGTTTATAACATAGGTCGTCTAAGCCCAAGGTATATCTCCTGTAATATAAGGTGGTCGGAAAACCAATATCACTAGCCTCGATTCGTCTAATAATCGCGACCAGTGGCTTAAAGACTTAACCGTTATTGCAGACGCAGCTGTGTGCAGACTAATCTACCAGGTCACGTGGTCTAGGCCATATCGACAAAAACGGGGTATAAATGTTAAGGAATAGACGCTGTACGAAGCACTCTCTACCAGCTCTCTGATCCTGATACCTCAAGGGAAACTGACAGAACAACCTTTGCAGTCGGTGAGTATGATGTCTCGTAGATAAACACTGCGCATGTGTGTGCACGTGTAAGTCTGTATATATATCTATATATAGGTATGTATGTGTGTGTGTGTGTGTGTGTGTGTGTGTAAGTGTGTGTTTATGTCTATGTGTGCGTGTGTACATGTGAATACGTGTAACGATGGTAGATATAACCAAAGGTAATAGAGCGTGGGCTACTCTAGTGATATGAAGATAACAAAAGAACCTCTCTCTTTCATATGGACACGGCCGTTGTGATCATCCTGTACTAAGGTGCTGTTTTGCTGTTATACTCAAGTTGGGTCTATTTACCCTCGACCAGTTAACTTCACTCAGTCATATCATGTGGAGTTTCATATTCACTGTTAACAAACATGAGCCGGCAGTGTGAGTTCTTCACCTTCAAATATAATTTCTAGACCAACAAATGTGTCAAACTATACTGACTTTGTCTTTTTTTTTCACGTTAGATTAAATATGTCTTCACTTCATATTGCCACAAATATTAACTTTATATACGTCACTGTGCTCATGGAGACTCAGTATGGTATCATTCATAGATCATAAAAACCTTCACAATTAAAAATGTATTGCTGGTCACTAAAAGTTTTCTTGTTCTTGTTGTTTTTCCAGGTGTACGTTGTCAACGTGTTGAAAGAACCCATATTCTTGAATTCAATCTACTATAAAAATTCAAAAGGAGGGCTGACAATATAAAGACCTTGTACCGAATTACTACTATCAACCTACAAACCTCAACTTTTACGATATTGTCAACCAGAATTATGTCGACTCAGCAAAAAGAAATCCACTTATGTGTCACATGTGGGAAAAGTTTCACAGAAAAACGCAGTCTGCTTCGGCACATTCGCACAGTTCACAGCACTGAAACTCACGCATGCCACCTATGTGGCAAGCTATTCAACAGAAAAGACAACCTAAAACGACACAGACGAACATACCACCAGACACACACTTCAGCAACAACTATGGACACTAAACCTTCAAACCCTGAACCCAGTCTACCATCACTTTCATCACGCAAAAGGAGGACACCCTCGAACGCATATAACAATAAAAAACGTAGACACACTACTGATCAAATGGTAGCAAAGGAAGCGGACACCCAACAAACATATAGGGACAACTGGACAGCCCTTAGGACTTACTGCAAGGCGCTGTCGATCATGTTACCCAAGCATATAGTGGTATTATAAGAAAGCGCCGACCAACACCACCTAGTGAGCATAGTAAATGTATAAACCTAACAATTTTACCTCCTCGGTCTTACAAGAAGTAGTATTCTGATATATTTGTATGATAGCTCTGAGTCACCCCAAATAATGTGCATGTCTTCATTCTGGCGTGGATCTGTTTAGCGTGCCTCCTATGCAAACGATGACAGAAGAGGGTTAGTGTGTGGAGATACACCGGCTCACGGCTCTAGGAGCACCTGTGAGGATCTAGCGTCATGTCGTCTGCAGGCTGTACTACAATAACATTTCAACACAGATGAAATAATCACGCTAAGCCACAGTAGTATCGCGGAGTGCCCCTTCAACTATAATCGCCAACACGAAAACTCGGAATCATCTCCAACCAACAGAGAGTGTTAACCACCACAGACAACCTTATCTTTCAGTAAATCCACACTGGTCGATGGGTAGTAAGCAGCTACCTATAAAGAAAGAGAGGCAATATAATTACAGATAGGTCGTCAATAACTGAATAAGTCTCAATATGAAGAAGCTTAGGGTGGATGTGAGGAGTCTTTTTATATAAATATACATAGGTGTTGTTATTTCTTCGCAGGTTGTATCCCATAGGGGTGGCTACAGAGTGGTATATCCATCGAAGGAACATCACTGGCGCAAACACCCCAGGCCACCACTGATGTCACTAGTGGTAAATCGCTGTGTCCTAGTGCGAAAAGAGTGAATAGCATTGCACAAGCTACCACAGTATTTGACCAAACACAATTGTCTGTCGCCCTAACAACCATTTGTATGATCCTAGTGTGACGTCAACAATCTGCTCAAGACCTTGTTATTATTCGTGAAGAACAGACTAAGCAATCTTTATAAGTTCGGTGACACTGGTGTCAATTCCACAAGAAAAAACATGTCTACGCAACCAACAGAACTTCATCTGACTGCCATAAGACCGGTTGTCACTAAACAATATACACTGAACAAAGAAAGAGTGGTCAAAAACAATATCAACAGAGATGCACACCCGACTGGTTTACTCGTTAAACGGACTAACTCAGGTCAATGTGTTACTATAACATTCGACAGTACAAGTCACTATCAGTCGTTTCGAACCCGTATGTTTAGTTATTACAAGCACCAGCGCATTGAATCCAGACAAGACCTGAACGGGGTACCTGTGGAAGACCTGTTTTCAACACCCCTGGTTAAGATACATATGTATCACACGAAGATGAAACTTTTCGCCCAGGGAAAGATTGACAATATTAATTCTTGGTTAAAAATAGACTTTATCGAACTTGGAAACTTCGATACAGACGAATAGACACACAAAGCAACCTTCCTGGGTCAAAAAGGAGAAGAAACCCACAATAAGGCACAAATTCCAAGTTAGTATATTTGAGACTATAAGCCTGTATTTCCACAACTAATCAAAAATAGACAAAACTTTGACGCTTTTATCAAAACAGTACACGAACACGACGTTCTTACCTACGCTATGCAACAACGTCCAAATACCAAATACACTACAGAGATGATTCCAGCTATATGTTTTTATCTCTATCATATCCCAGAATTCCGACTTGTTTAATAAATAACCATCCTTTTATGACCCACGTTAGGCATCACTGTGCATGATCATACTAGTTATAACATCCCATATTTAGCCAACCATTTTGTATACTGACATTATGCTTGCTCATTTTTTGTAAAATTTACTGGAAATATTGTAAAATAAACAGTTTTATGTATTATAAGTGCGTTCACATGTTTGTTTTTAGTGTTGACGGTACATATGGGTGTCATGTGGTGAGCGGTTGTTACATGTTGATGGCCAGGTAAAGAAATATCGCAACCAAACTTATAAAAATTAGGAAAATTTGTTAACCTAATGAGAAAAATATTGACCAAGTAAAGAAAAATTTACACAAAATTTACACAAATTAGGAAAATGTTACCCATATTAGGAAAAATATTGGCCAACGTATGAAATATCTCGACCAAATTTACAAAGAGTAGGAAAACATGTCGACCAAAGTAGGAAAATTGTTCGTCAAATGTGAAAAATATTGGGCAAGTAGGAAATCATGTTAACCAAAGGTGAAAACTATTGACCAAGTAAAGAAACTTCTCGTCCAAACTCATAAAAAGTAGGAAAATTTGTTAGCCAAATGGGGAAAATGGTGGCCAAATACAGAAATATCTCGACCAAACTAATAAACATTAGGAAAATGTGCTAGCCAAAGGTGAAAAATATTGGTCAAGTAAAGAAATATCTCAGCCGATTTATAACAAGTAAGAAAACATGCTAGTAAAATCAAGAAATATGTCGACCGAAGTAATACAATAGGCAAAACGATGGACAAACTTATAAAGATGTCGACCGTTATAAAAATATGTGTTACCCAAATTAGGAAAAGTATTGCCCAAGTGAAGAAATATCTCAACCATACTTATGAAAAGGAGGAAAATGTGTTAACCAAATGGGAAAAATATTGGCGAAGTGAAGAAATATCTCATCCATTCTTATAAAAATTAGGAAAATGTGTTAATCTAAGGAGAAAAAATATTGACCAAGTAAAGACAAATTTACACCAAACTTATGAAAAGTAGGAAAATTTGTTAACCAAAGGGGAATAAATATAGGCTAAACTATGAAATATGTTGACCCAAGTAAGAAAATATGTTAGCCAAATGGGGGAAAATGTTGGCCAAAACATGAAACATCTTAACCAAACTTATAAATATCTCGTGTAAACTTTTAAATAAGTAGGGGGAAAAATATTGCTTCTGTAGTTATGTCAAAAGTATCTTGAACTTTTATCTGAACAGACATTTCACAAGACATAATCATCAACGTCAACACTTTCCCTCTTTTACATTACCGAAAGTTTCAACTTACCATTCCAACGTATCTGCTAAAGACGCACTTATACATACTAATCACCCATCTCTTCCACACTC
The DNA here is from genome assembly GCA_014155875.1 of Cepaea nemoralis. NCBI lineage: Eukaryota > Metazoa > Mollusca > Gastropoda > Stylommatophora > Helicidae > Cepaea > Cepaea nemoralis. The sequence continues at coordinate 202,139 of JACEFZ010024057.1, read as the reverse complement.
TTTGTTCTTTCTTTCTAACACAATGTGTCTCTGTCTTTCATAGATAACTTCACAACTTTTCCATGTCACATCACCAAGATACTCCAAACCTTCGTTGCACATGAGTTCTAATGAAACAGTCATAACAACATTTATGGTAATGCAATCTGTGGCTCCACCTGGGATAGTTTCAATATCATCTGAGTATTCGTCAGCAAAGAGCTATTACCCATGGCTGACATCTTCAACTTTCTATACCACAATGTCTGCTACACTAACCTTCCATTGTTCCATCTTTCAACAATACAAAGGGTGGTCTCGAAGTTTAGCTAACATAACATTTTGTACTTTGTCCACATCTATCACACTTTGTCATTTCACAGCTGCAATAGCAGCAAATCAGCAACCAACCAACGCTGTCTGTTATGAAGTCGAACTTTCTTAAAGCCACGTCTGCCTTATTGAGCCCTTGAATACCCTCTACCACATCTTCTAACCGACTTTCAACGTTTCATACCAAATAACATTAACATTCTCTTGCAATACAGAACAGTCAATTTTCTGTTGACTAGGCAGATTTTCACACCTAATAGAGATAAATCATCTGTCCCCCCTAACCTACTAGGCGCTATTCTAGACAACGAATATGGTCATCAACCATCACCCCTAAGAAGAACTTGAAAACAGCAACAGAGATTGGGTTCCTGAGACGAATTCTTTGGACTACCAGAGTAACTGACGCTGATCGCCTAAACGAGCCTACAAAACATAGAGCCTTATATACATCAAACACAACAAACTCTTTCTTACTAACCCTAACCCTAACTATACATCATCTAACCCTAACACTAACCCTAACCCCTAACCCTAACTTTAACCCCTAACCCTAACCCTAACTATACATCAATCACAACAAATTCTTTCTTAAGAGACATAGATACAAACCAGTGTTAGAAATTTAATTTATGTGATTAAATTTTAATTAAAATTTAAAACTAATAAATCGCAATTTTATTGCGCAAGATGTAAGCTCGATATACGTCCTATACCTAACTTACACCTATACTTAGGCTATATCTGTATATTAAGTGCAGCGGGCAATAAAATTGCGATTTATTAGTTTTAAATTTTAATTAAAATTTAATCACATAAATTAAATTTCTAACACTGGTTTGTATCTATGTCTCTTAAGAAAGAATTTGTTGTGATTGATGTATAGTTAGGGTTAGGGTTAGGGGTTAAAGTTAGGGTTAGGGGTTAGGGTTAGTGTTAGGGTTAGATGATGTATAGTTAGGGTTAGGGTTAGTAAGAAAGAGTTTGTTGTGTTTGATGTATATAAGGCTCTATGTTTTGTAGGCTCGTTTAGGCGATCAGCGTCAGTTACTCTGGTAGTCCAAAGAATTCGTCTCAGGAACCCAATCTCTGTTGCTGTTTTCAAGTTCTTCTTAGGGGTGATGGTTGATGACCATATTCGTTGTCTAGAATAGCGCCTAGTAGGTTAGGGGGGACAGATGATTTATCTCTATTAGGTGTGAAAATCTGCCTAGTCAACAGAAAATTGACTGTTCTGTATTGCAAGAGAATGTTAATGTTATTTGGTATGAAACGTTGAAAGTCGGTTAGAAGATGTGGTAGAGGGTATTCAAGGGCTCAATAAGGCAGACGTGGCTTTAAGAAAGTTCGACTTCATAACAGACAGCGTTGGTTGGTTGCTGATTTGCTGCTATTGCAGCTGTGAAATGACAAAGTGTGATAGATGTGGACAAAGTACAAAATGTTATGTTAGCTAAACTTCGAGACCACCCTTTGTATTGTTGAAAGATGGAACAATGGAAGGTTAGTGTAGCAGACATTGTGGTATAGAAAGTTGAAGATGTCAGCCATGGGTAATAGCTCTTTGCTGACTGAATACTCAGATGATATTGAAACTATCCCAGGTGGAGCCACAGATTGCATTACCATAAATGTTGTTATGACTGTTTCATTAGAACTCATGTGCAACGAAGGTTTGGAGTATCTTGGTGATGTGACATGGAAAAGTTGTGAAGTTATCTATGAAAGACAGAGACACATTGTGTTAGAAAGAAAAGAACAAAGAGTGTGAAGAGATGGGTGATTAGTATGCTATAAGTGCTTCTTTAGCTGGATACGTCTGGAATGATAAGTTGAAACTTTCGGTAATGTAAAAGAGGGAAAGTGTTGACGTTGATGATTATGTCTTGTGAAATGTCTGTTCAGATAAAAGTTCAAGATACTTTTGACATAACTACAGAAGCAATATTTTTCCCCCTACTTATTTAAAAGTTTACACGAGATATTTATAAGTTTGGTTAAGATGTTTCATGTTTTGACCAACATGTTCCCCCATTTGGCTAACATATTTTCTTACTTGGGTCAACATATTTCATAGTTTAGCCTATATTTATTCCCCTTTGGTTAACAAATTTTCCTACTTTTCATAAGTTTGGTGTAAATTTGTCTTTACTTGGTCAATATTTTTTCTCCTTAGATTAACACATTTTCCTAATTTTTATAAGAATGGATGAGATATTTCTTCACTTCGCCAATATTTTTCCCATTTGGTTAACACATTTTCCTCCTTTTCATAAGTATGGTTGAGATATTTCTTCACTTGGGCAATATTTTTCCTAATTTGGGTAACACATATTTTTATAACGGTCGACATCTTTATAAGTTTGTCCATCGTTTTGCCTATTGTATTACTTCGGTCGACATATTTCTTGATTTTACTAGCATGTTTTCTTACTTGTTATAAATCGGCTGAGATATTTCTTTACTTGACCAATATTTTTCACCTTTGGCTAGCACATTTTCCTAATGTTTATTAGTTTGGTCGAGATATTTCTGTATTTGGCCACCATTTTCCCCATTTGGCTAACAAATTTTCCTACTTTTTATGAGTTTGGACGAGAAGTTTCTTTACTTGGTCAATAGTTTTCACCTTTGGTTAACATGATTTCCTACTTGCCCAATATTTTTCACATTTGACGAACAATTTTCCTACTTTGGTCGACATGTTTTCCTACTCTTTGTAAATTTGGTCGAGATATTTCATACGTTGGCCAATATTTTTCCTAATATGGGTAACATTTTCCTAATTTGTGTAAATTTTGTGTAAATTTTTCTTTACTTGGTCAATATTTTTCTCATTAGGTTAACAAATTTTCCTAATTTTTATAAGTTTGGTTGCGATATTTCTTTACCTGGCCATCAACATGTAACAACCGCTCACCACATGACACCCATATGTACCGTCAACACTAAAAACAAACATGTGAACGCACTTATAATACATAAAACTGTTTATTTTACAATATTTCCAGTAAATTTTACAAAAAATGAGCAAGCATAATGTCAGTATACAAAATGGTTGGCTAAATATGGGATGTTATAACTAGTATGATCATGCACAGTGATGCCTAACGTGGGTCATAAAAGGATGGTTATTTATTAAACAAGTCGGAATTCTGGGATATGATAGAGATAAAAACATATAGCTGGAATCATCTCTGTAGTGTATTTGGTATTTGGACGTTGTTGCATAGCGTAGGTAAGAACGTCGTGTTCGTGTACTGTTTTGATAAAAGCGTCAAAGTTTTGTCTATTTTTGATTAGTTGTGGAAATACAGGCTTATAGTCTCAAATATACTAACTTGGAATTTGTGCCTTATTGTGGGTTTCTTCTCCTTTTTGACCCAGGAAGGTTGCTTTGTGTGTCTATTCGTCTGTATCGAAGTTTCCAAGTTCGATAAAGTCTATTTTTAACCAAGAATTAATATTGTCAATCTTTCCCTGGGCGAAAAGTTTCATCTTCGTGTGATACATATGTATCTTAACCAGGGGTGTTGAAAACAGGTCTTCCACAGGTACCCCGTTCAGGTCTTGTCTGGATTCAATGCGCTGGTGCTTGTAATAACTAAACATACGGGTTCGAAACGACTGATAGTGACTTGTACTGTCGAATGTTATAGTAACACATTGACCTGAGTTAGTCCGTTTAACGAGTAAACCAGTCGGGTGTGCATCTCTGTTGATATTGTTTTTGACCACTCTTTCTTTGTTCAGTGTATATTGTTTAGTGACAACCGGTCTTATGGCAGTCAGATGAAGTTCTGTTGGTTGCGTAGACATGTTTTTTCTTGTGGAATTGACACCAGTGTCACCGAACTTATAAAGATTGCTTAGTCTGTTCTTCACGAATAATAACAAGGTCTTGAGCAGATTGTTGACGTCACACTAGGATCATACAAATGGTTGTTAGGGCGACAGACAATTGTGTTTGGTCAAATACTGTGGTAGCTTGTGCAATGCTATTCACTCTTTTCGCACTAGGACACAGCGATTTACCACTAGTGACATCAGTGGTGGCCTGGGGTGTTTGCGCCAGTGATGTTCCTTCGATGGATATACCACTCTGTAGCCACCCCTATGGGATACAACCTGCGAAGAAATAACAACACCTATGTATATTTATATAAAAAGACTCCTCACATCCACCCTAAGCTTCTTCATATTGAGACTTATTCAGTTATTGACGACCTATCTGTAATTATATTGCCTCTCTTTCTTTATAGGTAGCTGCTTACTACCCATCGACCAGTGTGGATTTACTGAAAGATAAGGTTGTCTGTGGTGGTTAACACTCTCTGTTGGTTGGAGATGATTCCGAGTTTTCAGTGTTGGCGATTATAGTTGAAGGGGCACTCCGCGATACTACTGTGGCTTAGCGTGATTATTTCATCTGTGTTGAAATGTTATTGTAGTACAGCCTGCAGACGACATGACGCTAGATCCTCACAGGTGCTCCTAGAGCCGTGAGCCGGTGTATCTCCACACACTAACCCTCTTCTGTCATCGTTTGCATAGGAGGCACGCTAAACAGATCCACGCCAGAATGAAGACATGCACATTATTTGGGGTGACTCAGAGCTATCATACAAATATATCAGAATACTACTTCTTGTAAGACCGAGGAGGTAAAATTGTTAGGTTTATACATTTACTATGCTCACTAGGTGGTGTTGGTCGGCGCTTTCTTATAATACCACTATATGCTTGGGTAACATGATCGACAGCGCCTTGCAGTAAGTCCTAAGGGCTGTCCAGTTGTCCCTATATGTTTGTTGGGTGTCCGCTTCCTTTGCTACCATTTGATCAGTAGTGTGTCTACGTTTTTTATTGTTATATGCGTTCGAGGGTGTCCTCCTTTTGCGTGATGAAAGTGATGGTAGACTGGGTTCAGGGTTTGAAGGTTTAGTGTCCATAGTTGTTGCTGAAGTGTGTGTCTGGTGGTATGTTCGTCTGTGTCGTTTTAGGTTGTCTTTTCTGTTGAATAGCTTGCCACATAGGTGGCATGCGTGAGTTTCAGTGCTGTGAACTGTGCGAATGTGCCGAAGCAGACTGCGTTTTTCTGTGAAACTTTTCCCACATGTGACACATAAGTGGATTTCTTTTTGCTGAGTCGACATAATTCTGGTTGACAATATCGTAAAAGTTGAGGTTTGTAGGTTGATAGTAGTAATTCGGTACAAGGTCTTTATATTGTCAGCCCTCCTTTTGAATTTTTATAGTAGATTGAATTCAAGAATATGGGTTCTTTCAACACGTTGACAACGTACACCTGGAAAAACAACAAGAACAAGAAAACTTTTAGTGACCAGCAATACATTTTTAATTGTGAAGGTTTTTATGATCTATGAATGATACCATACTGAGTCTCCATGAGCACAGTGACGTATATAAAGTTAATATTTGTGGCAATATGAAGTGAAGACATATTAATCTAACGTGAAAAAAAAAGACAAAGTCAGTATAGTTTGACACATTTGTTGGTCTAGAAATTATATTTGAAGGTGAAGAACTCACACTGCCGGCTCATGTTTGTTAACAGTGAATATGAAACTCCACATGATATGACTGAGTGAAGTTAACTGGTCGAGGGTAAATAGACCCAACTTGAGTATAACAGCAAAACAGCACCTTAGTACAGGATGATCACAACGGCCGTGTCCATATGAAAGAGAGAGGTTCTTTTGTTATCTTCATATCACTAGAGTAGCCCACGCTCTATTACCTTTGGTTATATCTACCATCGTTACACGTATTCACATGTACACACGCACACATAGACATAAACACACACTTACACACACACACACACACACACACATACATACCTATATATAGATATATATATACAGACATTACACGTGCACACACATGCGCAGTGTTTATCTACGAGACATCATACTCACCGACTGCAAAGGTTGTTCTGTCAGTTTCCCTTGAGGTATCAGGATCAGAGAGCTGGTAGAGAGTGCTTCGTACAGCGTCTATTCCTTAACATTTATACCCCGTTTTTGTCGATATGGCCTAGACCACGTGACCTGGTAGATTAGTCTGCACACAGCTGCGTCTGCAATAACGGTTAAGTCTTTAAGCCACTGGTCGCGATTATTAGACGAATCGAGGCTAGTGATATTGGTTTTCCGACCACCTTATATTACAGGAGATATACCTTGGGCTTAGACGACCTATGTTATAAACCCCTCCCCGAAGATTTGACGAGTATTATTGCTTTCCCAACCCCTTTCTATCCACGGCGATAAGCCCCCCAGGATTAGTCATATATACAGCTGGCTATTATTGGTTTTGTAACAGCTGGCGACGTGTATGGGTATCTTATGTTCTCCAATTTGTTATGTTAAGTTAAGCTGTGAAGTCGGATGCCTGTTTTTCCCTTGGACTTGTGGACACAGCGACACGGAGAGACAGACTGTCCCTAATCATAACCCGTATGACCAGCTAGACACCCCATACGCTGACGCCTATTACCCTTACCAGTGGCACAGCACCGAGATTCGAACCTGTCATCTTGTCTGGGGTACCACCTAAACTTCAACCAACACACCACCTCTCCTTTGCTACACATAGCCTGTTACTACCACCAGCTATCGCCATCACAACTAAGTAACAAAAACATTATCAATATTTCTTCTACCCTGCTCGACCTCCCCAACTGGGACTCGAACCCGGCACCTACGGAGGACACCGACTGCCATCTTTACTTGTTTCATTAACGATCTGATACCGTATGGAGAAAGTATTTGGAAGCACTTACCTAGCTACGCTTTCACTCACCCACTCCGTAACAATGTATAACACTAAGCCACGCCCACCACAACCTTTACTTCGGCCATCTTTTCTTTGCTAAGGTTTTCATTTGAAGCGGTGTAATTTATATGATGATAATGTATAAACCACTACGAACCACTATAGCTCATACATCCGAATTATTTACATTTTTACTTATTACAATTTTCATACGACACCCGGAGCGGCTCGAGGGTTCGAACCCGCGCCCACGCGACCACCCGGTCGTGGTCGCCCCCGCGTTCGTCGCCCGCGCTAGCCCCGACCACCCCGCCCGGTTTATATAAACCATTATTAATATCCCACCTAGTTCATTACGACGACGATAAGCCCCTGGATTAGCCGTTATGAAGATGCGTATTGATTTTTTGTCCCACATTGTGCATGTACATCTCTGTGTGTTTTTTTAAGTTTTGACATTTTAAAGACACAGTCGGTTGTCCGTTGTTAGCACCAGTAGATACACCCGCTACTCGTTAGCACCATGACCGGACTCGTGGTCACTCGGGTGCTGACCGGTCAGGTGACAACTACATGGGGGACAGCACCACCTTCTTTGCGCTTACTATTTACGCCGGCTCCTTCCACTCCACCCTGGCCACAGATACACGCGCACACACATGAAGAGCCTCCAGCTCATTAGATCAGACTTTTTTTCTTTTTTAAAAAATTTTACCCGCCAAAAACAACGAGCTTAACAAGCCAAAGACACACTCCACAGGCACCACATACACCCAGCACCACCGCACCACATACTCCCACCACTAGACACCACACAGCACCACGTGGTGCCAGCACCACGAGCACCACGTGGTGCGCACCACGCGGCACCACAATTTCGGGGGGGGGGGTGTAGGCATCATATATAACTACTTACGTTTCATTCATATACTGGCTGGCAATGATATGAGTTAGTAACCTTTATATAGTAAGGTTATTATATACTATGTGGCAATGAGGCTGTGTGGTTAGGTTTAATACGTCATCGTCATCTAGTAGTTTGTCTGTGGAAGAACTTTGCTCGCATAACCTTCTTGATTGGATCAAACAGACAAGCGATGTGTATAGGGAGAAAACAGACACCACACGGAGTGCATGTGGGGTAAAAACAGACATATGTCCATATGGTAGAAAACAGACACGGTGTACATATGGTAGAAAACAGACACGGTGCCCATATGAGAGAAAACAGACACACGGTGTGCATATGGTAGAAAACAGACACGGTGCGCATATGAGAGACAACAGACCCGCGGTGTGACTACGTGAGAAAACAGACACGCGGTGCGACTACGTGAGAAAACAGACACGCGGTGCGCATATTGGTGAAAACATACACATGATGTGTACACATAATAAAAACAGATACAGTGTGTATACCAGAGAAAACAGAGATCTGATATGTGTACGGGAGAAAATAGACATCTAGTGTGTATAATGAGAACAGAGACATGCGGTGTGTATATAAGAAATACAAATCACCTCGCTATTGAAGATGAGCAGATTCAGGTTAATTCGGTTGAAGCAATGATGACTCTTGCAGTAACTAAGATTCCGATAAAATGTGTATTCAAAAAACGTGAATTAGGAATAGGCAATCAAGAAATAATGGAGATTCAACGACACGATTCACGAGCAATGGTCACAGCGTTAAGTATGGAAAAAACATTGCGTGTCTTGATGTAGCATGGTACATACGCATGTCCAGATCTAGAGGAATACGAAAGAGAATTCGATGAAACCAACTTCACTTCCAACTAGAAACGATTAATTTAAGAAATCAAAAACCATTAGAAACATGATAAAGCACAGTATAGTGGTGTTTACATAAGCAATAAATAATCACACATATATATATATATATATATATATATATATATATATATATATATATATATATATATATTATATATATATATATATATATATATATATATATATATAATATATTTGCGTGTGGATTAGCTTTCCCTAATCAAAGTGTCCTTCGCCATCAGGCGAACCCATTCCGACGTCAGAGGTACTTGTAATTTACGTCCCCAAGTCTAGGACGAGATTCCAATATTTTAGTCCAGCTGAACCCCTTACCTCGACATCAGCACAACGGATGTTTAAGAACACGCGGTCTTATCCATTCAGCCATGCTGACCTCCATCTCACTGCATATAAAACCATTCATTGCGAAGACATATAGTTTCTGCACATAACTGTCTGGTCTATACAAAACCTCTAGTATTTCTGTCAATCGTTGTGCGACCGTACTCAGCATACTGTGTGCTCATTTGAAGGAAGACATCAACATTTGGCAGCCTTCCCTCTTCAAGTTTGGTCGTTCCCAGTCAAACTGATGTTTTCTGTCTCCTAGCGTTGTCTTACAATATCGATCGTTAATTTTCCGACTTGAAGCAGCCAGGTTCAGCTAAGTACATAACTCGTGTTTTTTATGTGTTTGGCATCAAGAAACTCTGATATCCTAGGAAACACTGTCTGGGAATACATCCTACATGAGGAACGCAGTCTGGGAATACATCCGACACGAAGAACGTTGTAGGAGCTGTGGTAGCACAGAGTATATTTGCCTGTTGGTCCGGGAGTCATGTGTTCGAATGTCCATCCAGGCAGTTTATTGTTACTTGATCTGGGCTCCCAGATGGATCCAACCTAATATGGGGATCAAGAAATGTCATGTGACGTATAGGCAGCCTGTGTGATATTGACCTCATAAACCACCGACTGTCGATTGGTCTACACAAGTTAGTTGGTTAAGTTGGTCGGTTTGGTCGCGTTGGTCGGGTTGGTTGGTTGGTTGGTTGGTTAGTTAGTTAGATGGTTAGTTAGTTAGTTAGTTAGATGGTTAGTTTGTTAGTTCGTTAATTCGTTAGTTCGTTCGTTCCTTCGATTGCTCGTTCGATCGTTCCTTCGTTCGTTCGTTAGTTAGTTAGCCCGTTAGTTAGTTAGTTAGTTAGTTAATGAGTGAGTGAGTGAGTGAGTGAGTGGGTGGGTGGGTGGGTGGGTGGGTGGTGGGTGCGTGCGTGCGTGCGTGCGTGCGTGCGTGAGTGAGTGAGTGAGTGAGTGAGTGAGTGAGTGAGTGAGTGAGTTAGTTAGTTAGTGAATTAGTTAATTTGTTTGTTAGTTAGTCGCGGTTCCAAGTTCACGGCAACTGTTCGTCCCTATTATGCTCCGTTCCTGTGCAAGTGAATATCACACGAAATGCTCCTCACTGCCTTATGTGAACAATGGAATAGACTGTAGTCTCGACAAGCCAACAGGCCGCACGGGTACACTGTGCATAATTCCGCCGTCAGAACGCCAACACAAAAGTCCTCCACGGAAACTACCGTTCATCGTCGATGGAAGCGGCAGTCACTATAAACCAGCAGCCACACATTACTACATTAAATGTTGAGACGGATCGACTTTCATTGTCCCGAGATTTATCCCATATAGGCTCGTCCCTTTCGGACAGAGCGTGCCCAGCTGAAAGCATCGCATAAAGCACGAACACCGAAGCTCCACTGACGACCCCAAGGAGTCTCCGAAAAAAAATACACCCGTGAACCGAAAAAGGCATTCCGAGTCAATTCCAAGCGACAGGCCGACAACCATAGTTCCGAACATGCAGCTCACGCTACAACAACCGCGGAAGGATGTAAAAACATTCCAAACGAAAATCACAGCTCACAGTGTGGCGCCGTGCACTCCACTCAGTAGCAGGGCGACGAAACCATGCACTACCAGTCCAACATGAGGAAAATGAGACTGCAAACCGTAGCCAGTAGCATAAACACTCCAGAGGCTTAACGGTTCAAATGCCTATCCGCTATGTTGGGGACCGGAAGTCATACGTATTGGTCTACACAAATACGGGGTTAGCTCCATATACAAGGTGTTTTTAAAGTCTCACTACACATTGTTAGTAGAACAAATTTGATAACGTCATAAAACATTGTGCTCAACAGTCCATTGTGAAGCAATATGCAACGATAGCTGTCGTCTGTTGGAGTAATTCTATGGGGTTTCCTGAAAGGAAAGGAAAATAATGTACACACAATTGAGGACCTTAAAGAAGCAATCAAAATTGCCATTCAAGAAATAACAGCAGACATGTTACAGAAGGTATTTGACGATATGAAGAGACGTGTACTGTCATGTCTTGAAACCAGTTGTGAATATTTCCAACATCTGTTTGAATGAGTACTTCAATTGCACTTTCTAGTTTCCCCCAAAACAGCGTTAGACCATAGCAGTAACTATAGTAACTAGTTTAATGAGTGCATATTTTAATGACGTCATCCAATGTGTTCTACATGTTTATGTTAAGTTGATGGATCAACATCACGGCACACGGGTGCAACCCATAAGTGCTCCGTTCTCCTCCTAACTCAAACCTGAGTCTGGAGAAACTCAGCTCAGTGCACGAACTCCGTAGCACCGGCGAGGATCCTGAAATACTTTGGGTAGATTTTTAACTCGAAATTTTGCCCGGGCAGCGCCGTTATGCTACTCTTTTTCGATTTCCAACTGCCAAGGGATTTTTTACGTGCGCAACAATACACACGGGCGTCCGATCTCACTACCCAGAGACCAGGGGAAATTTATTACTAGAAGTCCACGAGAAAAAATCCCGGCATCACCGGGGCTTGAACCCGGGACCTCCAGCACTCGAGGCGGACACCATACCTCGAGACCACAAAATGTAGTGAGAATTTACAAACATCATGTTCATAATGTGCCTCGACACGCGAAAAAGACCCTTTTAACAGAAGATTGTCGTGGTAAACAAATCGGATGAGCACCGTAAGCGTGTGTCGTGGTAAAATAATCTGATGCGCACCGTAAGTGTGTGTCGTGGTAAACAAATCGGATGCGCACCGTAAGTGAGTGTCTTGGTAAACAAATCAGATGCGCACCGTAAGTGAGGGCCGTGGTAAACCAATGGATGAGAACCGTAAGCGAGTGTTGTGGTATACAAATAGGATAACCACAGTAAGAGAGTGTGTTCTGTCGTCAGTTCTTGTTCCGCAGCCTGGCCCGGGCCTTCAGGGCAAAAATGTCTGGAATGTTATTGGATCCCCAGTTTCACAACCAGCTTCAAAGACTTTCCCCATTGCCCACGGAGAGCTGCGGCAAAAATGAAAATTCAAAGAATATTTTGTGTGGTTGTTCATAATTAATGTTGACTTCTGTAAAAGCTCAACGGTAGTTATAACAACGGCTAACGTTTTTGTATTATCTCAAGCTCTATTAGACCTCAAGTAAATAATTCAATATACAATTTATATTCCTGCATCTAGACATAATATGATATTGAATTCTTTGCCATTTTATTAATATATCTACAATTTTTCTGCCTTTTGAAATAAAACAAAAGTTATTGATTCAATGTGTATTATTTTGAAGATATTGAAGTTTCTTCATGTTTCTATCATCTAAGTGTATGCTGAAAGTAACGGATACATAGTTCGTGAAAAGGAAACTCAGATTTCTGATTCCAGGAAAGATACCGTAATAATTGTCACAGTGCATGTGGCCAGGCTAGCCGGTGTCATTACAATGTGGTATACAACTGTCATTGGCACATAATATATATCAAAATTAGCTAATTCAAGTCATTGCCATATATTACCTCATTTCATTGTTATTTTAAAAAAAAAACAAAGAAGAAGACTCTTAAATGTCGACAGGGTCGACATCATTGCACTGGATTTTTATCCCATATGGCTCGAACTCTTTCCAATGCGCGGAAAACGTCGCACAAAGCACGAACTCCGTAGCTTCAGAGACGACTTACAGGAATCTCCGAAAAATTCACTCGTGAACCGAAGGACGCGGCCCGGAATCGAACCCACAACTTTCGGAGCCCGACTCAAACGGCCTGACCACTTCACCACCGAGACTCTCAAATTGTTATAAAACATATGATAGAACCAGCTACCTCATGTCTTTGTAATACAGTATGTGGTTGAACTAGCTATCTAATGTCATGTTATATAACATATGGTAGAACTAGCTACCTCATTTCATTGTAATAAAACATATGATAGAATAGGCTACCCCATGTCATTGTCATACAACATATGATAGAACTAGCTACCTCATGTCATTGTCATAAAGTATGTGGAAGAACTAGCTACCTTATGTCATTGCCATACAACATATGATATAACTTTCTACCTCATACCATTGTCATAAAACATATGATAGAACTAGCTACCTTATGTCATTGTCATACAGTATGTAGTAGAACTAGCTACCTCATGTCATTGTCATACAATATATGATATAACTTTCTACCTCATATCATTCTCATACAACATGTTATTGGCAGGTAGTGTATGGTAAGTAAGACTAGCTAGCTCACGTTATTGGCATGTAGTGTATGGTAAGTAAGACTAACTAGCTCATGTTATTGGCATGTAGTGTATGGTAAGTAAGACTAGCTAGCTCATGTTATTGGCATGTAGTGTATGGTAAGTAAGACTAACTAGCTCATGTTATTGGCATGTAGTGTATGGTAAGTAAGACTAACTAGCTCATGTTATTGGCACATAGTGTATGGTAAGTAAGACTAACTAGCTCATGTTATTGGCACATAGTGTATGGTAAGTAAGACTAACTAGCTCATGTTATTGGCATGTAGTGTATGGTAAGTAAGACTAACTAGCTCATGTTATTGGCACATAGTGTATGGTAAGTAAGACTAGCTAGCTCATGTTATTGGCACATAGTGTATGGTAAGTAAGACTAACTAGCTCATGTTATTGGCATGTAGTGTATGGTAAGTAAGACTAACTAGCTCATGTTATTGGCATGTAGTGTATGGTAAGTAAGACTAACTAGCTCATGTTATTGGCACATAGTGTATGGTAAGTAAGACTAGCTAGCTCATGTTATTGGCACGTAGTGTATGGTAAGTAAGACTAGCTAGGTCATGTTATTAGCATGTAGTGTATGGTAAGTAAGACTAGCTAGGTCATGTTATTGGCATGTAGTGTATGGTAATAATAATAATAATAATAAGTCTTTATTTTCAAAGGGTTAAGAATTGGGCACGCAGGCCCGTCTGACATTCTGCCCTTCTTCTCTATTTCCTCTCATACATTCTTTCATTCAACATCACTTATGAAGCAACTTTTGACAACAAAAGAACATTAAAACGCATGAAAAATAATCAATAACAAATGACTCACTGAGGCAGTGTTTAACATGGGCATTATAAATACCTAAGGAGGGTGTAACGTGCCATACATAAGGGAATGTTTTTTGGCTAGTTGTCGTTTGAGATAAGTAACCATTATTGTCTTTTTGTGTTGTTTGTTATGGGGGCATGTAGTCTGTACTAAGGTAGTGTTCAAACAGGTTGCGAATGTATGTATCATGATTGGTGGTGTCTTTGATTTCTTGTGGAAGATTGTTCCACAACTGAGCGGCAGAGTATGCTAAGCTTGTTTTATATAAGTCTATCCTAGGTTTGGGGACATGAAGTATATTTAGTCGTTCGCTATGTCTAGCGTTATATTTAAACAATGGCCAAAGGTAGCTTGGAGCATTTTGAAATAGGATTTTGTGAATTAGTTTGGTCTTATTAAAAAGCAGGCGCTTGTGGAGTGGCAGTAAATAAGACTAGCTAGGTCATGTTATTGGCATGTAGTGTATGGTAAGTAAGACTAGCTAGGTCATGTTATTAGCATGTAGTGTATGGTAAGTAAGACTAGCTAGGTCATGTTATTAGCATGTAGTGTATGGTAAGTAAGACTAGCTAGGTCATGTTATTGGCATGTAGTGTATGGTAAATAAGACTAGCTAGGTCATGTTATTGGCATGTAGTGTATGGTAAGTAAGACTTGCTAGGTCATGTTATTGGCATGTAGTGTATGGTAAGTAAGACTAGCTAGGTCATGTTATTGGCATGTAGTGTATGGTAAGTAAGACTAGCTAGGTCATGTTATTAGCATTATTGTATGGTAAGTAAGACTTGCTAGGTCATGTTATTGGCATGTAGTGTATGGTAAGTAAGACTAGCTAGCTCATGTTATTGGCACGTAGTGTATGGTGAGTAAGACTAGCTAGGTCATGTTATTGGCACGTAGTGTATGGTAAGTAAGACTAGCTAGCTCATGTTAGTGGCAGGTAGTGTATGGTAAGTAAAACTAGCTAGGTCATGTTATTGGCACGTAGTGTATGGTGAGTAAGACTAGCTAGGTCATGTTATTGGCACGTAGTGTATGGTAAGTAAGACTAGTTAGCTCATGTTATTGGCAGGTAGTGTATGGTAAGTAAAACTTGCTAGGTCATGTTATTGGCAGGTAGTGTATGGTAAGTAAGACTAGCTAGATCATGTTATTGGCACGTAGTGTATGGTGAGTGAGACTAGCTAGCTCATGTTATTGGCATGTAGTGTATGGTGAGTAAGACTAGCTAGGTCATGTTATTAGTATGTAGTGTATGGTAAGTAAGACTTGCTAGGTCATGTTATTGGCGTGTAGTGTATGGTGAGTAAGACTAGCTAGGTCATGTTATTAGCATGTAGTGTATGGTAAGTAACACTTGCTAGGTCATGTTATTGGCATGTAGTGTATGGTAAGTAAGACTAGCTAGGTCATGTTATTGGCACGTAGTGTATGGTGAGTAAGACTATCTAGGTCATGTTATTGGCACGTAGTGTATGGTAAGTAAGACTAGCTAGGTCATGTTATTGGCACGTAGTGTATGGTAAGTAAGACTAGCTAGGTCATGTTATTGGCATGTAGTGTATGGTAAGTAAGACTAGCTAGGTCATGTTATTGGCACGTAGTGTATGGTAAGTAAGACTAGCTAGGTCATGTTATTGGCATGTAGTGTATGGTAAGTAAGACTAGCTAGGTCATGTTATTGGCATGTAGTGTATGGTAAGTAAGACTAGCTAGCTCATGTTATTGGCATGTAGTGTATGGTAAGTAAGACTAGCTAGGTCATGTTATTGGCATGTAGTGTATGGTAAGTAAGACTAGCTAGGTCATGTTATTGGCATGTAGTGTATGGTAAGTAAGACTTGCTAGGTCATGTTATTGGCACGTAGTGTATGGTGAGTAAGACTAGCTACGTCATGTTATTAGCATTATTGTATGGTAAGTAAGACTTGCTAGGTCATGTTATTGGCATGTAGTGTATGGTAAGTAAGACTAGCTAGCTCATGTTATTGGCACGTAGTGTATGGTGAGTAAGACTAGCTAGGTCATGTTATTAACATTATTGTATGGTAAGTAAGACTTGCTAGGTCATGTTATTGGCACGTAGTGTATGGTGAGTAAGACTAGCTAGGTCATGTTATTGGCACGTAGTGTATGGTAAGTAAGACTAGCTAGCTCATGTTAGTGGCAGGTAGTGTATGGTAAGTAAAACTAGCTAGGTCATGTTATTAGCATTATTGTATGGTAAGTAAGACTTGCTAGGTCATGTTATTGGCATGTAGTGTATGGTAAGTAAGACTAGCTAGCTCATGTTATTGGCACGTAGTGTATGGTGAGTAAGACTAGCTAGCTCATGTTATTGGCACGTAATGTATGGTAAGTAAGACTAGCTAGCTCATGTTATTGGCACGTAGTGTATGGTAAGTAAGACTAGCTAGCTCATGTTATTGGCACGTAGTGTATGGTAAGTAAGACTAGCTAGCTCATGTTATTGGCATGTAGTGTATGGTAAGTAAGACTAGCTAGCTCATGTTATTGGCACGTAGTGTATGGTGAGTAAGACTAGCTAGCTCATGTTATTGGCACGTAATGTATGGTAAGTAAGACTAGCTAGCTCATGTTATTGGCACGTAGTGTATGGTAAGTAAGACTAACTAGCTCATGTTATTGGCACATAGTGTATGGTAAGTAAGACTAGCTAGCTCATGTTATTGGCACGTAGTGTATGGTAAGTAAGACTAGCTAGCTCATGTTATTGGCACGTAGTGTATGGTAAGTAAGACTAGCTAGGTCATGTTATTGGCACGTAGTGTATGGTGAGTAAGACTAGCTAGGTCATGTTATTGGCACGTAGTGTATGGTGAGTAAGACTAGCTAGGTCATGTTATTGGCACGTAGTGTATGGTGAGTAAGACTAGCTAGCTCATGTTATTGGCACGTAGTGTATGGTAAGTAAGACTAACTAGCTCATGTTATTGGCACATAGTGTATGGTAAGTAAGACTAGCTAGCTCATGTTATTGGCACGTAGTGTATGGTAAGTAAGACTAGCTAGGTCATGTTATTGGCACGTAGTGTATGGTGAGTAAGACTAGCTAGGTCATGTTATTGGCACGTAGTGTATGGTGAGTAAGACTAGCTAGGTCATGTTATTGGCACGTAGTGTATGGTGAGTAAGACTAGCTAGCTCATGTTATTGGCACGTAGTGTATGGTAAGTAAGACTAGCTAGCTCATGTTATTGGCACGTAGTGTATGGTAAGTAAGACTAGCTAGGTCATGTTATTGGCACGTAGTGTATGGTGAGTAAGACTAGCTAGGTCATGTTATTGGCACGTAGTGTATGGTGAGTAAGACTAGCTAGGTCATGTTATTGGCACGTAGTGTATGGTGAGTAAGACTAGCTAGCTCATGTTATTGGCACGTAGTGTATGGTAAGTAAGACTAGCTAGGTCATGTTATTGGCACGTAGTGTATGGTAAGTAAGACTAGTAAGCTCATGTTATTGCCACGTAGTGTATTGTAAATTTGAAGAATAGAGATACTTGAACGTCGATATGCTGGCGACACAGTATTACTATAAACAAACGAGTGGTAATTGAGCAACTAATCAAGTCAGTGCAAGAGTAAAGAAGAAAAGCAAATGTAATCTCTATACAACGAAAATAGAAATAATAACCGATATAACAAACATGTCAACACCTATAGTTGTCCCTGAACGTTGACTTTTCATGCAGAAAACAACGGCAAACAAAGAATATACCAGGTTGCGAACAAGATCGACTTTGAAGGAACAAGGCAAGAATATACCGGGTTGTCATTAGTCATTTGTCGCGATTCCAACATCACAGCAAAGGGTCGTTCCCCATTATTCTCCGTTCCCGTGCCAGTGAATATCGCTTAAAATGTTCCTCACTGCCCCATGCGAAAAGTGGAAAAGACAGGAGTCTCGACAAACAACGGCCAGCTCAGGCACACTGTGCAAAATGCCACCGCCAGAACATCACCACAAAAGTCCTCTACGAAACATACAGTTATGCCATTCTTGCATTCTGGAGACATTATGTACAGTGAAATACCAGGTTGTGAACAAGTTTAATTTTAAGGAAACAATCCAAGGACATATCAGGTTGTGAACAAATTTAATTTTTAGGAAACAATCCAAGGACATACCCGGTTGTGAACAAGTTCAACTTTAAGGGACAAACTAAGGATATACTATACTGCTCGACAGTAAACGGCACAAGAAGTCAGTTCCTGTACGGAAATTGTAGTCCCGGTACATTTAAACAATGGGACGGTGTCTAATACAACCTACATCTTAGCGGGAATTTGGCCTATGGCTACAGAAGGACAATTCACAAAGTTCTGTGATTATCCACATCAGGACATGACAATCATATCAGTTGGTATTATGGGAGGAATCGCTTTGGAGAAGGTTGTCACAACCGCGGAGATGTAGCTTTGAGTGCAGGAGGTTGACAGAGGGGAAAAATGTTGGGTGGGTTGACAGAGTGGCACCGAAGGCTACGCGTAGGTAAACTTATCAATAACTCAGAAAACAGATTACCGCAGAAAAACATTATCTTCATCATCGCCAGCCATGGATCATAATGATAATAGTAATTTAATACCAGTCTCATAGAACTGTGTTTTATAAAGATCTTGATTCATCATCTATATAGACAAAACCCCAAGAAAAGACGTTTTCATCTCAGTCTTAATTCATCATCTATGTAGATAAAAACCCATATTGATGTTTTAGTCTCAGTCTTGATTCATCATCTATATAGACATAACCCTGTCTATAGACGTTTTAATTTCAGTATTGATTCATCATCTATATAGACAAAACGAGACATACAGTAATAATTAATTACTTGTTTATCTCGGATTTATAGATAAAACGAGTCTAGCAGCATTAATTAATAACGTTTTAATTTCAGGCTTTATTTGTCATCTATATAAACAAAACCAGTGAAGCTGAATTAAATTATGACATTTTTAGCTCTGTGTTTATTCGACATCAAAACAGGCAAAACCAATCATGCAGCTCTAAATAATGACGTTATTAACTCAGTCTTCATTCATCATTCATACAGACAAAACCACTCAAGCAACACAAACTAATGAAGACAATAAGTGAAACAAACTCCCCCTTGGCTGTGTCGAAAACCGTACAGCAAATACAAAACATGAATTACATCGGCACATTAACCACATTGACATATCAGCACAAGAATACAATGAAATAATCAACAGGGAGAGAAAACATGGGATGTACCCACGCAAGGGAAGACATGTAAACCCAGATCGCCATAGAACACCCGCTAAAGCAAACAGGACATCTCAAATGCTTGCGAAGCATAACATCTCGCGATAGAAGAATAAAACAGAATCGATCATGGACGCAACAAAGGAAATCAAACTATTATACAAAGGGTCTACGATAATGGGAGGCGCGATAGCGCAGTGGCCAGACCTCGCCTGCCAGGCCTGTCGTTATAGGTTCGAATCCGCATTCAGTCTGATTATTTGCAATTGACCTAGGATTCCAGATCGGCTCAGTGTATAATGAATGGGTACTATGAAATGTTTTGGGAAGTAAAGGCGATACTGCTCAATGCGCCTTTGGTGTGTGAAGACGGATCCTTTACTTTAACACTGCATGAATATTATTGAACAAAAATATAACTTTTGACTTAAAAAGATCACATTTCAAGCCGCTTTTCGTACTAACTAAAACTATCACAGTTCGACACAGTCTTACTACTAACATAATGCTTCAAAAAGATCACATCGACACGGTCGTACTACTAGCATACTGCAACAAAAAGATCAAAATTCGAGACGATCGTAATACAAACATTTTATTACAATGAAGATCATATTTCGACACTGTCTTCCTACTAAGATTATGCTATCAATCTCGGATTTCGATACTATCAACAAACGGGAGAAGTTTAATTGAACCAAGAGAAATTCGCTGCGTCGAATTATAAATGCAACAAGAAGAGGCAATATTTGAAAGAATGGAATCATGAAACTAGCAGGTGACGAAACAAGTATTTCACAAATTTACAAAACAAAATACTGTAAATCTTATGGTTTCACCGTGTAATAAGGTTATCACACTTTAGGTGCCCTTTACAGGGCTCTATCACTTAGACATGGCGAAATAAACTATATGTCGTTCCTCGGAACACCATGCATTAATTACTAATTACACCCCAGGTATGTCATCAAATTCGTCTTCTTAACCTGACACTGAAAGAGGAAACGTAATGGGGAAGGAGAGAAGGATGAGGACGATGAGGAGTAATAGGAGGAGAAGGAGGATGGTGAATGACGGAAGAAGAAAGAAAGAATTAAAGACGGCAGAAAAAAAGGAGAAGGCGCAAGAAAAAGAAAAGAAAACTATAAAGAAAAGAGGCAGGGGAGGGGGTGAAAATAGAAAACGAACAAGAGGAAGAACAAGAAAACGTTGATTTATGCTATTTTTTCTAGTCTCTTCTTATGTACCTTCTCGCTGCCTTTATCCTATTAATCTGGATGCATCTTTTCTATTAGTTGTTATATGGGAAGTCCATCCATGATGTGCCATACCGGTAATAGGAAGTACACGACCTTAAGAGTCCTTAAGACAAGGCAAGGAGTCTCACACATAAACAAAACAAGAGAAATGATTGATCTTGACGATCTAGAAATACTTTGGATGTATTCACATTCAATCCCCTTCAACAATATTTACACATTCAGATGTGCTTGATAAAGTTTTGGATAGCTTTATGTCATTGTTCTTTCTCAACCACACCCTAAGTTTTCTTACAGTAACTGTTTCTTTGGTATCCAGCATTTTTATAATAGCTCGCCTTATGGCATCATTGTCAAGGCTGTCTACAATTGCCTTTCTACCAACCGCTTGCTTATTGCGTGGTGGTTTCATTGGTTTTCTTGCACCTATCGACGAAATGACCGTTTACTTAAATACAGTGCATGCACTGTTCTTTTCTCGGGATTTGTAATAGTATGAAACAGTTTCTTGCGATCAGCTTCTTGACAAAAATATGTGTACAACTTCATAGCGATGCTTTGAAGTGTACAAAATTTCACATTCAATCCCATTCAACAATATTCACACATTCAGATGTCCTCGATATATGGTAAGATGTATAAAAAATAATCACGTTTCATGAAAGTAGTAGTTGGTCTCTTTCAGTCCTGAAGGACTATAGAGTTGTGCCACTTGGGAGGTATCTGGCAGCTCCGCTGGTGACTGTATAGTCCAATTCGAGAGTGACAATCCCTGTCACAGTTTCCGCATCTGTAAGACGAGGCAAGTCCCGTAGTAAGTGACTGAATTTTAAGCCTGTGTCGCCTATCCTCAGTTTGTTGGATCAGATTGCGCTCAAAGAGCACCAGTCCGTTTCGTACATCTCTTCTCCAGGAGCTTCTGTCTGTTGCAACCCTTTCCCACGTGTCTGGATCTATTCCAAGGGTTTTCATATCTTGTTTACACACATCCCTATATCGCATTATGGGTCTTCCAGTTGGCCTCTTTCCTGTGGCTAGTTCTCCGTAAAGGAGATCTTTGGGAATACGTTCATCCTCCATTCGAGATACGTTACCCATCCACCACAGGCGTCTCTGCTTGAGGAGGGTGTGCACTGTGGTAATATCTGCTCTTTCAAGCACATGTTTGTTTGTTATGTGGTCTTTCCATGTTATGCCCAGGATACGTCTCAGACATCTCATATGGAAGGAATTCAACTTCCTTTCCTGTCTTGAGTACAGGGTCCAGGATTCAGACCCATAGAGTAGTGTGCTAACAACACAAGCTTTATATTCTTGAGCTTTTGTACGCTCTGTTAGTCTATTATTCTCCCAAACTCTTTTAGCTAGCCTGGAAAATGTTGTGACTGCCTTTCCAATGCGTCTGTCGATTTCTGTCTCTAATGAAAGATTATCTGATATTGTCGACCCCAAATACACAAACTCATGGACGACCTTCAATTCGTAATTAGAAATTTTTATTGACGGAGGCGCACCAGCATCTTGTTCCATCACCTGTGTTTTATTTAGGCTAATGATTTCATGAAAGCACCCACATTATTGACGACACCTCTGAACACACCCAGTTCCACTACGCGAGGCTCTTGTCATCAGATCAATCTCGTGTATCACGAGAAAATTAACTATTGACCGCTGATATTTCCGTGTGAAGATTAATACATTTAATAATATGCACTTCATCTCTGACCCGTAAATTATATACCGCATATAAACAAACTTTGAAATCTGCTGTACAATCTCCAGAACAAAATTGTTTTTGTTGGGTGGACACAATAATATGGTTATATGCTAAATATCATCATTTTCCCTCAGTTGGTTACTGAGATATGGAATTTTATATTGGGGCAGACAAAAGTAAACGGACTGTAGCTTCGACGTTACAATTTGGCGCGAATGACTCGGAGCTGGCTGTTGATGCGAAGGTCATGGTCGTTACCCGACAGTGACCCAACAATTTCAGCTGGTCCCTTGCTTTTGTACTGAGCTTCTCGTCGGTTCCGCAGTTAACGCTGATCGTTTTGACAGTCCTATACCAGTCGAAGGTCGTGGAGCAGCACATTTACAAGATGGACAAGTACGGTGACATGGTTGCCAATCTGAGAACAGGACGTGTAGACTGTCAGGCTATTCGCCATAGAGGTAGGCAAATGAGATATAATCCCCCACTCCGTGTACGGCGTGCTTTGGCAGTTAGACATTAAAGGACAAGTGTGAACTCGGGCACAAAAACAACTGGGCGATGCAGCCGAAAAGGCATTTTGCTGGTCCTGGAATTATCAGCATTTCGAGTGGGACAAGTCACCGCAGTAATATGATTCACGTTCCTGTTTACAAGTCGAAGTACTTCCACAGTCTAACATCGAAGCTTGCGAACAATTTCTCATCTAAGGTCTAGAACAGTGGTTCTCAACCATTTTTGGCCCATGCACCCTTCAACATAAGCTCAGAATGTCATTCTCTCCTTTCGTATTTTCTCCCTATAACTCCCCCCCCCCTCCCACCACGCCCCCTACAAAGTATACGTAAAAATAGACAAATTTATCAACACATACTAGAACAAATCTAGACGTCTACATAAAACGTGACTTGCGGGTCTACTTACGTTATAAAACGAATTTCAGAAGGACGAGAAGTACAGAACAGTAAAGTATGGAGGGAAAAGCAATATCAAGTAATCGGTTCTTGTATTAATGCAATCTTGAAATAATCTTAAACCCCTTCCTTGGAAACCCTAACCCAAACCGGTTGAGAACCACTGATCTAGAATTTTTACAGTCTCGTGTCGACTCTGCTGGCATCTCCACAAATGAGTGCAGTGCACTTCAGGCTGGGACTCTGCAATGTAGTCGAATCATTGTAGCAGTCACCAAAATCAAGGAGATGTCGGCCGAAGTCAAACCTACAGCAAACGAGTTAATGGTGTTGTAAGAAGTCTTGCGAGGACAGCGCTCGGCAGCAGGGACAGGGTGGGTGTTCGGGAACCCAAACCCACAACCTTGTAACCCAGAGGATGATATGGCTTCCTAAGGGCGAGCAGGAGAGCTTCTCCGTCATGAAATAATTTTTTTTGTTTTTAAATATGACAGTAGTATGGCGATGTATCGTCCTTCTGTCCAGATGGGAGGCCGCTTCCTTCGGCCCAAAATCAGTTAAGGGCGTGTACGTGCCGGTATTTCAATCAACAGAGAGGAACCATTACTGAACGGTGAGAAGTCAATTTGTTTCCAAGAAATTACGTGAGAGGATGGTATGAAATCGACTACACCGGTTCATTATTTGTCTGTGACTTTTCCGCAATAAACATGTCGTTATCAGGTCTGTGCCAGAGCTCCTGATTATAGTGTTGGTGGGTCAGTCAATGTTGACAATAAAAATATTCTCCTAGGAAATGCATCAATACTGATCTTTATACCAGCATTCCGGTTAATGTGACTCTTCCTTTCGTTGAGGCAGCCGTTACAGTCATGTATTGAGAGTCAGCCGTTACAGTCATGTACTGAGAGTCAGCCGTTACAGTCATGTATTGAGAGTCAGCCGTTACAGTCATGTATTGAGAGTCAGCCGTTACAGTCATGTACTGAGAGTCAGCCGTTACAGTCATGTATTGAGAGTCAGCCGTTACAGTCATGTACTGAGAGTCAGCCGTTACAGTCATATATTGAGAGTCAGCCGTTACAGTCATGTATTGAGAGTCAGTCGTTACAGTCATGTATTGAGAGTCAGCCGTTACAGTCTTGTATTGAGAGGCAGCTGTTACAGTCATGTATTGACAGTCAGCAGTTACAGTCATGTATTGAGAGTCAGCCGTTACAGTCATGTATTGAGAGGCAGCCGTTACAGTCATGTATTGAGAGGCAGCCGTTACAGTCATGTATTGAGAGTCAGCCGTTACAGTCTTGTATTGAGAGGCAGCCTTTACAGTCATGTATTGAGAGTCAGCCGTTACAGTCATGTATTGAGAGTCAGCCGTTACAGTCATGTATTGAGAGTCAGCCGTTACAGTCATGTATTGAGAGTCAGCCGTTATAGTCTTGTATTGAGAGTCAGCCTTTACAGTCATGTATTGAGAGTCAGCCGTTACAGTCATGTATTGAGAGTCAGCCGTTACAGTCATGTATTGAGAGTCAGCCGTTACAGTCATGTTTCTGAGAGTCAGTCGTTACAGTCATGTATTGAGAGTCAGCCTTTACAGTCATGTATTGAGAGGCAGCCGTTACAGTCATGTATTGACAGTCAGCAGTTACAGTCATGTATTGAGAGTCAGCCGTTACAGTCATGTATTGAGAGTCAGCCGTTACAGTCATGTATTGAGAGGCAGCCGTTACAGTCATGTATTGAGAGTCAGCCGTTACACTCATGTATTGAGAGTCAGCCTTTACAGTCATGTATTGTTACAGTCATGTATTGAGAGTCAGCGTCAACATTTGATTTGTTTTTGTTGCTCGCTGGCTCGCCTTGAACTCAAGCGTAGTCCATGCAAGTTACTTCTATTGCACTGGACTGAATCGTACGTGTGGATTAGATTTCTGTGTCTGGTATACTTCAGCTTGAAGAATTCATCCTTTTGTTGAATTCTATATTGTGTAGCTTCTACAGTATGCACTTGACGAGATGCAGCGAAATATGTCAGGCAATAAATTGACTAAACTAATGTTTGCGTCTTCTTTATTTACATAGTATGTGTTTTGGACAGAATAACGATTGCTTGGGTCAGATAATGCATTGCATGTGGTACAATAACGAGTGTCTCTGACTGAATAACTATTGTCTGCGAGTAAATAATGATTGGGTTAGATTAATACATTAATACATATTGTGGAAAGAATAATGAGAAAGAATAATGGTTATACTTAAATGAAAATATCCGATTGAGAGTTTAAACAGTGCACATAATTGCTTTCTGGCGCCACCTTTTAACGGTGGAAGTGTCACGGGGGTGTGACTGGATTCAAACATCTTTGTCAGACAGGATGACCAAACATAACATCTAGACCAGGCTGCGTGCAAGTAACACCTGCATTGATTTAGCAATCGGTATATATGTTATTTTGTATTCCTTTATTGGAAGTTTTCAAAAGAAGCCACGGAAGGCAGGTGGTGGATGAAATTTTGAGGGCAGCCGACAGATATTTGCTGGTCAGGGTCTCGAGTTTCGGGACGGCAGGCAGAGGATCTCTTTCGAGAGACAATGGTTGCGGTCATCCGGCCAGTATGGTCACTGCCATAGAGGAAAGCAACAGCAAACTACCTCTTTGAAAGTGCCTAGTACATTATGATTCGCTTAAAGACTGATCATCGCAAGACAAGGACAGAGACATTAAAATTAGCAACATGGAACGTTTAGGACGTTAAACGAAGACGGAAAATTAGAGAACTTAAAACAAGAAATACAAAGAGAAAAGGACAACGGATACTCACGCAACACTCAGGTCCTGTATGACATCACACTGATGTTGGACAACAGGATGTCTTCATCCGATATACAGGACTTCGCGTTGGAGCTCAAGCCAACGAACACAAGCAAGCAAGCAAGCAAAGAGAAAAAATTAATATTTTAGGGATGTGCGAAACGAGATGGACAGGAGCGGGCATCAAGATAGATGAAGATTTTAAGATTATTTATTATGGAGGTGAAGATCGACACAGGGGAGTGGCAATAATTTTGGACCGGAAAACATCAAAATCTGTTCAGGGATATTGGGCCGTGTGGGACAGAGTTCTACTGGTTAAATTGAGT
The DNA here is from genome assembly GCA_014155875.1 of Cepaea nemoralis. Classification (NCBI taxonomy): domain Eukaryota; kingdom Metazoa; phylum Mollusca; class Gastropoda; order Stylommatophora; family Helicidae; genus Cepaea; species Cepaea nemoralis. Next base: position 175,510 of record JACEFZ010024057.1, on the reverse strand, counting down.
GGCAGACCTTTTAGCATAAATGTTATTCAAGTATATGCCCCAACAGGAGAATCCAGTGAAGATAGTGAAAAGGAATTCTATAATGACATAGAGTCTGCTTTAAAGAAATGTAAACATTCTGAAATAAACATCATAATAGGAGACTTCAATGCAAAAGTAGGAAATCAAGGTGATAGATACACAGTAGGAAACTATGGTTTAGGAGAGAGAAATGAAAGAGGATACAGACTCGTAGAGTGAGCTAAAGAAAAGGAAATGATTGTAGGAAACACCTGGTTTAAGCAACACCCTAGAAGATTATGGACATGTAGGAGTCCTGATAGCAGGATCAGAAACCAGATTGACTACATTCTGATTAGCAGAAGATTTAGAAACGCACTAACAGTAGCAAAAACAGTTCCCAGTGCTGATTGTTATAGTCACCACAGACTACTCACAGGAACATTGAGGATAAAGGTGAAGAAAGTCAAGTGTATAACAGGAAACACTAAATATGATTTGTGTATATTGAGTACTGACAAGGAAATACAAAACAAATTTAACATAGAAGTACAGAACAGATTAGATATATTGTCTGATCTAGAGATATTATTCCAGGATGTGAATGATCAATGGGAAATGTTAAAGAATTCAATCAGTTTGGCTGCAGAAACAACTATTCCAAAATTAAAGAAGGTGGGTCGTAAGAAATGGATGACTGAAGAAATTTTACACCTAATGGAAACAAGAAGACTCAACAAACATAATCCTGTTAAATATGAAGAAATTCCCAGACAAGTCGGAATATTATGTAGGAAGGCAAAAGAATCATGAAAAACAACACAACAGTCAAAATACCAAATTAGTGCACAAAAGAATTCAGGAACTTACTAATAATAGAACAACTACATCAACATGTCTAAAAACTAAAGATGGCAAAATCATAATTGAAAAAGATCAGATTCTACATGTATGGACAGATTATGTGAAAAACCTGTATAATGATAACAGAGAGGAACAGTATGATATTAGATTTAATAATGAAGGACCACCAATTTTAAAGATGGCGGCTCAAAATGTTCTTAAGCATATGAAAGCTGGCAAGGCCCCCCATCACAACAGAAATGATTAAAGCTTTAGAAGAATTTGGACTAGAGCAAGTCACCAGACTGCTGAACACATTATATGATACTGGAGATATACCTTCTGAATTATGTAATTCTGTTTTTAGTTTTTTAGTTTTTTAGTTTTAGTCGTTGGATCAACATCACGGCAAACGGTTTAACCCATAAATGCTCTGTTTTCCTCCTAACTCAAACCTGAGTTTGGAGAAACTCAGTTCAATGCACGAACTCCGTTGCATCGGCGAGGATCCTGAAATGCTTTGGGTAGATTTTTAACTCGAAATTTTGCCCGGGGCAGCGCCGTTAGGCTACTCTTTTTCGATTTCCAACTGCCAAGGGATTTTTTACGTGCGCAACAATACACACGGGCGTCCGATCTCACTACCCAGAGACCAGGGGAAAGATCTTGTTACGAATTATCATGCAAAGAGTGAGGAAGAAAATACAACCTGAAATAGGGGAAGAACAATGTGGGTTTGTAGAAGGAAAGGGTACAGTAAATGCTGTGTATATGCTGCGAACAGTTATTGAACGTGCTATAGAAGTAAACAAGGATATACATCTTTGCTTTATTGACTACACAAAGGCTTTTGATAGAGTTAGACATGTCAACATGGTGGATATGCTGTGCAGATCTACAAATTGATGGAAAAGATATTAGCTGCCATAAGGATTTATAATGAAGTGGGACAATATCAACCTATTAAGAGAGGTGTTAGGCAGGGGTGTGTAATGTCTCCAGATCTTTTTTCCCTATACAGTGAAAAAATTTTCAGAAATGTAGAAGACATAAATGGAATCAGCATTGGAGGACGAAACATAAATACCATTAGATATATAGATGATACAGTATTAATTGCAGACAATGCACAGGATATGCAACAATTAGTAGATGCGGTTGTTGTCCACAGTGAGCAGCTGGGGTTGGAATTAAATTTTAAGAAGACACAGATTATGGTCGTCACTAGGAAGAGCGAAGTACCACAATGTAATATACAAGTAAATGGGAATATTCTTCAACAAGTGAATCGGTACAATTATCTCGGAAAAGTCATAACATCTGATGGGAGATGCCTTGAAGAGATTAGAACAAGAATCGCCATGGCGAAAGTAGCCTTTAGCAAGATGAAAAACATTCTGACCAATAAAAAGATGTCAATTGAAACGAGAAAAAGAGTGTTGAGGGGATACATAGAGCCTGTTTTTTTGTATGGATGTGAAACTTGGACAATGGGCAGGCAAGCTGAAAAACATCTGATGGCTGCAGCAATGTGGTTTCTAAGGAAAATGCAAAGAATACCATGGACAGACAGAAAAAACCAATGACCAAGTACTACATTAGACAAATGAAAATCCTAGATTGATTAGAGAAATTAGACGTAGACAAGTCAAAATTTTTTGGACATGTTATGAGAAGAAATGGACTGGAGAACTTAGTGACAACTGGCAAGATCGAAGGGAACAGACCAAGAGGAAGACCGAGAGGAAAATATCTGGATGGCTTGGCCACATGGCATGGACGAGACAGGAACACTGAGCTGATCCACGACTCTGGTGATCGAGTGAAATGGCGACCCACGCTTTCCGGCATGGCACATGATTGATTGATTGATAACTAATCATAAAATATCTTAGAAATACTAGACATAAAGTATGTGAAACACTAGACATAAATTATGCGAATAAAGATTAAGGGTGCCATACACATTGAGAAAACATAATAATAGTGTAAATAGAAAGTTCATTGTGTATAATCCACAATGCCAACAAATAAGAGGGACACCTAAAACACATGGAGAACATAATTAGCGACAAACATGAATGGGAAAGATATGAAAGAGAAAGCAAACGACAGGACGGTTTGAGTGTTCGGGTGGAGGTTCTATGCTCCAGTGAGGGAATAAGGACAGAAGAAGAAGATACCCTTGTTATTTTATACATTCATTATTATTATTATATATTTCCACAAATTACGTGTTAGATAATTTCGCAACAATTGGTGAATAACTCTTCATTTTCGGTCATTACTTAAGTCCGAGTTTCCCCATGATCTCTTCATAACCCATGTTACTCGATCCTATCTTGGCATCCAGGTCACCCATCATGTTTTGATACAACCATATATTTAATTACCTGTCGTAATTTGAAGTTTCATTATCTTTCCACCAACACTTAAGCATTCTTATCGCTTGTTGGTACTTTTAAATACATTGCATCAGCCGCGTCCTTATCAAAATTATTAAATATGGTCTTGCAACTGACACGGAGGGGGGGGGGGGGTAGAGAGAGACTCACCGTGTGAAGCTACCCATATCAAAACTACTAGCCGCCAAATCACACATTAGTAGACGAGCCCCCAAAAAGACGAGCCATTTCAAACTCAGAAACACCAAGAAAGACACGAGCAGCTATGATAGGATTGCACTACGTGGCAGCGACAACAAGGCCGGGAAGGAGGCGTCTTGCTCGGCAATTATAGGAGTTGTTGCTGAGACGTGAACCAGAGACGATGGACTAATTAACTCCTGCCTGAAGTTCACGGGTACGACCTGGAAGGAAAGTCGGTGCAGGCTACACAGCTCACACGATCAATATGAACTAATATTAGTTTAGACATGTTATGTATGCCAAGGCTTCATTAGCATGTGTCAGATTTATAAACGTCTACAAGCTAGCTAGCTAGCTATATATATATATATATATATATATATATATATATATATATATATATATATATATATATATATATGTCTGCCTCTATTTCTGCCTTTCTGCCTTTCTGTCTCTGTCTCTCTCTGTCTCTGTCTGTCTGTCTGTGTGTGTGTGCAGGGCCGTGCCGTGCTATGATACAAAGAGGCGGCCTCATCGGGCGGTACCGTAAAGGGGCGGCATAAGCAGCGAAGGAGGGGTGGCATTTCGAAGACTTGCATTATACTGAGAAAATCTACCGCACGGCCCCGTGTGTGTGTGTGTGTGTGTGTGTGCGCGCGCGTGCGTGCGTGCGTGCGCGCGTGTGTGTGTGTGTACGAAATTTAACGCGCTTAAATTGTCTCTTCTGACGACGCCGTAGTGAGTTCGTCCTATTCGCCAATCGGTTGGACATAAATGTCGTTGGGGTATATATCCATATCTTGTGCTACTCGTCGTATCTTCTGTATGCCCCACCTGCCTGGCTCATCTTTGATGTATCTAGGGGTCAGTTTGCGAAGACAATGATATATTGTTTTGGGTACATCTTGTTGCAAACACACTTGTCGACCGACCACGATGTGAATCCCGATATCTCTATTCTGAAAATCGACGATCCGTCCAGTGCTAAAAATACTACGCAGTTTGTTTGCGGTGAATTAAAAATGGAGTGCCATTTCTTTTTCTTTATGTCTTTATTGGTAAATTTATTTCAATGTATCCGCGTCGGCATACTGTTGTTATTATTATAGTCGGTTGTGATTCAAGCTTAAATATAGATGCAAATTGCATGTCGCTGCAAACAAAAGACTGGAACAAAAGGAAGAAAAAGAGGGAGAGAGATCGGGCGATGGTGAGCCAGAAAATAACCAAATAACTTCTACCACCCCCGTGCTGACTACGTGGAATATATAGCAAGCAGCAGAAGGAAGCTGCATGACAAGCATGACTAGTTCCCGTATGAACTTCGACGCCTGTAACAGAATGAATATTTACATGCATTTCAAAACTGGTAAAAAGTTCAAATAGTGTTACATTGCTCCACGGTAAGTTAAGGTGGGAGGTCTGTTTCCAATCAATTTGTCCAAGCTCAGAGCATCACGCATCAATATATCACACACACACACACACACACGCACACGCACACACACACGCACACGCGCACACACGCACACACACACACAAACAGACAGACAGACAGACACACACACACAGACAGACAGACACATACACAGGCAGACTCACACACACAGACACACACACAGACAGACAAACACACAGAGGCAGTCACACACATATACGGAGAGTCACACACATACACAGAAAGACAGACACACACAGACAGGCAGACAGACACACAAACAGACAGACAGACATACATACTGACAGACACACACAGACAGACTCACACAGACAGACAGACAGACAGACAGACACATAGACACACACAGACAGACACACACAGACACACACACAGACAGACACACACACACACACACACACACACACACACCGACTAGATTACAGTCAGTAAGAAGAATGATAATCAGTTATATTTAACATAAGAATCCAAAAGACACCAGAAAACAATTCAAATCGGAATGATTCTTTAGGGAGAAACTAGTGTTACCGAGAATATGCAACGTGTCATAAACAAAAACGTAAGAGATATTTGCTCAACACTCACATGTTAGAGGATGAATAGATGAATGATGAATAGATGTCTGTACTACATAACCGATGATAATCTACTCATCATCTTGCAACGTGGAGGTTAGCTACATTATATCTTCTAATCGTTTGTAATGTTAACGATGTTCAAAATGGGAGCATGAATTGACGAACCACAACAACCAGATTGCAATGCATTGTCGCGAATAATATATGTTCGTGCCTTTAAATAAATATGATGCTTGTCCTGTGATTAACCCATAAGCAGGTGCAGTAACGGAACTGTGTTTTGAAAGGGTCTAAGCCATGCTACTGCAGCTTCTGTCAGACATCTTACCGAGTCAATGGGCACGAGAATATAGCGCTTTGCTAAACATCTCAGAATCAATCAACTGGAAAACTACTGAAGATAATGTGATGCTGAAAACAACACGATAAAGGATGGATATTTTAAAAAAAAAAAGCAATTAGAACTAGACCATGTCTTCCACGAATAACAAAAAAATATACATTCTATCCAGGAAATACAGATGAAGCTTCCAAAATCCCCAGATTCCAATGCTTTCAATCCGCCACTTAGGCTGATGTAGTGAACTGACAGAGTTGAAGAATGAAATGGGGGTGGTTCCCCAATAGCTGAGAATAGTTCCAAGTTGGAAGATCACAACAAACTCAGACATATAAAGACACAGTGTCACAGAACTAAACTGCAAGCTAGATGAATAAGATGGAACTAACCAGTTTCTCAAAAACAAAAACAAAAAATAAAGGGAACTATGGAAACTAATTAAACATGATGTTTTAACCGCAAGAAATACCAGAAATGCAATAATAGAGGACGGAAGATGTATTAGGCAAGCAGCAGACCACTTTTTAATGCAATTTACTGAAGACTAACATCGAAAATTGTCAAAGTCTCACATCTGAGGTTGCGACGCGTTGTCTGTGCCAACGCCAGGCAACATAACAACAAGCAACCCTGAGTGATGTTAAACACTGCAGAGGGAATGCGGCGTCTTCGACGACGCCCGTATAAGCAGCCAAGCACAGCAACTGAGCGACGCTTAAACGACCGCTGGTCAGCGGTACACCCCGTGAACCTTGCAGGGGTCACACCAGCTGACTTGAGCGCCGACTAGCGTGAAGAACGAAAGGCCAGTCAGACCGGGTTAGGCGTTTGTGTGAACAGGTCGCATGAGTCTGCGAGTGGTTTTGAATCTGCATTGAGAGCTAGCCTGTGCGACAGTGGGTGACTGGTTCGAACGCTTGAGTATTTTGGCTTGTAAGTGATATGTATATTGATTGCATGTATCCGTATGTATTGTATTGATATTGTTCATGCCGTAATGATTGCTATGGATTGTCATTGCGCGATGTCTGTGCGATAATGAATGCAGCGCGTAAATAAAGCTTGTAAATAACAGGTTTGGATATTCACTTCGTGTGATTTGATAGTTTGATACTGCTTCACACTTGCCAGAAAACGAGCTACTTATCTTGCTCTACGCAAGACTCTGACAGGGGAAATAAAAACAACAAATTACACAGAAAAAAAGGCAGGACAGAAATTGAATATGAGTAGAAATAATGCATACCCCAGTCAGAAGCAAAGAATTGGAATTTGTAACCTAACACTGAAGAAATCCCCAGTCGGAGATAAAATGACCAAAGAGATGATTAAAAATCAAAAAAGAAACATAAGCTTGAAACAAATTCCTAGATTTATTTAATAAATGCTGGAATACTGCAGCTATCCAATATATCTTGAGAGAGATTATTATGGTACATACTGACGCCTGTGAAAACATGATAGCAGTCTTCGGCTATAGGCCATCATTATTACAAGATTCCGGTGTTCTTGATTTTTCAGAATCGACATCATGACACTCCCAGCAGCTACCAGGTTGACCCAGACTAAGACTAGATACTATAGTCTGTCCAGAAATGAATGCCGTCATTCACGATCAATTATTTTGAAAACTGTCTGTTGCATCGTTATGAAATTTTTCCTGCCGTCTTATATTTACCTCCACCCAAGGAATATGTCTTTGATAGGTCCAAAAGCAACTTAAATCATGGAAAGCGGCGACATTTCTTTGATGTTTTGGTGAAAAACTAGTGATTTCTCGCTAACAAACTTGTTTAACAGTAATGAATGCCCCGCCAACTCAGATGACGACACAAGGCGTATTCGGATTCGTATGGGAGTGGGTGCAATTTCTACTCTGCTGAGACGGAACATGGTTACCTGTTTTGCACGACGAATATAGCTGTGAATGTCTCTGTAGTGGGCTTCCTTTATAATGGTCAAGATGTTGATCCTCTTTTCATTGAAGTTTATAGAATTATTCGGCTGTTCGTGTGTTGTCCCCTCATTTGACAACGTGTTTCTTTTCACGTTTCTTGTTATGCCACAATATGTCAGTTCCCACCACAATATTACTCTTCGGTTGGTATTCAATGCGTCTAGAGCTTTTTTTTTCAATGCCAGTTGTTTGTCACCGTTGAGGGCTTACTGAATTGAAAATTCATCATTGTGGAATACAAACTGTTGCTATTGACAAGTTGAATTGTTTGTACCGATGCTGTAATGTTAAGGGCCTGCAATTCTTCTTCTGAATAGTTGGAGCAAAAATATCCAAGTAGGTGTGCATGTAGATTAATGTCTGCGATCTGCCCAGACCTTAATCTGTGTCGCACGATTCCAGTAGGTTGATGACTGCTCTCGGTTGCATAAAATTTAATCCATCCTTTCTCCAAAAGTCATCCTCCTCTTTCAACACATGGTCCTCACATTTGTTCCACTAACTTGTATCAATATTTAATAACGCGAACTGGGTTAGTATCTTGACGTCAGACAATTTGAATATAGTATTGTCAGCTGCCACCTGTCCTTTAATTTTAGCCCACACAAGTTCTGTAGGGTTAAACTGAGAATGGTACGGCGGAAGTCTCAAGCACCCATGACGATGCTCTTCTATCAACTTGTCGATTTGATATTTCTTGCTTTTTGGCGTCTGTTTTACAAGGGACAACAATTCTAGCTATAGTATGTCCCGAAAAGAATGCCTTCATTCACGATCAATTATTTTGAAAACTGTCTGTTGCATCGTTATGAAATTTTTCCAGCCGTCTTATATTTTCCCCCACCCAAGGAATATGTCTTTGATAGGTCCAAAAGTAACTTAAATCATCGAAGGCGGCGACATTTCTTTGATGTTTTGCTGAAAAACTAGTGATTTCTCGCTAACAAATTTATGTTTACAGTAATGAAAGCCCCGCCAATTGAGATGACACACAAGGCGCATACGGATTCGTATGGGAGTGGGTGCAATGAACGAAGTAGCAGGGTCGGCTGCATTGCATCGGGTTTTAATCCCATGTGGCTCAATTTCTTTCCGCAGGGCGGAAAGCGTCGCACAAAGCGCAAACTTCGTACCTCCAGCAACGACCCTCGGGAGTCTACGAAAATATGCACTCTTGAAATGAAGGACGCGGCCCGGAATCGAACATACAACCTTCGGAGCCCGAGTCAGTCGGCTTGACCACTTCACCACGAAGAATCCCGAGAGGGGTGCAATGTGTAATATTAGTAAAGACAGAGAATTTACAGAGGCATGGGGTAAATAATTTGTAAATTTACAGGAAAGTAGAAGGAATATATTTCTTACCTTATTTTTCATTTCCTTCTTGTTTCTTCAGCTGCTGGTTAATAATGTGTACACAAGTATTCGTGTTAGCTTTTTATATTGAGTTCGTGAAAGCTTCCAAATAGCTGTGCGTTAATGTGCGTATGGAGTGACCAGAAATGATACCGTAATTTAGTCATCATGTTTCCATTTTTAAGGATCTGTTCAGCTGTCTGTGTAGTTTGTTCACACGTACACATGGGTGACAGACCCGCTTTGAGTCTTCGTGAAAGATTGTCTACTCTGCTGTTTACCGTTCAGAGACGGAAAATGATTACCTGTTTTGCACTATGAAAATAGTTGTCAGTGTCTCCGTAGTGGGCTTTCTTCTTAACGACCAAGATGTTGGTCCTTTTTTCATTGAAGTTTATAGATTGATTCGTATGCACGTGTGTTGTCCCCTAATTTGACAACGTGTTTGCTCTCACGTTTCTTGTTATGCCACAATATGCCAGTTTCCACCGCAATATTACTCTTCTGTTGGTATTCAATGTGTTTCGTGTGTGTGTGTGTGTGTGTGTGTGTGTGTGTGTGTGTGTGTGTGTGTGTGTGTGTGTGTGTGTGTGTGTGTGTGTGTGTGTGTTTGCGGAGGGCTTGCGGAATTGAAAATTCATTACTATGAAATGCAAACTGTTGCCATTGACATTATGCTGATGCTGTAATGTTTAGGGCCTGCAATTCTTCTGAATATTTGTAGAAAAATATCCCAGTGGGTGTGCACGTGGATTAAGGTCTGCGATCTGCTCAGACCTTAATCTGTGTCGGACGACTCCAGTAGGTTGGTGACTGCTCTCGTTTGCATAAAATTCAATCCATCCTTTCTCCAATAATCCTCTTCCTCTTTCAACACATAGTCCTCACATTTTCCCAGTAACTTTTATCAATATTTAATAGCGCGAACTGGATTAGTATCTTGACGTCAGACAATTTGAATATAGTATTGTCAGCTGCCACCTGTTCTTTAATTTTAACCCACACAAGTTCTATAGGGTTAAAACGAGAATGGTATGGCAGAAGTCTCAAGCACCCATGATGATACTCTTCTATCAACTTGTCGATTTGATATTTCTTGCTTTTTGGCGTCTGTTTTACAAGGGACAACAATTCTAGTTAGAAATACGTGTCTGGAAATGGTATGTTTTCCATTCGGAGTCATATCTTTATTGCTCCCTTTGTGCTCGATGCTGTAGGTATTTTGTCTTCTTGGGCAACAACATTGATATCATGCATTGTCCATAATTGGACACGACGGTCTATCAAGGGATGGAAGCACAGCATTCTCGAGCCAATCTCTAAATACATTACCATTCATCTTATTATGATAATCCATATTGTCTGTATGCTTTGATACGAACACGAGCCCAGCATTCTGTTGTAAGCCATTATGCGTATTACCAGCATGGGCCATGACCAAAAGCTGTCCTATACTACTGGGCACATATCGCTTTATCTTTCCATCCACTGATTGCTATTCCTTATCACTTGTGTGGTGCGCATTGATCCACATTTCATCCAAACACACTATGCCATAATTTTCTTTGCGCATTTCCCTAATTTCACGTAGGTATCTGCTTCTCATGGCTCTTAAATGCGGTTGCTCGCAAAGATTATTTCTACCGCCCTTGTACTTTCAAATAGTGAAGATAATGTCCTTATAATTTTCTACAAAGTTGTTTTAGATAGCTCTATGTTATTGTTCTTTCTGAACCAAACCCTAAGTTTTCTTACAGTCACTGTTTCTTTGGCATCCAGCATTTTTATAATGCTGGATAATCCTGGATATAAAATCCTAAATTTTTATAATTTTAGGAGTCTCCGTGGCGAAGTGGTCAAGCCTTTTGACTCGGGCTCCAAAGGTCGTGGGTTCGATTCCGGGCCGCATCCTTCGGTTCAAGAGTTAAATTTTTCGGGGACTTCTGTGGGTCGTCGCTAGAGCTACGGAGTTCGTGTTTTGTGCGATGCTTTCCAAGCTGCGGAAAGAGACCGAGCCATATGGGATAGAACCCGGTGCAATGAAGTCGACCCTGTCGAATTCTAAGCCACTTTTTAAAGCATTTTTATAATAGCTCACCTTATGACATCTTTGTCAAAGCTGTCTACAATAATCTTTCTACCTACCGTTTTGTTATTGGGTGGTGGTTTAATTCCAGGTTCTTGCACCCATCGACGAAATGACCGTTTGCTCAAACCCAATGCATGCACTGTTCTTTTTTTCGGAATTTGTAATAGTATGAATAGTACGAATAGTAATAGTATAATAGTGCAATAGTATAATAGAATAGTAATAGTAAAATAGTACAGCCGGTCGCCGTGGCTAAGGTCTTGTGAGCCTGCATACCCGGGTTCAAAACACAGCGGTTCTGGTGTTTCGAAAAAGGTATAGGTGCCGTTCGTTCAGAAAGCAATGGCAAACTACTGAACGTAAAATTTGCCCAGGATTCACGAACAGCAAAAAGTCCTGTGAAGGACAAGCAACTAAATTTTTATTTTATAATAGTATGAAACAGTTTCCTGCGATCACCTTCTTGACAATAATATGTGTACAACTTCATAGCGATGCTTTGAAGTGTACAAATTCCATATTCAGTCCCATTGAAAAATATTCACACATTCCAATGTTAGCGACAAGTGGTAAGATTTAAAAAAAAATAAAATAATAATCAGATGTCATGAAAACCACATTGACGACACCTCTGAACACTCCCAGTTTAAACAGTGCGGGGTTCTTGCTAAAAGGCTAATCCCGTGAGCCACGGAGAATATTCAACATTGAACGCTGATTTTCTGGCGGAAGGTGTAATACATTTATAATTATGGACTTAACCCCTGAACGGTAAATTATATACCGCATATAAACAAACATTGAAATCTCCTGTACAATCTCCAGAACAAAAGTTTTTTTGTTGGTTGGACATAATGATAAGGTTATATGCTAAATCTCACCATTTTCCCTCAGTTGGTTACTGAGATATTGATTTTTATACGGAGGCAACCAAATGTAAATGCAGTATAGCAACTGATCCTTTCATGGTTCAAGTGAGCGATTTTCGCGGAGACTCCTGGGGGTCGTTGCTGGAGCTACGGCGTTCGTGCTTTGTGCGATGTTTTCGGCAGGCCGCTCAGCTGACAAAGGCAGAGTCAGATGTATAAAGCTCGGTGCAGTGAAGTGGATCGTCTCGCTTTTACACGCCCTATAACCCTTTGGGCAGCTGGAGTCTACCCAGGAACCAGGTGATCATTGGTGGCTGTCACGTCTTGCGGAGATGTGCAGATTACCGACTATGTCCGGACACTGACCGGGGATGTGCAGATACCGACTATGTCCGAACACGACCGGGGATGTGTATATTATCGACTATGTCCGGACATTGACCGGGGATGTGTATATTATCGACTATGTCCGGACACTGACCGGGGATGTGCAGATACCGACTATGTCCGAACACGACCGGGGATGTGTATATTATCGACTATGTCCGGACATTGACCGGGGATGTGTATATTATCGACTATGTCCGGACATTGACCGGGGATGTGTATATTATCGACTATGTCCGGACATTGACCGGGGATGTGTATATTATCGACTATGTCCGGACATTGACCGGGAATGTGTATATTATCGACTATTCCGGACATTGACCGGGAATGTGTATATTATCGACTATTTCTGGACACTGACTGGGGATATGCAGATTACCAACTATGTCCGGACATAGACGGGGGATGTGCAGATTGCCTACCATGTTTGGATATTAACAGGGAGACAGCAGCTATTAGTCACCTGACCTGCTTAGATCTGACACTCGTAGCATAACTAGGAAGGAATTATAGTTAACTATTACAGTGGTTTAGTTATTTGTTCCATCATCACTGGCAATGTAGCAAACATCATACCGGTGTTATTATCTATGTTATATTCTCTATGCGGATTAACTCACCCACCCATCACTTCATTCATATGTATATACGAGGGAATAAACGGATGCACACAGAGCTGATCCACGATTCTGGTGATCGTTTAAGATGGCGAAGCATGACCGCCCACGCTATCGGCATGACACACGATGATGTGTGTGTGTGTGTGTGTGTGTGTTTGTGTCTACGCGCGGGTGGGTGTGTGCGTGTGCATCTGTTTATTCCCTCACACATCACACCACCTTTTGTCGATTGGTGTATACAAATATATATCATATATAGTGCTGGATACGGCTTCAATGATCTAGATGAGGTGGAATAGACTAATCTTAAGTTCAAGAAGCTGCCTCATAAAAAACTCAATTGGTACTCTATGGTGAGCATCTTCCGGGTCGATTATAACCGCACATGCCTTGATGTCTGCGTGCTATTGCGTTCCTCTGCCCGTTCATGCAATGTCCCCGAAAACAAGAGAGCTTCAGAGCTTCAAAAGCATCCAATTTTATGACAAGATGGCAAGAAGATAATTGAAGGGATGGACTGACAACATCAGTTCCGTGCTGGATGATTATTATTCTGTGGCTTCCAGCATTGCACTCTAGTCTTGCTTGATCCAGTTTGGATTTATGTTCATGCAGTCTGGTCAAAGTTGCAGAATCACTCCCATCCCTTGTATATGTAGGCATGTACCCGTCCTGCCTCCCTGAGGGAGTTCAGAATGTCAGCGTGACCCATAGATAGCCATCTCCCCACCTCGTAGTGCCACAGTATAGCAAACATACATCGAACTAGATAGCACATTAGTGAATGATACAATGTATCATATTCTGGCATTTTCCTAAATACTTGTTAAGTCGTTCAATTGGTGTGTATTGTGAATGCATATTCTTTATTTTCTTACTCGGCAAATAACATCGCCAGACAAATACTGCTAAATTGAACAGAACCAATAGTAGGACAGACATTTAGCTAATATTAGAGGGGACTTTGGCCTATGCCGTCCAAATTAGGAAAACCTGTCCAACGATAATTGAAAATTACTATCTTCATCAGCAAATAAACTGAGGCCTGCCAATCAATTACCGTCACTGATGACATTAGAATTGAATGTGTTTGTTTCTTTACTTGGCACTTAATTTCACGGAATCCTTGCAAAATGGTTGTTAATGGTATGATACTGGAAGCGCGATGTCCTTATAATGTGCCTACAAATGGCCGGCCGTTTCTCAAGCCTTTGTCAGTTCGTTAGTATCGTGTTTTTACTTCCATAACTTGTCACGATGAGTGTCGTTTTAGCTTCATTCTGTTTCATTAATATTTCACGTGTCTATTCTAACTACTTAATTTCTGAAGATTCTCTTAGAAATCAATTCTGGCTGCCTAGAGATTCTCTCGGAACTAAATTTTGACTGACGACAATTCTGACTTTTGTCTGTGGTTCCCCTAATGTCTGGCAAACTGTATCATTGGGATGTTTGTTTACTTTACTGGAACCAGTACCTTATACCTACAGGGGGCTTTTACTTCCCAGGACATGTCCTGGTGCACATTTTAGGCTGCGTCTACTTGGCAGTCCAGGCCAATTGTAAACATGCGTCCCGATGGGGATTCGAATCCATGACCTCTGTCTAGCCGCTATACTATCATGGCTTCCAGATATATATATATATATATATATATATGTGGAAGGCATGTCTTGGGAAATAAAAAAAACCTGTAGGTATAAGGCTACTGGTTCCAGTAAAGTAAACAATCATTGCAATATATATATATATATATATATATATATATATATATATATATATATATATATATATATATATATATATATATATATCATCTCATCTCATCATGTTCCTCTTGTACCTTGTGGTGTCGAGGTGAAGTATAAACAGTGCGAGAGTGCGCGTTTATTGGTTTCATTTATCGAGATTCCCATGAACTCTACTAAATCCTCTGTCCTTCTCCTGCTTCCATTTGGTCTGTACATCATTGCTTGTTGCGGTATACTATTAGTTGGTAACCTAGTCACATGGCCAAACCATTTGACTTGCTGCCTTCCAATAAAATCTAGCGCAGCTATAACCCCCACTTTAGTCCTGATTTCTTTATTTCTGATCTTATCTCTTCTTGATACATTGAGTATTCTTCTCAGGAATCTCATTTCTGTTGTTTTCATTTTTCTTTTCTCTTTTTCTGTCATTGTCAATGGTTAGCATTGGTAGCATGGAGTTGGTAGGAAAATTGTGTTGTAAAGTGCTTTCTTAGTAAATAGTGATACGTGTTTGTTCTTTAGTATTGGTGCCATTGGTCAAAAGAGTTGGTGTGCCTTACTGCATTTATTTTCGATCTCGTGTTCTGATTTGTCATTTGATGATAATATGCTTCCTACGTACTTGAAGCTCTTTACTTGTATCAGGGGTTCTTCTTTTAAATGAATCTTTGTTGTTGTTTTTTCTTCTTTGGTTATAGTCATTACCTCTGTTTTACTAGTGTTAATGTTCATATTATGTTCCTTACACACTTCGTTTACACTATTCATGTGCTCCGTAGTCACACAGTAAAATACGCATATACATACACACTCTCTGTAGCTTTGGGATAGTGAGCGCAATATCACAAAACCGACATAGCGAGTTCCAAGTCAGCCGCACGGGATTTGGGAGCATATGACTTTGCGTTGATTTTCACAATAGTATGAACGTCTGCCGTTTCAGAAAACAAAGATAAACTACTGAACGTAAAATTGCCCAGAAAATTACAAACAGCCAAAACAATTATGGGATTGATGGCGACGTCCTGTAAAGGACATGCACCTAATTTGTTTAACTGAAACAGTCAACTGTATGTCTTTGTGGACTGAGTGTGACACACGTTCACTCTACTGTACGTAAAACGGTTACGATCACGGCAGAAACTACCTATGTGAGTGACAGGTTCGGCTTTCACATATACTACGTCACATAATAATTGTGGAGGTGGGGAGGGTTAGAAACAGCGATGACTAAACCCCCTCCCCGTCTCTTTCTTTCCCGGAACATAACCTCCCCCCCCCCCCCCCCCCCTTTCCCAATTATTTTTTTTTTAAATCGTGAGGGTCATCTAGTATCTGTCGATCAATCTATGCCGACCACAGAGTCAAGTAGGCGGGAGATATCTTGAAATGACTGACACGTGAATGTAACGGTTAATTGCTCTAACGACTATGCCAGCAAGGCTAGAGCAGATATGTATAGTTACGACGTCAGCTCTATCCCCGCGGTAAGTTTTACACACACACACACAAACATAGACAGACATGCAGACATACTCTCAGACAGACAGGCAGGTAAACATATATGTACACAACCAAACAGGCAAGCAAACATACAAACAAGCAAACATACAGGCAAGTAATAGACATGGTCGACAAACAGAGAGACTGGCAGACAGATCGACATATATACCCGCACACATTCAGCATACATACATATTACCCGCATAGTGACCGAGTAATGCCCTTTGAACGCTGGCAGTAAATAAACATGACAATAACAGCAGGCATTGCACCAGAAGGCAAAGATAGGATTGTTGTTTCCAACTGAACTTGCATTGGCAGTTGTGATATACATACATCGGTGTTTATTCCTCTTGAGTGCCTTAAACAACTTCCAGCACGTTTAGCTGTCCCCACTAAGTTACCGTGGAGTCACACCATTCATTGTCTGTCGCTCGTCAAATCCTTAGTGTAGTTGAGTAAGGGTTTTTTCCCAAGATGCTATGTCAGATTTCTCTCTCTATCGCTCCATTTCTCTCTCGCTCTACCTCTCTCTCTCTCTCTCCTTCCCTTCTCTCCATACACCATTTATCTCCCTCCCATTTCTTTATATCTCTCCCTTCCTTCTATCGCTCTATCTCTCTCCTCTCTCTATCTGTCTCCCTCCGTTCCCCCCTCTTTCAGTCTCCCACTATATTGATCCCCCTCCTTCGCCCTAACCACCACTCTTATTCTGCTCTATATCTGTCCCATTCTACCTCCCCCCCCCCCACCCCCTTCTACCTCCTATCTCTACCTTTGCCTCCTTCCTAATATCCTTATATTTCCTCCCTTTGTCGTTCTCTCTCTATCTCCCTCTATGTCTTCCTCCTTCCTGAAATATGGTCCCAAATACAGACTTGCCATCATAGACGACTGTAAAACGGTCTCAAAATTAGGCTTACAATCATGAAAGATTGAAAATACAATCCCAAATACAGGCTGCACAATGTAAGCGTATGGAAATAGGTCCGAAACCCATTCTTCCAGTCATGAACGCTTGCAAAAAAAGTTCCAAATAATTTTGCTACAAACGCTTTGGAATATGGATCTATATGCTGACTTCTCGCCACAAACGCTTAGAAATACAACCCTAAATTCAGGCTTTTCGTCATAAACGCTTTGAAAAAGGTCATCAGTACATTCCTCCAATCATAAATGCGTGTACCTTGAGTCCCAAATACAAACTGTCCTTTTTAAACGCTTAGTAATATATTGATACGTAATCTGGCCTCCGGTCATTAACGTTTACATTTAGAACCCAAATACCCCCAGGAAGGTTAACCCGGTCAACAAATGCCCGCAGAAGTCGGATGTGTCGGCCTAACGGCGCAAGAACGCAGCTCTGCTGTAAACAGGCACAACGCAATCACATCCGAAAAAAAAAAAACTCCGGATGAACGAAGAAGAAGAAGAAGAAGAAGAAGAAGAAGAAGAAGAAGAAGAAGAAGAAGAAGAAGAAGAGAAGAAGAAGAAGAAGAAGAAGAAGAAGAAGAAGAAGAAGAAGAAGAAGAAGAAGATGAAGAAGAAGAAGAAGAAGAAGAAGAAGAAGAAGAAGAAGAAGAAGAAGAACCCAAATACTGGCCTTCTGTTAATTAGAGTTAAATATTTGAGGTCATGGTAAGGTCACGGCAGATACTCCTTAGAGGTGTAACGTGTTCAATCGTTCTATATACTAGGCCCCAATATTATAACAATGTAACCAACTCCAACCCGTCGCCGCATTTCGTTACCAGAAAAACTGTGGTATACGTAAGAAAACCTGGTATACATTTCTTTTTTTGGCATATCCTATTTACAGGAAATCGCTGTCAACACCAGCATTTTACTGCTGTTGTTGATGTTTTGGCAAGTTTTACGTTCAGTAGTTTGCCATTGCTTTCTGAACGACCGGCTCCCATACCAACACGCTGAAAATACAGCACGACACGGTCTGCTGCCAAATCGGTCGCCGAAGCGTTTTTAACGCGTGGTAAGTGGCTCACGAATCGCGTTTGCAAGCCTTCAGGCCAAGGAGACGGGTGGTATACATTTAACGAAGCTAAAGTGACGTATCTTTGTTCATTACGTTTCCACATCATCATTATAATAAGCATCCAGTTGTAACAGTCTCCTCTTCCTTAATCCTCCGCCTCTTGTTTGTCCTTCTTCTCCTCTTCCTTCTTGATTTATCCTGTTATACCCAATGGAGAACAGACCCTCAATAATTTCATACCAAGCCCTTCCACCACTTGTTAATTTCTTACAGTTTTTTCAATGTCTCTGAATTACTTCCCACATGTTGTTTAAGACACTGATTATGGTCGTGATTAGGAAGAAGGAGACAACCACAATGTAATATACGGTTAAATGAGAATATTCTTAAACAAGTGAACAGGCACAACTATCTCTGAACAGTCCTAACATCTGATGGGAGGTGCCTTGAAGAGATTAGAGCAAGAATCGCTATGGCGAAAGTAGCCTTTTGCCAGAAAAAAATGTCAATTGCAACGAGAAAAAGAGTGTTGAAGTGCTACATAGAACCTGTACATTCCCATGGATGTGAGACATGCGCAATGAGCAGACAAACTGACAAATATCTAATAGCAGTGGAGATGTGGTTTCTGAGGAAAATGCAAAGAATACTATAGACAGACAGAAAAACCAATGAGCAAATCCTACAATAAACAGATGGAAACCGTAAACTGATAAATAAATAAATAAAATGTTGGCATATCCTTTACAGGACATTGCTGTCAACATCAGCATCTTTCAGCTGATTGTTGATTTCTTGGCAAGATTACGCTCAGTAGTTTGCCATTGCTTTCTGAGCGGCCGGCTCACATACCCCGTAAGTTACCGACGCGATTCGAACCACTGCTGATTCTCACCGTCGTCACGTTACTTACGAGAGTATACGAGATTAAGGAGAAAAGTCGCTAACCTCTAGGCCAGGAAGCCGGCGTAAACTGATAACTGAACATACATTAGACACAGACAGTCACACTTTTTGGACACATTATGAAAAGAAATGAACTAGAGAACTTGGTGACAACTGGCAAAATTGGGGGATGGTAACAGAGAAGTAAATATCTGGATGGCTTGGCCACGTGGCATGGTCGAGACAACAACACAGAACTGACCCACGACTCTGGTGATCGTGTAAGATGGTGAAACATGACTGCCCACTCTTATCGACAAGACACGTGATAATGATGATGATGATGATGATGATGATGATGATGATATGTAATATGTCTGCCTATACTTCCTTTGCCTTGTGATTATAGATGAGATGCGTTCTAGCTATGATATTAACGTGTGTTCTCAATAGCTGGTATCTTTCCTGACCTACTAATTTACTGTTCGTCCCAAGAGTTCTACATTAATGATTTCGTCACACAGTTTTGTCCTAATCTGTGTAGGCAACTAATGAGTCGACCTATTTATTGATTTGGACAATATCTTGCCACAGGGGACTCAACTCTGGACCTCTGTCTTGACGAGCACACTACCATGGCTCCATGTAATTATTACAGCAACGTCTTTATACGGGTATGTATACTCCACGAGATATTAGAACAAGTAACAAATTTATCCTATCTTGGAAATGTAATACCAGATCATGGCAGAAGTGAAACAGAAATCAAAAAGAGAATAGGAATGGCCAAAAATGCTTTCTGTCATTGTTTACTCATAAATTGTCATTTACTGCTAGTATAGTACCTTGCGGTGTATGGCAGAGGGGTCTTTGAGCCTGAGGAATAAAGGCCGCCTGGCTAGTGCAGTCGCTGCGAACTGTGCAGGTTCGGATTTTCTTTTTGCCCTCGACAGAAAAAATCCAACACCTTACCGAGGGATCGAACCCGGGTCTCCCGGAGGAGAGTCAGGCGTTTTAGCCACTCGGCCAGCCGCTCCTCCCTCCCTTCCCCCCTCAACCGCATGACATCAGTATTGACATCCAGAGAGATTAACAACTCATTTAAAATAAGAATTGTCAAATGTTATGTATTTTCAATACTACTGTATAACGCAGAAGCCTGCACATTGAACAAACAACTTGCAAGTCGAATAGAGGCGATGGAGATGTGGATATACAGAATAATATGTTGTATGTCATGGAAACAAAAATAATCAAATGCAGATATTCTAGAAAAACTGGGAATGAAAAGAGAGTTGATGAAATAAATAAAAAAGAGCAGGTGAAATATTTCGACAACGTTAAAAGACAAGACACTCGTATAAAAACCATACTGGAAGGCAAGGTTGAAGGCAAGCGAGCAAAAGGTAGACAGTGATATAAGTAGGAAGATAACATCAAGAGGTGGACGAACACAATCTGACGGAATGTACAGTCAGGGCGAGAGACAGACAGTGTTAGAGATCCATTGCAGCCCATCTTCATTGTGGAGAAGGCACCAGATTGATTTAATATTCCACTGTAATTAACACTGGACCACTGCCATGACGAGTAACAACGTGTTTATATAGGTATGTGATATTTCACTGTAATGACCGCTGGGAATTGGGGAACAAAGGGTGGCATGCAGATACGCCGTCACATCTGGTTCGAGAAGACCTGGCACGGCTAAAAGTGTGGAAGTACAGATTGTTGCAATATAAGAAAATAACATTATAATGTTTCTGATCGCCGGATAGTGAATTGGCCCGCCCAGCCTTCTCAGATAAGGGCCAACAACTAATGACCAGTGTGCGCGTTAAGAGTGTTAAAATACCTCGGCACTGGGATGGAACTGGCTGAATATACCGTGGCCCTGACTACATTTCTACATTTAAATATCTATGCATGAGGAACATGTGTACAGAATATGTTACTCCGGAATATACACACGTATGGAGCCTTACCGGTGACATGCGTTAGTGCGCTGTGCTGAAACTCTCCATGTATGGGGAGACTGAGACACCTTAAAGGTGTCTGTGCAACAGAGGTGCATCTTTACCAAACAGAAACAATGGTAGCCAGCCATTATCATCGGCACCAAGTAGCACGATATCAGAAAGTCGCTCTCACCACGGCAAGATTCTCCATCTCTGGCCAGTTCCCCTGCCTCATGCATGTTCATGTTCAAGGTTTTGCAATAGCCCGTCTCCATCTTCATGCTGGTCGACGGCTGCCGTCTCTTCCAGATACCATGCATTCCATCACTGTCTTCTCTGTGACCGTTAACTTGGCCAAAGAATTATTCAGTTTCCGAAACACGAAAGTGGTTATAAACTAGTTTTTTTCCCTGTTCACATCTGATACAATGTCAGTGGTTTCCCCTTCTTGATTCACATATTTTAAGGATGTTTCTGTAAGATTTCAGCTAAAGTTTCTCGACTGTATTCTTTAGTGATTGTGAGGTGTTCAATGATGGACACCCACATGTTGTCACGGGACAGATGTGTGTTCTCAAAACGTTTACTTGAATTTGTTTGTGTTATGTCATTGGTTCTTAATAATGTTTATCGTCTATACTCCTATGGAAGTCTATGCCTGACTTCATGTACACATTTTCCACATTCTCGCTGATTATTGAGTCAAGATATTCAAAGCGTGCGACATTTTCAATTTCGCCATTTTGATTATGATTTTTGGTTGGCGTGTGGTTTGTCTGTGGACTGTGGGGCATATATTTTTATGTTTAAAATTAAGTTTAAAGCAAGATTTTAATCACTGTTACATTTGACAGGAGGATCGTATTATCTGCGTATCGGAGTTCTGAAAATAGATTTACGCCAAATATGAATGGATCAATGTAGACACTAGTCGAATCGTTCTTGGAGTTCCTCCTTACATTTTCTTAATTGATGTTGAACAGGTAGGGGACTTGATGCAGGCCTGTCTTACTCCTTTTTGCACCTCAACCCAGTTTGATCTTGCATCTGCTACTCTGACAGCTGCTTGTTGTTAAGTGATATTAGGATTCAATCACGTGAACATATGTGCTAGAGATCTCATATCTCTTCCACAATTTATGCCCAACTCAGTTGAATGCCATACTGTAATCTGAGAAATAACTATGAATATCTACATTGTACTCTCTGCATTTCTCAAGGATGGTTCTCATGCTGAAGATCTGCTTCCTGGTCCCTCTGCCGTTTTAAACGTGTCTGTATCTCTTGTAATTCATATTCTAACTTACGGTCAATCCTCTTCGTGATCTTTCATATGAGGATTCTGCTATCGTGACTTTGTATTTGATAGTACAGTAATTGGTTGAAATAAAGCTTATTTTATCCTTATAAGAAGAATGCAGATTGTTCTCTTTCATGCTTTGGGCCAAACGACGCTGTTGAAGATCTGTACGCATACTGCATGATAGCTGGCTTCTGTTCCGGTCTGAGTGAGTTATGATGGTAAGGTCACACAATGTGGCGAATTCCTTTCTTCAGACTTTGTACTACTGGTCGTACTTCCTCTAATAAAGGTTATGATTTTTTTCTCTTCACTTGCATGTATATTATCTGGATTCTTTGTTGTATTTTCTCAGTAAACCCACAGTACTCCCTCCATGTTTCTAGCATATATTTCCTTTCTGTTATATCATGGTCATTCATATTATATATTACATGTAAAGATGGTCTGAATTTGTCTGTTAATGTTCTGATTTCTGGAACAAGGCCCCATCTTTTCTTTGCAACTGGAGATTGCTTGTTCTATTACAAGTGTTCATTGCAAAATACATCTTGTCTTTTCTGATCTTTTCTCGCCCGGGTGATGTGATTATCTACACAAATGGTTCGGTGTTGAGAGGTAGGAGAAGTGCCTGGGGATTCTTAGCAAAAGCTAATGGTCGACGTTTTGTGCAGGACATCCTGGCGTATGATACCACAACATCCAGCTTAAAAATGGAGGTGGAGGCGGTCAGTGAAGCTTTCCGCTGGATGGAGAACACGATACATACACACATTGTGATTGTAACTGACTCAGAAAGCATGCTGAGGAGGGTGAGGACAGGCATTCTTCATTCAGAGTGGCTTGCTTCGCTTCAGAGGTCACGGGTGGCAAGCATCACCTGGATCTTTTCTCCGGGGCATGCCGGTGTGCTGGGGAATGAACAGGCAGACAGATTGGCTGGCTCGGCAAAACTTGGTGGAGTATTGATGCATGAACACGAGCGAGCACGTGTACACCACGGAGGAGCAAATGGATCACCATGGTCTGACAAGAATGAGGCAGCGAGGTGTAACGAGGGGATCTGGCCGACGCTCGACGCTCAGAAGAAAGGCGAGACGGAAATATAATCAGTTTGCTACTGGAACTATTGGTGTTGGAACTCTTCGCTGGCTGCTGAGGATGGAGACGAAGCGCTTATGGGAATGCCCCGAATGCTGTGATGTCGGTTCCTAAATCAATCAATCAATCAACGAATCAATCAATCAATCTGATCTTATTCATTATACACTCCATGGAGTTCACTTTTTCACACATCCTAAAGACACGGAAAACCTATGGATATCCAGCTATTTCACATGTGAGAAACTACGCCACTATCACTATAAGGCATTCCGTCCTCTAAAAGTGGACACCGCTTTCTTTATAAGACCCCTATATATGGACGTCGAATCCTGTAAGCCACTCCACTAGTTGCTTACAAACACCGTTCTATGACGTTGCCCAAGCACTTTTTACTATCTCTGCTGACGTGAAATGGAACAGTGAATGAATGAATGGTTCAGAAAGGCCCAGAAACATGTTTTTGACATTCTCAGTTCCACAACATTACTCTAATTATGCCTTGGTCAATAATGTGACTGAATAATTGAAGAGTGCCAGGCGGCAGGGCATCTCAGAGTGCCCGTACTGGACACACATTCTACGCTGACATTTAGCACTGGAAGTTTATTCTCCAGCCATAGTCACACTGCAGAAAGCCCGCCCAATGAATGACATGCTTCCCCGTCTTAGGGCTTTGTTATTCCTCGTCACCGTACATTTACAAGTCCCTGCCCGCCTCTTAATGCTTGCTTGTTTATAGTCCCATAGTCCCTGTTAACCATTAGTCCTCGAGCTGTCTTGCTGTTGTTGTTTTAAGTAGTGCGTATCCATTATTTGTTCATGATAATGCAAACCTTCTCAGTTGACATTTCATGTCTCCGCCTCTCATATCACCCAGTTGTTGTTGTTGTTGTTGTTGTTGTTGTTGTTGTTGTTGTTCAGTTATCTTGCTATTGAGCATTGACACGTCAGTTCTGTGTTGTACCAAACACGTGACTGCCGTTTTATCATCGTTATCCTCTCACACACACAGAGCAGTGGCAACTTTCTGAGCGAACAAGCCGTAGAGACAAGGGGCCGTGGTAGCGTTGCGCAAGATGCAAAGGTAGCGTTGTGAGAGAAGGTACCGTGGTAGAGTTGTGAAAGATGTCATAGTAGCGTTATGAGAGAAGGGGCCGTGGTAGCGTTGTGAAAAATGTCATTGTAGCATATGAGAGAAGAGGCCATGGCAGGTAGCCTTGGGAAATATGCCATGGTAGCGTTGTGAGAGAAGGGGCCGTGGTATCGTTGTGATAGGAGCGGTGATAACGTTGTGAGAGAATGGGTCAACGTTGCTTTCTGAAAGAAGCCATAGTAGTCATAAGACCGTGTGGTTTGACCCAGCCCGGTAACAAAGACGAACATTTTTGAAAGTTCTATGAAAGAAGAAAAAAACTGCCATTACAGCCTACAGTAGCTTGCGGTGTCGGACAGGGGAAGTCTTCAGCCTCAGAAATTAAAAACGCCTGGCTAGTGCAGTCGCCGCAAACTGTTCAGGTTTGGGTGTTCTTTATGCCCTCGACATAAAAATAATCCATTACTTTACCTACGACTCGTAAGAAAGTGGCTGGGAAAAGAGTTGGTCATTAGTCTTATTATATCGTGGCCTAGTATTTGGAACGATTAACATTTCGCACTCCAGGAGTATGGATTACCTTATGTAAACTTAAAGATAAGCTTCCGGTGCAATGTGGCATATTGAAAAAATGGTGGCAGGCCTACATTTTTAGACCAAGCAGCTCTAGATGGGCACTATGTTCGGCAGTACACTCGCCGCATTTAACTTCCAAGATAAGTTTTAATTGTCCATTTATGTTAGACTGGGTCGACTTCTGACGAATGAAGTCCGTTTATAGCTGCCAGTCTACATGGGATCTGAACCGTGAACCATGGGGTGAGTAGGGAAATGCACTAGTCACTAAGCTATTGAGCTCTTGACGTGGAATTTCAAATACACTTACACTGGAGGCATGTCTGTCGAAGTTTTATCTGTATGGTAATAGACATGTGTATCACGCACTAGAGTGATAACAAATTAAACAAAGATACTTAAAGATACATAACAGTGGCTCACGCAATGGCGCGTGAAGTTCTGGTGGAAAATAATGATAATGAGAACTGGTGAGGTAGAGTGTAATCTGGCTGCTCTTGGAGACACTCAGCAACAGTAGTCTGATGTATTCTCGCGGGGGCAACATAGATCAGGAATAATGCTTCCCAGATTTAACGATCCCCAAGGTAAGCTAATTCCATCTTCTTAATCTCATTCCGATACCTGTGTTTAATGATGGAGAAACTGTGCAGGCAGTGGAGACCTTGTCTATAGAAGGCTTTTATGACAGAATGTCGTGGACACAGAAGTAAACAAACTTCACAGTGTTAACAAGTGTTACTAGCCCCTTTCAAGATCATCTGGAAATGACAAATTAAATCTGTAAGCATATCTTCTTCTTATAGCCCATACTGCGTGACGTTGGTTACCGAGTCTGTGCTTAGCCTTCTTTCTTGTGTATTGCCAATCCTCTCTGATAGAGTTGCTTTCACCAGGTCATAATGTCGAATTGTTTAGCATCTTCTCTCTCACTCTCCCTGTCTCTCTTCCCCTCCAATGTTTCTGGTGCCACGACGTACTCCGGCTTTCCACTTCAAATGATGTGTCTAAATAATGTGGGGTGTCATTTTCTGGTGGGAGTAATCAGTTCTCTTTATAGGTTAACTTATTTCATCTCATCTCATCTCATCTCATCATGCTCCTCTTGTACCTTGCGGTGTCGAGGTGAAGTATAAACAGCGGGAGAGTACCCGCTCATGGGCTTCATGTATCGATATTCCCATGGACTCTGTTATTCCCTGCGTCCATCGTTTACGCGGTCGGCCTCTTCCTCTGCTTCCCTCTGGTCTGTACATCATTGCTTGTTGTGGTATACTGTTAGTTGGTAACCTACTTGCATGGCGCAACCATTTGACTTGCTTTCTTTTAATAAAAATCTAGAGCAGCTTTAACCCATACTTTAGTCCTGATTTCTTCATTACTGATCTTATCTCTTCTTGATACATTGAGTATTCTTCTCAGGAATCTCATTTCTGTTGTTGTTATTTTCTTTTATCTTTTTCTGTCATTGTCCAGGTTTGGCATTGGTAGCATAAGAGTTGGTAGGAAGATTGTGTTGTAGAGTGCTTTCTTAGTAGTTATTGATATATGTTTGTTCTTTAGTATTGGTGCCATTTGCCCAATGAGTTGGTTTGCCTTATTGCATCTATTTTCGATCTCGACTTCTGATTTGCCATTTGATGATATTATACTTCCTAGGTACTTGAAACTCTTTACTTGTTTCAAGGGATGTTCGTTTAGGTGAATCGTTGTTACTTTTCCTTTTTTAGTTATAGTCAATACCTCTGTTTTACTTGTGCTAATTTTTATGTTATGTTCCCTACACATTTCGTTTAGTTAGACTATTCATGTGGTCTTATAATTCATCTTCTGATTTTGCTATTAGTGCTTGGTCGTCCGCAAACAGGAGTTCTCTAATGGTTAGATTTTCAGACGGTTCTTCTGTGTTCTCGTCATGCGGTGTTCTTGTGGTCTCTGTAATATATCTTTAATATATATTTATTTTTATCTATAATATCTTCATTAAGTATCAAATACATCCACAATGTTCTCCTCATTCTTTTCTGAAGCAAATAGCTGTAGCTTGACATAATTATTACAAGTAGGCTTATCCATTATTCCCTTCCTTACATCAGGATTGGCCATATATAGCTCTTAAGAACGTTTTTCTTCCTTAGATTGACAAAGATATGTTGCACCGAATATTCTTCATCTTGTAAAATATTTCTTTTCTTGGACTATTATACGAAATAAACATCATAATAGGGGACTTCAATGCAAAAGTAGGAAATCAAGGGGATAGATACACAGTAGGAAACTATGGTTTAGGAGAGAGAAATGAAAGAGGATACAGACTAGTAGAGTGGGCAAAAGAACAGGAAATGATTGTAGGAAACACCTGGTTCAAGCAACACCCTAGAAGATTATAGACCTGGAGGAGTCCTGATAGCAGGATTAGAAACCAGATTGACTACATTCTCATTAGCAGAAGATTTAGAAATGCGCTAACAGTAGCAAAAACAGTTCCCAGTGCTGATTGTTATAGTGACCACAGACTACTCACAGGAACATTGAGGATAAAGTTGAAGAAAGTCAAGTATACAACAGGGAACACTAAATATGATTTGTGTACATTGAGTAATGACAAGGAAATACAAAACAAATTCAACATAGAAGTACAGAACAGATTTGAAATATTGTCTGATCTAGAGATCCTATTCCAGGATGTGGATGATCAATGGGAAATGTTAAAGAATTCAATCAATGTGGCTGCAGAAACAACTATTCCAAAATTAAAGAAGGTGGGTCGTAAGAAATGGATGACTGCGGAAATTTTACACTTAATGGAAACAAGAAGACTCAACAAAAATAATACTGCCAAATATGAAGAAATTCACAGACAAGTCAGAATATTATGTAGGAAGGCAAAAGAATCATGGCTTGAGGAAAAGTGCTTAGAAATTAAAAAACAACACAACAGTCAAAATACCAAATTAGTGCACAAAAGAATTCAGGAACTTACTAATAAAAGAACAAGTACATCAACAGGATGTCTAAAAACCAAAGATGGCAATGTCATAATAGAAAAAGATCAGATTCTACATGTATGGACAGATTATGTGAAAGACCTGTATAATGATAACAGAGAGGAACAGTATGCTATTAGATTTAATAATGAAGGACCAGCAATTTTAAAGATGGAGGTTCAAAATGTTCTTAAGCATATGAAAGCTGGCAAGGCCCCCGGTGCAGATAACATCACAACAGAAATGATTAAAGCTCTAGAAGAATTTGGACTAGAGCAAGTCACTAGACTGCTGAACACATTATATGATACTGGAGATATACCTTCTGAATTATGTAATTCTGTATTTATTGCAATCCCAAAGAAATCAGGAGCCTTAGAATGTGATCAACATAGAACAATTAGTATAATGAGTCACATCACAAAGATTTTGTTACGAATTATCATACAAAGAGTGAGGAAGAAAATACAACCTGAAATAGGGGAAGAACAATGTGGTTTTGTAGAAGGAAAGGGTACAGTAAATGCTGTGTATATGCTGCGAACAGTTATTGAACGTGCTTTAGAAGTAAACAAGGATATACATCTTTGCTTTATTGACTACACAAAGGCTTTTGATAGAGTTAGACATGTCAACATTGTGGATATGCTTGCAGATCTACAAATTGATGGGAAAGACATTAGACTTATAAAAAACATATATTGGAAACAACAAGCTGCCATAAGGATTGATAATGAAGTAGGACAATACCAACCTATTAAGAGAGGTGTTAGGCAGGGATGTGTAATGTCTCCAGATCTTGTTTCCCTATACAGTGAAAATATTTTCAGAAATGTAGAAGACCTAAATGGAATCAGCATTGGAGGACGAAACATAAATAACATTAGATATGCAGATGATACAGTATTGATTGCAGACAATGCACAGGACCTGCAACAATTAGTAGACGCTGTGGTTGTACACAGTGAGCAGCTGGGGTTGGAATTAAATTGTAGGAAGACACAGGTTATGGTCGTCACTAGGAAGAACGAAGTACCACAATGTAATATACAAGTAAATGGGAATATTCTTCAACAAGTGAATCGGTTCAATTATCTCGGAACAGTCATAACATCTGATGGCAGATGCCTTGAAGAGATTAGAACAAGAATCGCCTTGCGAAAGTAGCCTTTAGCAAGATGAAAAACATTCTGACCAATAAAATGATGTCAATTGAAACGAGAAAAAGAGTGTTGAGGGGATACATAGAGCCTGTTCTTTTGTATGGATGTGAAACTTGGACAATGTGCAGTCAAGCTGAAAAACATCTGATGGCTGCAGAAATGTGGTTTCTGAGGAAAATGCAAAGAATACCATGGACAGATAGAAAAACCAATGACCAAGTACTACAAGAGACAAATGAAAATCGTAGATTGATTAGAGAAATTAGACGTAGACAGTCAAAATCTTTTGGACATGTTATGAGAAGAAATGGACTGGAGAACTTAGTGACAGCTGGCAAGATCGAAGGGAACAGACCAAGAGGAAGACCAAGAGGAAAATACCTGGATGGCTTGGCCACATGGCATGGACGAGACAGGAACACTGAGCTGATCCACGACTCTGGTGATCGAGTGAAATGGCGAATCATGACCGCCCACGCTTTCCGGCATGGCACATGATTGATTGATTGAAATACATAAAAACATTGGTTTGTCTCAGACTAGATTAATTTACTTGTTGCATCAGGGAAGCTGTTTCTTTTTCTTTACTATTACTACTGTTTTCCCGTTACTCAGACTAAAACCTTTGTTTTGACTGAATATAGAAGATACGTCTAGCAGTTCTTGTAACTGCGTTCAATTTTTTTCCCCCCAATGAAAACCGTGTCAGTAGAGTGGGGCAGGTTGTTTACAGGATGCCCACCGACTGAAAAACCTGGCGTGTCTTGTATTGTTCCGTTAAGTCTGATTCAAGATCAGCGTGGGCGTTTACAGCACAGATGATGAGGAAAACAAACGAATAGGATAGAGGTACTGTCCCAACAACGACATCAAGCCTGAATACGGAGATACCGCTGCCCCCAGAACAATCATGCGGGCAGCAGAACACGCAGGTTCACGCTTGATAATCATTTCAGACTTCATGAACATGCTACAAAATATCGCAACGGCATTCCGCGCTCCGAATGGACAGACAGCATTCGGAAGTTACACTTCACATCACACCCCTGGATGTACGTCTCCAGATATGACTAAGTAAAAGATCATGAGCGCGAGACCAGAGGGCCGAAAGGCACCTATACAAACAGGAAAAGGCGTGGATGGGGCTGATACAGTCGATGCAATACAGACTCGGCTGGAGGATACTAACGAGGACTAGCGCTAGTCCGACTTCACGAACTGGAAGTGGAGCCTGGTCAAGCACGTCGATGCCGTCTCTGAGTTCTTGGGAGAAGGTATAACCGACTCCTCATAGACACAGTAAGCAGAAATACTTGGGCTGATTGCCGCATTCAAGGACTGGGCACGCATGACAATACATTGTGTAGAGCGACCTCGCTCGACATAAACTAACATAACATAATATAATATATTTCAATTGTGGGTGAAACCAAAGATAATGAAATCACAAGAACCCTTATATATATACGCAAATACGTTGAAGATTGATCAGTTAATGAGAGAAAGTTCACAATATTAGCAATAAACTAACTGGAAGCACTCGAAGTCCTCTGATCGATTAAAGAGAAATGGCAGGAATTGCAGGTATTCAGATGTCAATATAAAAACACGTTCATGAAATGGACAGGGGAAAAAACCAAAGATGGACAACACGAGCAATTTAAGACTTCATGAAATCGTGAGGTTTTGCAAATTACGATATCAAGAAAATCTCTAAAAGTATATAAAAAATGAGGAAGAAATGTTAACGAGCTAAACAGAAATAAGATCAACAAATAATTCAGAGAAAACGAGAATACAATGGCAGTGATACTAGTCACAAACATATCAGGGATAAATCAGGAAAGTGCACATGTCTACAAACAGGATCTATTACGTGAACAGAAAATCTATGGTTTCAACTATATCAAGACAATCTATATCATCGTGAGATTACACTGGAATGATCAGCCAAATAACATTACGTTCTGAGATGTGGAGTTGGAAAAATACAAGGTGGAGTACCAGTTTAGCCCCACAATCAGGGTTACATGAAGCCATAAGTGCAGGTGGTGGATGAAGTTGAAGAACAGTCGACAGATAGCTGTACGTTATGGTCTCCGATTTCACGACGGTAGGCAATGGATCTCTATTTGGACACAAAGGCTACGGTCATTGACAAGTATGGTAACTGCTAAGAAGGAAAGCAAAGGCAAACTACCTTTTTTACAGATGACAAGTCAACCATTGTTCGTCCTTTAATAGAGAATCAGAAAAAAGGCGTAAATGGATGCTTCATAGGTGCAGCCTTCCCCGTAGGGGAATCATGCGAACCAGGTGATTCCAGACCTTCAGCAAGCTAATAAGTGCAAAAGATTAACAATGCTGAATATTCACATGTTAAGTATATGTGAGACCAGATGGAAAGGAATGGGCATAATAACATCGAGGAATACAACATAATCCATTCTAGTGGAAAGAAAAAGACAGCGAGGGGTAGCACTCATAATGGATCTGGAGAGATCAAAATTTATAAAAGGATTCTTGGACTGTTTAAGACAGAATGTTACAGGTAAAGTCAAGTGGCAGACCTTTTGATCTCAACAGCATGCTAGTTGATGCACCAACAAGAGACAGCGGTGATGACAATGTCGATGAATTGGATAATGATTTAGAGAATGCTTACAACACACACACACACACACACGCGCACACACTCACACGCACGCACACACACGTGCACGCGCACACACAGACACACGCAAGCGCACACACAGACACAGACAGAACCAACAAATAATGCGTCAATTTCAATGACTGATCCCACAAATAATTTGCCACCTTCAATGACGGATCCCACAAATAATTTTCCACCTTCAATGACTGATCCGACAAATAATTTGCCACTTTCACTGACCGACGCCACACAATTTGCCACCTTCAATGACCGATCCCACAAATAATTTACCACCTTCAATGACCGATCCCACAAATAATTTGCCCCCTTCAATGACCGATCCCACAAATAATTTGCCACCTCCAATGACAGATCACACAAATAATTTGCCACCTTCAATGACCGATCCCACAAATAGTTTTCCACCTGTAATGACAGAATAAAGATAATTCGAATTTATATTGACAAAATACAACCTGTAACATGCACTGAAAGAATTAAAATAATTATTTAAAATATGGCATACATATTAGTTCTATTGATTTTTTCCCCAAACAATTTCTTCGCGTGCATAAACAAGTGTCTGCTAACAATGCTGAAATTTAAAACTGTAATACAGGAATAGTGCGAGAAATAAATGCACAGCTATTGATTGACACTCAAGGCGAGGAAAGGATAGAAGTAGAGATCTGAGGGTACATTAGACAATGTAAATATTGAAAAGCATAAGCATATCGGGATTCAAACCTGCCACCTCCAAGTGACGACAGTGCCTCGTGGAGAGATAAGTCTACTTCAAATCATGGCCAACTGGAGAGCTTTTACAAAATTGTCATCATTAGCGTAGCTTTTACAAAATTGTCATCATTAGCGTAGCTTTTACAAAATTGTCATCATTAGCGTAGCTTTTACAAAATTGTCATCATTAGCGTAGCTTTTACAAAATTGTCATCATTAGCGTAGCTTTTACAAAACTTTCATCATTAGCGTAGATTTTACAAAATTGGCATCATTAGCGTAGCTTTTACAAAGTTGTCATCATTAGCGTAGCTTTTACACAACTGTAATCATTAGCGTAGCTTTTACTAAACTGTCATAATTAGCGTAGCATTTACAAAACTGTCATCATTAGCGTAGCTTTTACACAACTGTCATCATTAGCGTAGCTTTTACACAACTGTCATCATTAGCGTTCGCTCGCTTTGAACTCAAGCGTAGTACATGCTACTACTTCTAGTGCACTGGACTGATGTTTGAGTGCTTCCCTATTACCTGTGTCCCTCACCATTAAGCGAACCCACTCCTGCTTGTGAGGTACTTGTAATTTACGTCCCCAACCAAGGAGGAGACGTCAACATTTTTGAATGCAACTGACCGGTGTAAGGGCTGAACCCGGTTCATCGGCATCAGCACACCGGAAGTTTAAAAGCTCTTATCCAATTCAGCCATATCGACCTCTGGTCTATCATTCATCTTGTGGTGACTGTTGGTTAGAAATGACTAATAAGTTTTTCATGACGTTTACATGCGTATGACGTTCCATGAGAAAGGGTCACGTTGTTTCATATTGATGCAAGATATGAGCTGTCATTTTTTCACTAGTTATATAGGGTGTTGGTCTATTCGAAATTGAGAAAAATCTACTGTTAGTTTATAACTGCTAAATATGTCGATGTTCTCATTAAATGTGGTCTTCGGTAATGCAAAGACAAATGGACCCTGTTTAACTGATTCAGTGCCAAGCAAACAGTAGGTTTGGACCAGACATGGTACACAATCACATGAACAAGTATTGTAATGTAAATTTCCGTTCACTACGCATTGAAACTGCGGAAGATATACTACGAAAGAAAACACATAACACGATGACATTAGTATGGTAATAGATCGTCCTTCTGTCCCAATGGGACGTCACATCTGGCGATATGTGATCCTTTGGCATTAAATAAGTGGACGACAGCCTAGCGATGGTTGGAGGGTAGTACATCGAGACATGTGTTTGTAAGGGACTTATAAAATATGGTTTGGAAAGTGGAAACTGCATGCGTGAAGTGACCAGCAAAGCCAAACAGGACAAAGATTTCGAGAATATAGTAAATTTTCTACTGAGGCATGCAGATGTGCCGAGCAGTGAGCAGACTGATACATTACCTACTGCTCCCATGAGCGGAGAACTAGTTTGTGATAAAGTAATGTGGTGAAGGCTTTCTAGAATCGAGCGGAGAACTACTTTCTGATAAAGTGATGTGATGAACGCTTTCTAGAATCTGGTGGAGAACAACTTTCTGATAAAATGTTGTGGTGAAGGCTTTCTACAATAGGGTGGAGAATTACTTTCTAATAAAGTGATACGAAGGCTTTCTAGCTACTTTGTGGTAAAGTGATATAGTGAACGCTTTCTGGAATCGGGTGGAGAACTAGTTTCTGGAAAAGTGATATGGTGAAGGTTTTCTAACATCAGGTTAGGAACTACTTTCTGAAAAAGGGATGCGATGAATACTTTCTAGAATCGGATGGAGAATTACTTTGTGGTAAAGTAATATGATGAAGGCTTTTTATAATCGGGTGAACTACTTTGTGGTAAAGTAATATGGTGAAGACTTTCTACAATCGGGTGGAGAACTACCTTCTTACAAGGTGATGTGAATGCTTTCTAGAATCGGGTGTAGAACTATTTTCTGATAAAGTAATGTGGCGAGAATCAGAAAAAAGGCGTAAATGGATGCTCCATTTACTTGGAGTGCAGCCAAATAGACGGAGTATCCATATCTGTCTGGTAACTGACTCAAAAGGCAATGAGTAGGAGGTCTGGACAGTTCTGAAAGCGTCGAGGGAAAAGTGGGACTAACATGTACTCGCATTAATGTTAGAATAATTAGCATAGAAACCCTTTAACAAGGGGAACGGGGGATGTGTGGGAATGTCTCTAGTGCAGTGATGTCTATTCTTAAATGTAGTATTTAGTGTTAAGTTTAGCTTAGGGTGTTGCCATAAAAATCTGTCAGTTGTTAAAACTGTCCATCCGTGAATGCCTTTAAAGGCGACAAACAGCAGGTCTGCGTATTTGTCGAGATCAATATTGTATGCTGGCAGAGATCAATGATTAAAGAGAAATGTGTATCGTTGAGCACTGTTTCTCATGACTGCTTAACGATTTATTCCAGTCGATTGCTGGCACAAGAGTCGCCGTTGTAGACAGTAAATGAGTACCTAGTCTGACGATTAGTAAATAGAGATTTGATAGGACACATAAATGTTCTTGACGCTCTTAGAAAGAAATCAATGTCTCATTTTAAAGGGCAGATTGAGATAGATGTGTGGGAGGGTGGAAGACAGATAATCGTGAAAAGAATTAAGATAATAGTGTGAATGGAACAAAATATTATGTTTAAGTGTGCAATTATATATTTATATATATATATATATATATATATATATATATATATATATATATATATATATATATATATATATATAATTTGTGTAGGTGTCTGTGTACGAGCGCGCGTGGGCGTGTGTGTGTGTGTGCGCGCGCGCGTGCGTGTACACATTCATCATTCTGATCTCTTTTTCATGGTCATTATTCATCCCGCTTTTTGTTTTTGCAGTTTCATTTTCCATACGTAGGATCTTGTTTTATGTATTCATGAAAAGTGTTCATTACTTTTCTGTGATACATAGATTTTCTAGTTAAGAATATATATATATATATATATATATATATATATATATATATATATATATATATATATATATATATATATATATATATATATATATATATATCATTCATTCAGTAGCATGTCCTTTGCAGAACCTCGCTCCCATAACAACCTTCCGGAAAGCTTCTCGATCACAAGCAAGATGTCCCGCGTCTGATACACCCATCTGGAGATCATCCGCCACATCCTGCACCCATCTTCTCTTTGGCCTTCCTCTTCCTCTCTTCCCAGGCATATACCCTTCCATTATTGTTCTCTCCAAACCTTCGTGACGTTTCAAGTGACCAAAATACTTCAATTTTCTTTATTTTATCGTCTTTAATAGCCATCTCTCCTCAATATTCAACTCTTGAAGTATGGATGCATTTGTTCTTTTCTTTACCCAAGATATTCTTAGAACTCGTCTATAACATTTATATTCAAAGGCGTTTATGCGCTGTTCAGCTTGTTTAGTAAGTGTCCATGTCTCACAGGCGTATGTTGCAATGGGAAAGATGCATGCTCTTAAAAATCTAATTTTTGTAGTTCTGTCTGTCCCACTCCATAATTTATTCATCTGTTTTAGTCTTTGAAGAGCAATGGATAGTCGCCGTTTAATTTCTTTCATTGTGTCACCGTTATTGGTAATCAATGACCCAAGATATTCAAAATTTTCCACCACCTCCAATTTTCCCCCATTAATGTATATTTCTTTCTCCATAGTAGTTTTATCTGTATGCATTATCTTTGTTTTTGCTATGTTAAGATATAAGTTGTGATTTTCACTATTCAATTGGGTTGAGGCTATTAGGTTTTCTATGCCATTCTGTGTTGTGGATAGTAATACTGTATCATCAGCATATCGAATCTCTGGTATGTCATGACCGCCGATATTTAGGGCATCATATAGCTCCCTGTTTATATCATCTCTTACATTTCTCATTATATTTTCGGCGTACAGGTTAAACAAATAGGGTGACAGCACGCAGCCCTGACGGACTCCTTGCTTGATGTCAAACCAATCTGATGCCTCGCCATCTATTCTAACTGCTGCTTGTTGGTCTAGATAGAGCATTTTTATGAGTTGTACTACATGTGATGGAAAGCCCATAGTCCTCATGATTTCCCAAAGTTTCTGATGCTGTACACAGTCAAATGCCTTTGAATAATCCACAAAACATGAGTATAGGTTTACATTAAATTCTCTGCACTTCTCTATTATTAAACGCATGTTGAATATGTGATCTCTTGTTCCTCTTCCTTGTCTAAATCCAGCTTGAACTACGTTAATCTCTTCTTCCATTTTCTTACGAAGTCTTGCCATTATGACTTTTAGTAGGATTTTACTTGCATGACTGATCAGGGCAACAGTTCTATAGTTGGTGCATAATTTCAGGTTGCCCTTTTTTGGTATTGGAATGAAGATAGTTCTCTTCCAATCTTTTGGCCATATACCATATTTCCAAATCTTTGTACATAATGCATGATATATGTGTATGCTTTCTTCTCCTCCCGCTTTAATTAGTTCAGCTGGTATCTCATCACATCCAGGAGATTTACCATTCTTCAGGTGCTTTATAGCCCAAGCAATTTCATCTAATGAGGGTTCAGGTTCTGTCTCTGCTGTCGTTGGCTCATGTATCTCATTCATATCCTCACTGTCACTCATATCATACATTCCACTGCAGTACTCCTGCCATCTTTCTAGAATTTGTCTAGATTCTGTTAAGGTATTTCCCATCTTGTCACAGATAACATTCAATTGAGGTTGAACATTTCTTGTCAATAACTTCATTTCTTTGAACATTTCATAATCTCTTCCAGCCTTATGATATTGCTCTATTCTGGTACAGCAATCTTGTATATATTGATTTTTGTCCTTTCTTGTGTTCTTTCTTATTTCTCGAGTTAAAGATTTATACTTCATCCTGTGGTTAATTGATTC
Source organism: Cepaea nemoralis (assembly GCA_014155875.1). NCBI lineage: Eukaryota > Metazoa > Mollusca > Gastropoda > Stylommatophora > Helicidae > Cepaea > Cepaea nemoralis. Next base: position 137,803 of record JACEFZ010024057.1, on the reverse strand, counting down.
ATCTCCTTTCTGTTTCAGCTCCCTTCGTTGTTTTATTAATTCTAACGTGTCTAATGTAATCCATGGCTTAAGTTGCTTTTTCTTGGTCGGAATTAGATCTTTGGCTGCATTTATCAAGATATCTCTAGCTTGTACTGCCAGTTCATCAGGTGTCATTTCTTCTTGTACAGACATCAAGACCCCAAAGCGATTCCTAACTTCTATGTTGTATGCGTCTGGTATGTTTGTGAGATCAAAACGAAGTGGCCTTGGTCCTCGGGTAAGCTTTTTGAGTTTTAATTTCAGATCTGCTTCTAATAACTGATGATCTGTATCACAGTCTGCACTTCGTAGGGTTTTTGCAGATGTTATGCTTGATCTCCATCTTCTATGTATTAAAATATAATCTATCTGATTTTTGGTAAAACTGTCTGGAGACTTCCATGTGAAGAGTCTTCTTGGATGTTGTTTAAAAAGTGTGTTGACTATCGTTAACTCATTTTCTGTGCAAAATTCAATTAATTTGTCACCTGCATCATTTCTATTTCCTAATCCAAATTTTCCTAAAACGTGTCTCTCATTTTCAGCTCTTCCTGCACCTACTTTTGCATTAAAATCTCCCATTATTATTGCTATATCATTATGACCAATCTTATTTAATGTGTCTTGTAGTGTGTTGTAAAAATCTTCAATTTCGTCCTCCTCTGCAGTTGAAGTAGGTGCATATATCTGTATGAGAGTTGTGTTTTTTGGACGGCCTTTAAGTCTAATAGTGAGGATTCTATCACTAACTGGATTATATCCCATTAAAGTTTTTGCAGTTGTCTTGTCTAAACAAAATGCCACTCCACTCTGGCCTCCGACATCTCTACCAGAATAAATGAAAATACTTCCATTTTCAGTCGTAAAATGTCCCTTGCCGCTCCAGCGATGTTCACTAATTCCTAAAATTTGAATGTTTAACCTCTCAATCTCATCACACACTACTTTAAGCTTTCCCTCATACAAACTTCTCACATTCCACGTTGCCATTCTCACTCTGTTTCTTAGTCTGACACAGGGGATTTCCTTGGTAACACAGTCAGGATTAACTCCGTCATCACGATTACTAGTACTGGTCCCTGCGTCACACTCTTCCCCAGTGTTATCTGATCTGCCTGGCCTGGGGGTCTCGCCACCAGATCTCTTTCTTATTATGTTTTCTTTCATGGTTGTTATGGTTTCTTGGCAAGTTTTGCAGAAGGTAGTTTGCCATTGCTTTCCTTCTGGGCAGTGACTGTACTAGTCGGTGGCCATAGCCATTGTCTCTACTGATGAGATCATCTGCCTATCGCCGCAGAGTGCAAGACCATAACCAACAACAATCTGTCGGCTGCTCTCACATTCCATCCACCACCTGCTTCCATGGCTTCACGTAACCCTGATCGGGGGGCTAAACGGGTACTCCACCTTGCCCAAGGGTGTCCCGTAGACTAACGGAGGAAAGGAGGCGTCTTACATCTCCTTTGATAGGGGATACCCCTACCCCGCTAACCGGATATATATATATATATATATATATATATATATATATATATATATATATATATATATATATATATATAAATTAGTTAATTGATTGTAAATTGTGTATATATATATATATATATATATATATATATATATATATATATATTATATATATATATATATATATATATATATATATATATATAGATATATATATATAAGACTTTGATCGAAACGTTCGCTTGCAAATAAAATCATTTATCCTGTCGTCGAGCTTTCCTAGCTATATTTAGTGTTTATTCGGATGGCAACAGTTAGACATGGTAAAGTAATGTAGTCCTTAATATCCGTAGGAAGATGGGTCAGGCAAGTGTGCGTACCGTCCTCAGGCCTGTCTAACTTATACACAGAAGACGTGTGCTGATATACTGAAGTTATGAAAGTGATAAACGTAAGATACAAAATATTAACAAAGTTATACCAGGTTTACACTTCAGATGACAACATAAACAATATAATAATTTTTTAAACGTCCGATGACGTAATAGTTTCATATATTGAAAACAATGTTTTCCCGTAGTGGTTTTAAATAATGAAAACAATAGATTGCACAATTTATTGCCTGGCATATTTCGTTGCATCTCGTCAACACATAAATGGATGACTGTTTAGGTTAAGCAGTTACTATTCATATTGCCGAGCTAAATTTATGTAAACAAAAAATACACGACAGTCAGTTTAAAATTACCTCGGAAAACAATTTAAATACTGTTTAAATATATTGTGTGAAGAGTTTATTTATTTATTTATTTATTTATTTATTTATTTTGCTTTCGTTAATGTTGTATGAATTGTGCAGTATGCAGCTGACGAGATGCAGCGAAATATGTCAGGCAGTAAATTGTAAAGTCTGTTTTTTGGGCCTTCAGTACTCACGTTTCACACGTGCAGATGGTAAAGACATAAAGGCAGGTAACCCATAACAGCTGCAGAATCTCTCGGATATACTAAATCAGCTTCCGTCTCGACAATGAAGGTTGGCAGCAGCGGACCTTCGACACTGTCTCTAGCCCTGGTTGTGCACACTCAAAGACTATTGTTCTTTCAGTCTATTGATGTTAAATTCCTACTTGCGTCGCTGTCTACCTCTTGCTCGTCTGCTTTCAACTCTTCAGTGCGGCTTTAACAAGAGTGTTTTGTCTTGTAATGTGGTCGAAGCATTTAGCTTGTCTTTTTTTTTTATCTATTCCGTTACCACTCTTTCACTCACAGAATCTCTGAAATTTGTGTATTTACTTGTTTGTTTTCATGAGAAACAACCTATTCGTATAAACATCTTCAGGGTTTCAACTCGACTTTCCAATTGCTTGTTCATTATCCAGCTTGTTGTGCCTTCAAATTGTCTTGAAAATAAATTTTCTTATTTCCACAGTCCATGCTGTGTGGCGTTGGTGAACATGTCTTTCCACAGCTTTCTGTCTCGTATACGGCCAATGATTTGTGACACTCATGCTCTCCTATGACACGATGGCAAACTGTCCAACATCTTCTCTTGTAAAACATTTGACAATTCTCATTTCAATGTATTTTTTATCTCCACAGATGTTAACATTATTTCACGCTATATCAAACATGTATGCTCTATCCTATTCTCTTCTTGATCTCTGTTTCGCCTATACCATAATCTATTTCTCAAATTTCCAAGATAGAAGAGACATGTTCCTTGTTCTAATATTTCCCCATTTACTGCGACGCTCATTGTTATCCTTTCCTTTCCATTCCTAATTATCATAATGTTCGTGTTTAAAATATTGATATCTCATTCAAATACTGCACTGCGCCAATTTACTTGCTCCACGAGGTCTTGTTAACACTACTCCCCTTTCTTCTAGCAACAGTGTCGTCAGCATATCTAATGCTGTTTATTATTCTTCCGTTTATATTTAGCGAAGACAATTCAACATTTAAAAAACAAAAAGAGTTTTCTGTGTATAGATTGAAAAGGCTCGGGAACAACAGCGCCCCTGCACTACACCTTTTCTGTCATATATCATCATCATCATCATCATTATGTGCTGTGCCGCTAAGCGTGATTCGCCATCTGACACTATTTCCAGTCTTCTGTCAGGTCTGGTTGTTTTGCCCAGATTATGTCAAGTGGCCAAGTTATCCAAGTATTTGTCTCCTCTTGCCTCTTTCCTCGTTAGTTTCCCACTTGTTATTAGGTTTTAAAATGTATTTCTCCACAAAGGAAAAAAACTCTAATATATAGTAAATGTTAAAAGCCAAGAAAACGATCTAGACAAAATAAAACCAAAAAGACTAAGTCATAAATAAAAAAGGCAGTCCTAGAGCTGATATTTATATGCATTATGCCCATCTGGTGTGTCACCTCCTTGGAGCGGTAGGGGAGGTTTTGTGTTCCAATGAGCACCACCGTGAACTATTGTGATGGTATCAGCTTCTGGGAAGGTCCCCCATGTCCAACAGGTCAAGGAATAGAGACCAGTTAAAGTTAGACGCAAACCTTGTAGGTGGACTCGAGACAGTCAGAGGATATGATGAGCACTCCCCAATGCTGGTCGAAGTCGGATGTACTGAGTCACAGACTTCTCGAAATAGTTAAACTTGGCTTTGTGATGGCGTCACGAATTGAGAAGAGTGCAGAAGTGTGGTGATCCCGAGGAGCCTCGCCAGGTGATGTTAATGCCGGGCCTCCCACATCGAAAAGTTTTACCAAATACCATGGGTAGTCATATTCGCGTGTTTGTGGGAATCAAGAGAAAATATAAGGTATGGACCGCACACCCAGGACACGCAACACAATACAGTGGGACACTGCAGCAGCACTAAACAATGAAGAGCTCTTAACAAATCACATTTATGAAAACAACACTGACGTGGGATGCATGAAGTGAAACACCCCATCTTCCCTCGCAGGATTTCATTCAGAGGACATGCCATGGCAGATACTTCCGTTGGGGTGTGAAGTGTTAGGCCTTCCATTAATCTAGGCCACGGCTAAGGAGATGTAGGCAGTATGAAAATTGTCGGGTATATTTTAGGGTAATAAATCTACCAAAGAATTGTACTAGTCGACAAGCAGAATCCTCAACCTCTTCCTCCTCTTCTAATCCTCCTACTCCACCACCACCACAATCACTTCCTCTTCCTCTCGTTCATAAGCCCTCAGGCAACTCACTTCAAGTCGTCTCCCTTGACTGTCCCATGCAGCTTTGTCCATGTCCTCCCCATAATATCCATTTTAATTTTTTCTTCTTTTTTTTCTTTTTCTACTTTGTTATTTTTTTTATTTTTTTTTAAATTCTATTCTATTTTCATTGGTTTTAACTGATTCAGTGCCGACGGATGTTATATCGCCACATGTGACCTCCCATTTGAACACATGGACGATACATCGCCATATTAGGGTCGTCGTTTTATTTGTTTCGTTCCGCGGTATTTCGGCAATTTCAATACTCAGTGAATGGAAATTACATAATAATGCTTGTTCATTTGATTGTGGACTACGCTTGGTCCAAAACCTAGTTTTTGGTTGGCACTGAATCAATTAAGGCCATCTATACCAGACTCGCTTACACTCAGGAAATAAATGACCGTAGACCCCGAGGTAGACCAAGAAGACGGTGGAGAGATAATATATATACGGAAATAACAAGCACTTGGAATCAACGACTGGCAAGAGAAGGTCAACCAGAGAGACGAATGGAGACGGATTGTATCTGCAGCAAAGAACCTCAATGGCTCGGAACGCTGAAGAAGAAGAAGATTCCAGAATAAAGCCTTTCTAGTTATACTATTATGAGGCGTTATAAATGTATGTGCTGTGATCAGTTCCACACTCTCTCTGCTGTTGTGCTCAATGTGACTATCCGGTAAGGACAGGATATGCTTGGTCAAATGCCTGCCTGTTCATTGCTTAGATGTTTGTCAGAGGCATCTCTTTGTGATGCCTCTGCTGGGACTTAAACCCAGACCACTGTCCTAGCAGGCTAGCACACACCAAGCAACTAAGCAACCATGGCTCCAATGAATATTTTTAAAAAAAAATCATTTAATTTTATTTTAAACAACAAAAGCAATAACATTTTGTAAGCTGTAATTGTACATATTTCGTTCAACTGCATAGGCCATAATTCTTCAATACACATGTACTATGTTAATCTTCAGGTTTTGGTATTTTATGGAGGTATTTCAACTGTGTCCATTTCCAGTTTCAAGTTCTGAAATTCCTTTACTACCATTGCATCCTCCCTCCCCTCTCTCTCTCTCTCTCTCTCTCTCTCTCTCTCTCTCTCTCTCTCTCTCTCTCTCTCTCTCTCTCTCTCCTCTCTCCTCTCTCCTCTCTCTCTATCTCTCTCTCTCTCTCTCTCTCTCTCTCTCTCTCTCTCTCTCTCTCTCTCTCTCTCTCTCTCTCTCTCTCTCTCTCTCTCAAGGTAGCTAACCCTTCCATGAAAAAGATAATACAGTTATTTCAGTTCTTCGGAGAACTCTACATATTTTAGCCCCTAGTGCACGCCTATACAGTGTGAACTTTCCAATGCACATGCTGTCTGACACAACTGTGCATAATCGGACCGTCATTTCACTGCCTCTATCTCCCCTGGCATGCATAATGGCATTCTCTCACATACCCTGCTCTGTTCACGTGTGACCTTTCTCCGTCACCAAATTCGTCACACTGGTATTTTACCAGGTTCCAGAGAACCATCAGTGAAACATTTAACACCACCACTCTCCATAGCGTGTTCCTCTGATAGTTTTTGATGGGGGGGGGGGGGGGGGGGTCCGTGGGTGGCGGGTTGGGGTTTCTACTCAAGGATGAGAAGATACCGGGTTCCATCTCAGTGATGGCTGGAAATTTAACATGGTAAATCTGACAACAGTACAGGAGGAAGGAGCCTCGGTAGCTGTGCCGGCTCTATGGCCAGGGGTTCAAATCCGCATCGCTATAAACTTTTAAGATTGACAAAGGCTCCTAAGTCGACCCAGTTTAAAACCCTGGTATCAGGAAATGCGTCGGGAAGCAAAGGCGGACGACGTGAAACTGATCACGTCATCCCAGCGATGGCGATTTGTCTATATGTAAATATGACGGTCTTGCACTACATGCCCAAATGCGCCCGATGACGAGGCTCCATTTTTACAGTATTGCATAGTAGATGTGACAATGCATATCTTAGTATGCTACACTATGGCCTAATTGTTGTAACAATTAAAATCTTACTACAGTACAGTATAGTAGGTACAGCAATGTACAGCTTGGTACATTGCATTATAATAGCATAGCATAGCACGTGTAGCTATGTACATATTAGTGTACTACAGTATAGTATAGTAACTATACGAATAAACAGTTTAGTATAATATAGCAGTGCAGCGTGTGTTAAAGTAAAATCAATCAATCATGTGCCATGCCGGAAAGCGTGGGCGGTCATGACTCGCTATTTCACTCATTCACCAGCGTCGTGGATCAGCTCAGTGTTCCTGTCTCGTCCATGCCATGTGGCCACGCCATCCAGGTATTTTCCTCTCGGTCTTCCTCTTGGTGTGTTCCCTTCGATCTTGCCAGTTGTCACTAAGTTCTCCAATCCATCTCTTCTCATAACAGGTCCAAAATATTTTGACTGTCTACGTCTAATTTCTCTAATCAATTTACGATTTTCATTTGTCTCCTGTAGTACTTGGTCATTGGTTTTTCTGTAAAGTAAAATACTGGACAGTATAATCAGCACATTAGAATAGGACTCAGTTTGGGCAGTACAATTGAAGAAAGTAAAAGTATACAAAGTGTAGTACAGTACAGTTAGCATAGTATAGATGAGCGGTGTGGAGAACAGACGGCGCGGCACTATGCGGTAGAATGAGTATAATAGACTTGAGTAACATTCTGTAATAATGAGCAATATAGTAATAAACAGCATAGTACGGTATAGCGTTCAGTGGTAGTGCAGTGCAGTGCAGTGTAGTGTAGTGTAGTGTAGCGTAGTGTAGTGTAGTATAGTGTAGTGTAGTGTAGTATAGTGTAGTGTAGTGTAGCGTAGTGTAGTGTAGTGTATGTAGTATAGTGTAGTGTAGTGTGGTGTAGTGTAGTGTAGTGTAGTGTAGTGTAGTGTAGCGTAGTGTAGTGTAGTGTATGTAGTGTAGTGTAGTGTATGTAGTGTAGTGTATGTAGTGTAGTGTAGTGTAGTGTATGTAGTGTAGTGTAGTGTAGTGTAGTGTAGCGTAGCGTAGTGTAGTGTAGCGTAGTGTAGTGTAGTGTATGTAGTGTAGTGTAGTGTATGTAGTGTAGTGTAGTGTAGTGTATGTAGTGTAGTGTAGTGTAGCGTAGTGTAGTGTAGTGTAGTGTAGTGGAGTGTAGTGTAGTGTAATGTAGTGTATGTAGTGTAGTGTAGTGTAGTGTAGTGTAGTGTATGTAGTGTAGTGTAGTGTAGTGTAGTATAGTGTAGTATAGTGTAGTGTAGTATAGTGTAGTGTAGTATAGTGTAGTGTAGTGTAGTGTAGTATAGTGTAGTGTAGTGTAGTGTAGTATAGTGTAGTATAGTGTAGTGTAGTGTAGTATAGTGTAGTGTAGTATAGTGTAGTGTAGTATAGTGTAGTGTAGTGTAGTATAGTGTAGTGTAGTGTAGTGTAGTATAGTGTAGTGTAGTGTAGTGTAGTGTAGTGTAGTGTAGTGTAGTGTAGTGTAGTGTAGTGTAGTGTAGTGTAGTGTAGTGTAGTGTAGTGTAGTATAGTGTAGTGTAGTATAGTGTAGTATAGTGTAGTGTAGTGTAGTGTAGTGTAGTGTAGTGTAGTATAGTGTAGTGTAGTGTAGTGTGGTGTAGTGTGGTGTAGTGTAGTGTAGTGTAGTGCAGTATAGTGTAGTATAGTGTAGTGTAGTGTAGTGTAGTGTAGTATAGTGTAGTGTAGTGTAGTGTAGTATAGTGTAGTGTAGTGTAGTGTGGTGTAGTGTAGTGTAGTGTAGTGTAGTGTAGGGTAGGGTAGTGTAGTGTAGTGTAGTTTAGTTTAGTATAGTGTGTAACAGCACATAGGTCATTAGCGGCTATTCTCTGCAGCGATATTCTATCTCCGAGCCTTTACGATACCGACTGTTTTTCTTTACTTAAAATGTAAAACTATACCCGACAGATGGCCTTGTGTGGGTTGCCAGCTAGCAACAGAGAGCCATCTGTGGTCTTTGATACATTATGTAACACCCATTGGTGACAGATAACACAAGTTGGCCTAACTGTTGTCCTCTCAGACGGTTGCTTAGGTGCTGTATTGTGTGTACGTGTGTGTGCGTTTTGTGCAGACATCGGTTTAGTGTGTGCGTATGTACGTACGTACGTACGTACGTGTGTGTGTGTGTGTGGTGTGTGTGTGTGTGTGTGGTGTATGTGTGTGTGTGTGTAACTCCTTAGTGTGTTTGTGTTATCTGTTTTGCATGGCTGCCAATGTGGAACTGTTTAGTGCCCATGCATCTGTTTGTTGGTGTGTGAGTGTGTTTGGTTTCTGTCTCTGTGTGCTGTTTTGCGTGTGTGCATCTCTTTAGTGTGGGTGCTCATGTGCTTTGTGCCTATGTGTTCTGTCTGACGTGTGTGCATCTGTTTGGTATGCGTATTTGTATCTGTATGATGCACGTACGTGGTTGTGTGTGCGTGCGTGCGTGGCGTGGGCGCACGCGTGCGCGTGCGCGTATGTGTGTGTGTGGGTACATATGTTTGGTATATGTGTGCGTGTGTTTGATGTGTATGTGTGTAAGTACATTTTTTTTTGGTGCGTGTTTATATTTGTAGCGTGGAAGTGGTGTCAGTGTATGGTGCATTTATGCCACGACTGGATCTAGTCTTTTGTGTGTCTCTGCAATGATTGAATCTAGTCTGCTGTTTATCTCTGCAATGATTGAATCTAGTCTGCTGTATATCTATGCAATGAATTGAATCTAATCTTCTGAATACCTGCATCGAATCAATTCAGTGAAAGCATGTCCTTTGACGGGCATAACTCTATCGCCTATTGTACTGAAAGGTTGAAAGTTCGATTTTCCTGACCCAGGTTTAAACAACAGTGTGTGTAATTTTATTTTTCCGCGTTTCCATCCTGTTTCAGGATATTGCTGTCACCATCAGGATCTTTCAGCTGTATGTTGATTCCTAGGCTAGATTACGCTCATCAGCAAGCCACGACTTTCTGAGCGATCGGCTCCATACTCTCATAAGTCAATGGCGCGACTCGAACCGCTTCCAATTATCGTGCGCTCACGTCAACCACGAGAGTATTCGGGGTTACGGAGAAAGCTGCTAACCCCTCGACCAGAATATAACAACATTTCCGAAAATACTTATGCATCCAACGGTAGAAAGGGAAGACTAGAGAGAAAAGAAAATAATATATTTCTTGCACTGGTAATAAGACTTTTTCTAGAAACATGAAAATTGCGAAATGGTTTAGTGAAAGCTGGGAAACTCTATGGGAAAATTAAAAATAAAATAACAACAAAAACAAAAAAGAAGAAAAAAGCTGTTACAATTGGCCATTCGGGAATCAAAGAACTGTGTGTCGTAAGAGGCGACTGAGGAGTGTTGGCGTGACACTGGCTACCTCATCTCGTTAACTGCAAAAACCAACCAATGATGAACAAGTTTACAAATTTGCTTGAGGGGTGTTGTTGTTGTTGTTTTTTTTTTTTCACGTAAAGATGACAAGCAGCAGATTAGAAAAGAATGCGGTGTCTTCATACCTACGTTCAGTATTTCAGAAGAATATATAAATACCTGCCTGATGCGAGACTTATAGCGTCGTGTGAACAGGCAAACTATGATCGCGGGATCGTGTGGGTTAACAACCTGGTCGTGGGATTGTGTGGGATAACCAACTATGATCGGGGATTTCGTGGGATAACAAACCAAAATCGTGTGAGGTGGCAAACTGTCATAGTTGGGACGAATGAGATGACAAACTACGATCCTGGGATAGTCTGAGATTGGAAACTATTTATGAGATGGCAACTTGTGAACATGGGGTTTATGAGATGGCAAACTGTGATCACAGGTTCCTGTGAGACAGCAAATTATGACTGTAGGATCGTGAATCGTGTGAGTTAGCAAACTATGACTGCGGGATGGTGGAAGATAGCAAACTATGACTATGGGATTGTGATATAAATATCTGGCGTCCTTACAGTTTCCTAAATTTGACTCCTAGGTTACCACGCATTGGAGGGGAAAGCGCTAGAAAAGCGATAGTCTGTTGTCCGTAAAGTCACCTTCATCTTCGCCCTGTGACATGCGGGAGTCGAGGGAAATGAATGAGCTGATAAACTAGCTGGTTCTGCATCCCCTGTAGATGGCCAGCCATGGATCGTGCCGATGTTATTAACATCCTTAAAGATATGGCGAGAACAGAGGACTTGATGTCAATGAATCCACATCGCTGTCCAGGATTAACGACTTGGGAGTAATAATCGGCACGGCCAGACGCGAGAGGTAAATCGGGAAAACGAGCTGCCTCGTCAACCAACACAGAACTGGCACTATTAGCCATCGGACGCTGATGCATATTCTGGGGGGAGGATCTGAGCACCTATGGACCTGTCCAGAGTGCAATGAAGATACCCCAACTGATAACTGATAATTGATAACAACTTTTTCATTGTATTCGATGATGTAGGGATATACCTTCTGCTCAGTCTGAAGACTAACTCCTGAAAGTTTGACTGACCCAGGCCTCAGCTTCACTACGACACAGAACCCACTAGCACAAGAGTGTAGTCATTCGGTCCCCGGATAATAGGGATTATGATTGCACTGGAACCAATTCTATGGATATAAGATGGATGGGACACAACTGAATGCATTTGATTCGGTCCCTGGATAATGGGGACATTATCTACTAGGCACTGGAGATAAATAACTATCATCAGAAGAGAACAAGAGAAAGAGGAAATAGGATGATTAATTAGTCTAGTTATTGTGTTCTGAATTTGGGGTGTCATTTGGTTTTGGACAGATATCATTGACTTACACATCTGTGGATTTGTCAATGGTCTGAGAACCAAATAGGGTTGTTATTTTGGTTTTGATTGTGATGACTTTTGAGGATACATGGGGTTATCACATTTGAATGTGTTTATGATATTACGTATCATCCCATGGACTTTCCAGGGAATCAATACTTTTAATACATATATATATATATGTACTTCAGATCTTGATTTAATTCCTGGTGAACGGTGTGTTCAAATGTTGATGTTTACGTCTATTTCTTGTTGATGTTTGTTCAACAGTGGTTGTTCTATATGATGTAAACAATCAATGTTGTCTGACACTATATCACATTCAAAAGGGGATCGAGTGGAAGGAAATGCCTACACATAGATATCATTGTCAAAAGAAGTGAATTGTTTTTCTCCTTGTATCTGTGGTAGAATTCCCTGATTACCTTGCCTTATAAGACGTGAGTGAGAATGTAAATTCATCCCATCCGGGATCCCCTAGACCAGTGGTTCTCAACCTTTTTTGGCCCGTGCCTCCCTTCACGATATTTTTATGACGTCAATTCCCCCTCACCATATTTTTAGAACGTCATCCCCCCCCCCCTTTCGTATTGCCTCCCTAAAAATTCCCCCCCCTGCCCCTACACCGTATACGTAATAATTGAAGCTAAATTTAATAGCACATACTAAAACAAGTCTATACATCTACATAAAACGTGATTTGCGGATCTACTTACGTTATAAAATGAATTTCAGAAGGGTGATACGTACAGAACCGTAAAGTATGAATACAATATCAAGTAATCGGTTCTTGTATTAACGCAATCTATAAATAATCTTAATTCCCCCCGCCCCCCTGGAAACCCTAAAATTCCCCCCCCCCTCAGGGGGGGGGGGGGGATTCCCCTCCGGTTGAGAACCGCTGCCCTAGACAAACATAGCAAATATTCTCATATATTAAATCCAACATTCCACAGGGATGATGGAAAATAGCAAACTATGGCTGCGGGATCGTGTGAGATAGCAAACTATGAATGTGGGATGGTGGAAGATAGCAAACTATGACTGTGGGATCGTGCCAGATGGTTATTTATGACTGTGGGATCGTGTTAGATAGTAAACTATAACTGTGGGTTCGTGTGAGATAAACTATGATCGTTCATGCTTACCGGCATGATGATTGTGTGTAGGTCAACAGCTTACACCCAGCAGCCATTTGTATTATTTTGTCCCTGTTTAATCGTGCACTTTACCAGTTCTGTATGTTTGCTTAAAACTGAACTCACGAGTTTAAGAATATTTTCCGTTACAAGTGAGCGATATTTACTCACGGATCCATGGATGCTATGAGAATTGCGAAACTGTTGACACTGCCAGAGAGCAGTAGAATTGGCTGACCCCAATAATAAACAGTTCTGAAAGCCAGTCTTTGTTCATATGTTTCCTCAAGATACCGTGCTGTGTGTCTGCGGAGTTTTTCTCTGTGATTGATTTGTTGGCGTATATGTCATTGCACTCTGAACATAAACATTCTCCGCCTGTCTCGGTAGATGTCGGAGTGTATTAAACTTAACAAATAGCACATAACGATGGAGGAATCATGCGGGAAACTAGAGACGCGTTTAAATATAATGGAAGTATTTACAGAAGTTAAGAAATAAGTGAACACAGACAAACACCTGTTTACAATTAAAGAGACAGGGGTAATAACATGACTGAACACTGCCTTAAGGGCATGAAATGTTAGCCTTTGGATATACTACATCATGTCAAAATAAGTTGGGGCGAAGCAATTCTCTACTTCACCACTATTTCTTTCAATTATTTTCCAGAACATTTTTGAAACTATCATATACCATGTTGATCCACTACTCTGGTGATCGCGTGAGATGGTGACACATGGCCGCCCACGCTTATCGGCATGGCACATGATTATGATGATACCATGTTAGGATGCGGTGACAATCCAAGAGCCGTGCCGATTCTGAAACATATCTTGCCACTACTGATAATTGAACCCAGATTACTGTGTTAGTAAGCACGAGAGCTCACGACTGTGCCACACAGGAACATTATTATCCGAAAACTAATATTAAAGCCATCGGATCATGCCTTGTTCTTAGCAATGTCGTCTAACTTTTCTAAATCTGAAAACCCCATTTACTTGCATGCCTATCTTCTGCTGCTGCTGCTGTGTCGTTTATCCCATGTATTTTGATCTCCAGAAGACCTTGTCCCATACTGCGACCTCGTCAAGACAGTGTGGTTCTATGTATGTCTATCAATAGTTGTCCATTTTCTCTATGTCTTTCAGAATGTGTTCTCTGTCCAGCTCACGCTTTGCATCCTGTGATGACAACATCTCAAAAGCTGCCATGGTTCTTCGTTCTTTCTGGTGCTAAAATCCCTTTGTATATGTTATTAAGTTAAGAAATTACACTGAACTGAACAACAACAACAATCAAATCAAACTGATATATGTATGTATTCGTCTGCTCCATCTGTTATTTGGAAAAGTGCATGTTTGTAGTTATTCTCAGACGATGTCAGCTGATCAGAAACTGAGACAAGACGTTGTCTGTAAAACTGCTGCCTAACGTGTCTGTTGAAAGGACACAAATACTTCAATGAATGTTTTGCTAGCGAGTTTGTCTGATACAAGTTTGCATTGGCTGGCCTTAGAGTGTAGAAAACAGGCGATTAGAAAGTCGAATACAGTACCTACACTGGTGGTACACATATTGAGATGCTAGAATATACAGTTGCTGATAGTTCTAGTGACATGTGCTACATGAAAACAAAAGATAATAAACGCGATGTACCTGCTAAGATAAGAGAGCTAATGGAATAAAATTGCACACAGCTAGCTCTCTTAGAAAGTCATACTGAATGGAAACAAAGTAAAACAGCCGAGTAAGAGGTAGTTTTTTTTTTTTTTTTTTGCATATCCTTTACAGGACATTGCTGTCAACACCAGCATCTTTCAGCTGTATGTTGATTTCTTGGCAAGATTACGCTCAGTAGTTTGCCATAGCTTTCTGAGCGGCCGGCTCACATACCCCGTAAGTTACCGATGCGATTCGAACCACTGCTGATTCTCACCGTCATCACGTTACCGACGAGAGTATACGAGATTACGGAGAAAAGTCATAACCTCTAAGCCACGAAGCCGGCAAGAGGTAGTTAGTGATACTAAAATGGAAAATCAAGTTAGAAGATGGACGAATAGCGGTCAGACAAAGTGTACATCGAGCGCGCGCGTGCGCGGGAGAGAGAGAGAGAGAGACAGACAGACAGAGAGAGAGAGAGAGAGAGAGAGAGAGAGAGAGAGAGAGAGAGAGAGAGAGAGAGAGAGAGAGAGAGAGAGAGAGAGAGTCATGAAGATCCACTACAGACAACCTTCATTGTGAACACGCACTTAATGTATTGACATAAAACTCATAGGAAGACACCAGGCGAACTATTTTTTAAAATCTTGTTCTTGGTTTGAAACAACATCACGGTACTCCGGGTAAATGCGCCGTCTACCTCAGAATGTGTCGTCGGCTACAGGTGTTGACAGTTCCAGTAACATATAAAAAAGTCGCTTAAAAAGTCGACAGGGTCGACTTCATAGCACCGGGTTTTATCCCATATGGCTCGGTCTCTTTCCGCAGCGCGGAAAGCGTCGCATAAAGCACGAGCTCCGTAGCTCTAGCGACGACCCACAGGAGTCTCCGAAAGATTTAACTCTTGAACCTAAGGACGCGGCCCGGAATCGAACCCACAACTTCGGAGCCCGAGTTAAACGGCTTGACCACTTCGCCACGAAGACTCCCTCCAGTAACATATGCTGGTTTCAAACCCTTGCCACGCCTCGACACGTATGCGCTATACCGTGCTGGCTACGTATTTCTGTAGACCAATCGGCACTCGAAAGGTGACGTGGTCAAAGCCCACCTGTCGCCTTTACTTTCCTGTACATCTCCTGGTACAGTTCAGACTGGACCGACCTAGACACACAAGCCATTAAAACAATCTTCGGCCTCGAGATAGATTCGAACACATGGCCGAGGATCGGCATGCAAGCGTGATAACCACTGCTCTAATGTAGCTGGAACAGAGAATAGTGTCCGGTGAAAACTATGTAGTTCTATACAACAATCAACAGGAGTTATGAAAATACATAGAATGTGTACGTCCCTATATACCCATCAGCTTGAAATGCATCTGCTAAGGCAGGCTTGCTTGCTTGCTTGTGTTCGTTGGCTTGAGCTCCAACGCGAAGTCCTGTATGTCGGATGAAGGCATCCTGTTGTCCAACATCAGTGTGATGTCATACAGGACCTGAGTTTTGCGTGAGTATCCGTTGTCGCATGTCTGGCTTATTGGTGTGCAGACTGGTGGTTCCTCGCCGTACAGGCAGACACTCTCCGACTTCGGAGGAATCGGCGATCCTACTGACTTTAGCCAGGACCCCGAAGGGACCTGTTGCCCAGGACGCTCGACGAGGACGCGTCAATAGGTCTTGGCCAGTATATAACCCGGCCCTGGTGCCTTGGAAACACCTCTTGAAGACGTTCATACATAGTGCCACCGTGAATAGAGGAAGTTCACAGTGACGTAAGTTCACAGATTGGGTTGGCAGTCTCATTACTTGAACTTTAATCAACCAAAGATCACAGATGTGTAAGAAAAGCAGCTGCGTCTTAAATAAGAAATGGTTTGCTGAAGTGTTACGCAGTGGTCTTAGAGACCTCAGGCACATCGGCATAGGGCCCGTGGTTCAAATCCTCGGTACGACACTAGAATGGTGTTAAAGATACAATTGTTTGCATATCCCTTTACAGGACATCACTGCCAACATCAGCATATTTCAGCTGATTGTTGATTCTTGGCAAGATTACGCTCAGTATTACGGAGAAAGTCGTTAACGCCTAGGCCAGGGAGACCGGCAAAGATAAAATAGTTTAGTTTAACCAACGGGGCAACAACACGGCACACGGGTGTAAACCATAAGTGCTCCGTTCTACTACTAACTTCAAGCCTGTGTCCGGAGACATCCAGCCCAGTGCACGAGCTCCGTAGCACCGACGAGGATTCTGAAATACTTCGGGTAGATTTTTAACTAAAAATTTTGCCTGGCAGCGCCGTTAGGCTACTCTTTTTCTATTTCCAACTGCCAAGAGATATTTTACGTACGCAACAATACACACGGGCGTCCGATCTTACCACCCACAGACCAGGGAAAATTTTTTACTAGAAGTCCACGTGAAAAAATCATGGCCCTCACCGGGGCTTAAACCCTGGACCTCCAGCACTCGAGGCGGACACCATACCTCGAACCACAGCCTCCACAACCTAAGCCCCTCCGCTGCGCTGTCACTGTCTCAGCAAGCACCATTTATTCCCTTCTGTTCAAACAGCCCCGATTTACTGTGACTTCAGTGCAAAGTGCTTTATGGATAGATTTAGGCGATAATGATGACATGTTAAAAATGAGACTGGCATAAATTTGATAAATATTTGGAATAATACAATATTTAACATATATCAGCAAACAATATTGTGCCGGGGTCATGTGACAAGAAAACCACAAATGTACATCTAGAAATAGTGACGGCTACAGGATAAAACAACAATGTACTAAGCAGTGTAATTATTGCATAACAAATCTCAAGTACGTATGGGCATACAAAGAATCAGTGGGCTGAGATATCAACATGTGGAAAAACCAAACAATTGGATTACAAAGATGTTGTCACAATAGTATCTAACAACGTTTGGAAGAATCTTCTGTCGCATTGTTCCACCCTGTGAAACAGACCAAATAGATTAGTGATGTAAGTATACCATGCGGACCATCATTATCCTTCCCCTGCACAACGTCGACCTCATCACATAACGCCGAGAAGACTATCGATCCTTTGTTAGTTCCTCGGCCTCATACATTTGTATGGCCAGGGTATCTTTAATGGCCCGTGACTGTGTCGTGCTTGTCAGGCCCTGCCTCCTCTCCTGGTGTACCGGACAAACCAAAGTCTCTCTGATAGCAGAATGGATCCCTCTCAATACAATCGATGGTTACACATGGCAACACACGGTAATAAACGATAACAGAAGGTAACAATGTAACAAGATAAACAGCAAAACACCGTAACAAACGTAACACAAGGTAACAAACGATAACACAAGGTAACAAACGATAACACAATAACAAATTATAACACAAGGTAACACGCGCTAACAGAAGGTAAAAAAAATGGTAACAGAAGATAAATGGTAACACAAAGTAAAGACGGTAACACAAGATAATAGACGACAATTCAAGGTACCAAAGATAACACAAGGTAATAACGATAACACGGGGTAACAAATGGTGACACAAGATAAACGGTAACACCGTAACAAACGGTAACACAAGGTAAAAGAAACGATATCGCAGGGTAACAAACGATAACACAAAGTAAGAAAAGATAACACAAGGTTACAAACGATAATACGGGGTAACACACGATAATACGAGGAAACAAATGGAAACAGACGATAACAAATTTCAATACAAGATAAACGATGACATTGGGTAACAGACGATAACACAAGGTAAAAAAAAAAAACAATAACAGGTAACAAATGGTAACACATGATAAACGACCACCGTAACAAACGGTAACACAAGTTAAGAAAGGATAGCACAAGGTAACAAACAACAACACAATGTAACAATCGACAACACAAGGTAACAAAACGATAACACAAAGTAACAAAGGATAAAACGACGTAACAAACAATAAAACAAGGTAGCAAAAGATAACATAAGGTACACGATAAAACGAGGTAAGAAACGGCAACAGAAGGTAACAAATGGTAACACAAGGCAGCAAATGATAACACAAGGTTGCAAACGATAGTATAAGGTAAACAATAAAACAAGGTAACAAACGATAACATTTTTTCCGCGTTTTCATCCTGTTTCATGATATTGCGGTCAACACCAGCATCTTTCAGCTGTATGTTGATTCCTAGGCTAGATTACGCTCATCAGCAAGCCACGACTTTCTGAGCGACCGGCTCCATACTCTCATAAGTCACTGGTGCGACTCGAACCGCTTCCAATTCTCGTGCACTCACGTCAACCACGAGAGTATTCGGGGTTACGGAGATAGCTGCTAACTCCTCGGCCAGGGAGCCGGCGAAACGATAACATAGAGAAACAAATTGTAAAATAAGATAAAAGATAACACAGTGTAACAAATGGTAACACAAGGTAAACAATCGATAATACAAGGTAAACGATAAAATAAGGTTAACAAACGATAAAACAGGGTAACATACTGTAACATAAGATAAAGGGTAACACAGCGTAACAAATGGTAACACAAAGTAACAACGATAATAAAAGTTAACAAACGATACACAACGTAACATACGATACCACGAGGTAACAAGCGATAACACGGGGTAACAAACGACAGCACGAGTTAACAAACGATAACATAAGGGAACAAACGGTAACAGAAGGTAACAAATTGTAACACAAATAAACAGTAACACAAGGTAACAAACGGTAACACGAGGTAACAAATAATAACACAAGGTACTAAACGATAACACAAGGTAACAAACTATAATATACTGGTGGCCTGCTGATTTCATTATGAAGAACAGAGCCCGCCATGTTGTGTGTACGGAAGAAACTCTGGTCTAGTCAGTGGCCGGGGGGGGGGGGGGGGGGACTAAATGTGATTAACGTTATCTTCATCGGACTCTCTCTCTCTCTCTCCCTGCCTCTCTCTCCCTCTCTAGCTATCTCTCTCGATCTCTTTCTCTCTCTCTCTCTGTCTCTCTCTCTATTTCCATCGATAGATCTGTCTGTCCAACACACACGTACACATACACACAGAAACACATCATTGTTCAAATCATACAAACTATACATTATATATGCCATCTGTGTGGCTGGATAGAGCAGAATGTATCCTTATACTTAACTGTCGTGACCAGCTGATATTATTTGTTCAACACATGGTGAAGATAAGAACGCATAAAAAAGGCAATAATAATAATAATTATGTGGAGGAGGAATTGATGATGATGATGATGATGAGGAGGAGGAGGAGGAGGAGGAGGAGGAAGGAGGAGGAGGAGGGAGTATACAGGAAGGGAAGAAGAAGAAGAAATCAGCAACCACAAAAACAATTAAATGCTATGTAGACACTTACCTGAGCAATGAATCCAAGAAATGATATAACAGTATTTCCTTCAACAAAACATTATTTCAAAAATCCCTCTCTAGATGCAGTGACGCAGTACTAACGCACAAATAAGCTAAACATCCCTCGGAAAAAAAAAGTCTTGCTTTAATCAGGTGTATTCAGCATTCCTAGAACTTGTGTAGCACTCTAGAAAAGATCTTGTCACTGCCTCTGAAAAGTGTATATTGTGGTGGGCAGCTCAAGCGACCATTCGACCGCGACGTCAACATTCATTTGCCGCCGTGTATAGCCCAGTTTCGGTGCCACGAGGAATCAGGAAAGAGCGGGCGACAGCATCCGATCCCCGCGCCAACCAGGAGAATCGTTACCCGCATAGGTGATTCTTTATACACGAATGTCGTACAATAATAGATTCACGTCCCCAACACTGGGATCACGTGGCTTCGGGCCGACCCAGCCACATACAATGGATACCAACAAATGTTATGAGAGGTAAGGTGGACAGTGCGGGGTTGCCCACATCCAGTGAGGGTTAGAGCATGGAAATGTGGGCCCACAACCATACTCCTATTATCCTAGGGTGACGTGACATGGGGTCGTTTAATCTTCTACACGATTGAACTAGCGGGAACTGCAATACATGTTTAAGGAATGATTGACACTTATAGAAGGCAAGGAAACGGGATCGTTTATTTTACATCGAAGCAGGACTAACTTGAGCAACAATAGATGTATAATTACTGACTTGTACTAATGGAAAATATGGGGGAGGGGAGTGGGGGTGTCCAAGATAGCTGAATAGCTAGCACACGTGTCTGCCGTTCTGGTTGTCCTGTTTTTTGTATTTTGTTTATAAACTGACTTGGCTTTCAGGTCAACGGAGCCTAAACTGAGTACCAGAAAATATTCCGGTAAGTAAATGCCACCGGTGTTGTATCGACTACATCATCTGTCAAGTCAAGTGCTGATTGGTTTATAAAATACTGAGCTAGCACTATACACCCAATGCACCTGACAGCGCCTGGAACTTTGGTGGAAATCAAGAGAAACAAACTAGTTTTCGCAGGACACACTAGATTACAGAAGTAAACACTGAAAGATGTATGGAGTTCAGAATTCGAAAATATCTTTCTGTAAGTGATGAAATCTCCTGGCTCCGGAACTCGAATATAGTGGGTTCGTTGGTATAACAGTCAGGACGTTGCGCTGTCATTTGTGTGAAGCGGGTGGACAAAGGTTCTATTGCAGCCCGTGTCGTTCGTTACAGGAGGGATGACTGTTGCTCTGTGCACTAAGGTCTACAAACATGTGATGGTCCTAACACATCCGGTACTCACAACAGGTTTTTCCTACGGGCTTAAAGCACAACGACACACACACACGCAAACACAAACACACACACACACACACACACACACACACACACACACACACACATAAACACACACACGCGCGCGCGAATAAGGGTGCTGAGGTGATTGATATCAAACTCAGAGACAGTGTACACCTTATAACGAACTCAATAACAGTAAAATATAAATTACAGTGGGGAGATAAAAATTAAAGGAAAATTAATTAAGTAATAATACGATATCAAACAGAAGAGATTAATTAGATAAATTACCTAACGTGGCACAACACATGGCAAGAGGAAATCAGTGGCAGATGTAAATGGAAAGATCAAATAGCTGGGTAACACATAAAAGCGTAGGCAACACAAACTTTATGGAAATATCAGACAACAGGGAAGACCGAGGACTCATGTTCGCTGACGTCTGAGCTGAACTAGAAGAGGAAACGTATCATTTTCACGACGATTTTGATTATGAAAACGTCTTACAAAGCACGTTCGGAGTGTGTTGCAAAGTTTGTCACGTTTATATCTCATCTCATCTCATGTCATCTCATGTCATGTCATCTCATGTCATGTCATCTCATGTCATGTCATCTCATCTCATCACATCTTGTTCCTCTTGTACCTTGCGGTGTCGAGGTGAAGGATAAACAGCGGGAGAATGCCCGTTTACCGGCTTCATATATCGAGATTCCCATGAACTCAGTTATTCCATCTGCTCTGCCCATAGTTTACTTTGTTGGCTCTTCTCCTGGCTCCATTTAGTCTGTTCATCATTGCTAGTTATGGTATACTGTTAATTGAACATAGATAATATTAATGATAAATTTATACTTACAGCTAGTCATCGACTTACGACCACGATCGGTTCCGACAGACCGGTCGTAACACGATTTGGTCGTAAATTGAGTACGCTATGTGTACAGTAATGTGAAGTGATGTTATAAAAATATTTAAGTTAAATTATATCATAAATTTCTTTTATTATTGTTATAAATCATAATTGTCGATGTTCATTTTGTGCCATTTGTATCATCTCTACACCATTTTGTTTCTTATGTTTACGTCGTCAGGTTTAAGAAAAACACTGCATTAACTGTACATGTACAACTGGTTTAATATTTGCAAAACATACAAAATACAGGTGTTGAAAATACTATAGGAAACATTATTATTACATGGTCTACCATTTCTAGTTCGGCGTCGTCAATAAAGATTGATGGTACCCCATGTGCACCTTGTGACATAATCTGTGTCTTCTTTTTGCTAATTGTTAAACCAAATTCTGAACAAGCATTGGAGAATGCAGATAGTGGACATTGCAATTCTTCCTCAGAGTGGGTCGTAACTGCAGCATCATCTGCAAAAATCAGGTTATCCATCTAAGTCTAAGAAGACTGAGCATGGAATAAACCGCCACACAACCTTTGCAGACAACGCGTAAGTCGACGACTAGCTGTAGTAGTGCCGTTAATGTCATGTCTTAGTCAGATATGACTGAGCTACCGTAAGACAGTCGATGGTACTACCTGCGTTCTGTTAGCGCCGAATGTTGGGCGACGATCACCAAAACTCGTCATGCCAAATTATGCCAACGGCTTCGGGCGGAGGGGTGCAATTGGGAGGGTACAAACCTTGTCTAAGTGCGAGGAAATGCAACCTAAAGACTAAATGTCATGGCAAAGCAGACCAGGCTCTAAGCCTTGACTGGCAACTAGTCTAGGATGGAAGCTCCAACAGGCGGACAGAGTATTGCTTTGTTGGTCCGGCAGCTTCTGAAGCTTGTCTTGTTCCAGGAGTATTGGTGTTACGTTTCCTCTGGAGTAAACTAGACAGGCCGAGAGAGGGATCATGCTGCATTGGCAACACATGGTTTCTAAATTCAGCCCAGGCTTTGTATTACAGAGAGGTATAACTCCATTTTACAGACTATCGCCTGTCAAGACGGCAAGGTGCCAGTAAGTCATTAGTACCGTAGAGAAAGAGTAGAGAGATAGAGGAAGGCACCGTGAGAAGATTCATGACAGTCTTATGGCATGGTACGGAAGGGAATCAACACACGAATTGATCCATGGCGTCAGAGATCGTAATTTGTGGAGAGGCATGATTGCCCAAGCCAGCCGACAAGCAGTGGTTGATGATGAGAGCAAGGTAGATAGATACATGTAGTAGGGAGGAGGAGAGAGAAAGTGCAGGGGTGAGGGTGATAGTGAAAAGCATCTCATGTTGAAAGACACCATATCCTGTATGAATAATGAAGGCTTCGTATGGTTCTTGTCTATTTACCACACTCATTGCATAAGTAGGTCAAGGTTATCCTATGATAGATACATGACATTCGGGTGTAAAGTGTTACGCCTTTATATATACTAGATAAGCGTGCAATGAGTTTTGGTTGGCTAGTTCCATTTCTCGTCGCCCATTTCTGTAAAGCATGCCAGCATAGTTGACGCTGAATTACAAGTGGCACAAATCACCAGAGACGTCTGATAATATTGATAACTATACGGGGACAGTCTAGGTCTATTTGGCACGTTATGAGAAGAAGTGTAACCTATAGCACTTGGTTCCAACCGGCAAGACTGAGGGGAAAATAACAAGGGGAACACAGAGAGGTAAATATCTGGATGGCTTGACTACATGGCATGGTCCAGGCAAGAAAGAGAGCTGATCCTCAACTCTAGTGATCTTGTCAGATGGCGAAATATGACCGCCCACGCTTGTCGGCAGGCACAAGATGCTGGTGATACATAGAACGTGGTTGTCTATGGCTCATAGATATTGAACGCAGTTTGACAATCCCGACAGACCGGACTTGAAGTCGGTCGCCCGTAGAGTGCCCATTAGTACACTAACAAATGGGGCCTCCTCCACCATATACCCAAAAAGCAAGAAAGCATGGCAAGGATCCTTGGCCTATCTACTCAAAAATGCCAAACAAACTTGCGGAAAATAAAAGACATCTGATGCAATAAGTCACTAATGTTGATTGTTTAAAAGAGATTATTGAAATGTTACAGAGAACATGTTCGTGCATGGAAGGAATGGAACCAACAACCTAACGAGAATTTCAAAACCATGGATTCCCTTAGTGAATTTAAAAACAAAAGCCACAAATTCGCGCTTGTCATCTCTTTCTTGTAGGACTGCTTCATTCCTGTTTGTTGTCTTCTTCTTTGCATTTCACTCGGAAACCACGTTTCCTATCACATTGGATGTTTCTTAGTTTATCTACTTACTGTCTGTGTTTCACATACATGCTGCCGCGTGGTTTTGAGTAGCCCTTTAACGCCTGTTTTATTATTGCAATTAGCACCCTTATTAATTAGTGATTATGTTTTTAAAAGCCTTACGAAGTGTATGATCAATATTTCGTACTACGTCAGAGTGTATAATTTATTCACATAACCACCTGAAACCATACGGTGGCAGCTGTTAGCTTTTAAAATGCATACTTTATCACGAGAATTGGCTCATCTACATGAATAATAATTCAACTTTTTCCTGTATCGATTTACCATACTGTACTTTAAAAACTCATAACAACAGAAATCCGCCCGTTACAGAGATACAGAAACAGTCAATTATGTTCTAACTATTTCACTGTCATGAACTCAGGTTATTACTTGCGTGGATGTGTAGCACGAGATGGTTGTCGGGGTATAGTATTCTGAGAACCACTGTTGAAGTATTACAACTCACGGGGTTCTCATGAACACAATGGAGACCAAGCAGTTAGCCATGAGGTGAATATATTGTCTCAAACAGTCTCAACATCCTCGCTGATGAATCATGATGATGGTTCTACAGACAGCGTGCCAAGAGGTCTATCGCGCTCCCGCTTAAACTGCCTTTGCTCTGATAGCACGGTAGTGGGTTCATTCCCCACACCGATCATTTGGACTTAAAAGTTGACTTCTCGTGTATAAATCAATGGCAAACTACTGCAAGTAACATTGCCTAGAAAATCAACCCGGAGTTGATCGCAACGTCCTGTTACACTTGTTCCTGCAGCGAGGCGCCGTCGTCATTTGGAGGCGACAGGTTCGATCCCGGTTGGTAACTATTATAGCTTTCAAATTTTATGTTTCTAGTGCGTCTTCTAATCTCTATTTCCTTCTTCTTCTTCTGTGAGCGCCAAATAATACTATGTGTGTCTATTTGTTTAATCGTCTTAGTGGCCTCAACGGTTCTCCCCATTTATTTCTTGTGTAAAGGAAATGCAACATTAGTCTTTTATTTTTTTTTATCTCACTTCATAATTTTCCACTGAACATTGTTAATACTGGCTCTTTCATCTTCATAACACTAAGCACAATATGACTAATTTATCAAACTGTCATTGTTGTTTTATCACGTCAGTTACTTAAACCCTGACCTCACACCAGTATTAGTAATCTACACCAGCCACGGTTTTAAACTAAACTCTGCAGCCGGTCTCCTCACAATAAGGCTTCCTGGCCGCGATCCCCCAATCACTGAAGACTGCATTGGAATCGGCTTCCACCAGGCAAAGTTCTTCTTGCCACAGTAACAAGCCGTTGAAACGCATCAGTACCAACGTCGTTAGAATGCAACACCATCAACTACCAGCAATGGCGCTACATCAACGAAGATCTGCTAGAAGAGCAAGAGGACGTCCGAGAAGAACATTGATTGACGACATCAATGACATTGTACAATCACATGGAATGACACTACCCAGTGCACTCCATCGGGCACTGTAACGTCAAATATTCCTCCCCACGACGCTTGACGGCAAAAGTGGAAGATGATGATGACCAAATCGTGTCAGTTACTGAAGTCACTTTTGTACATTTCAGTGCTACAGAATCCGTCAGAAGTATGTAAGTATAACTTTTAAATTCGGGAAGTACCCAACACAACTACGAAAGACACATTATTGTCCATGTCAATCTACGATGTTTCTA
This sequence comes from Cepaea nemoralis, assembly GCA_014155875.1. Lineage (NCBI taxonomy): Eukaryota > Metazoa > Mollusca > Gastropoda > Stylommatophora > Helicidae > Cepaea > Cepaea nemoralis. The sequence continues at coordinate 111,838 of JACEFZ010024057.1, read as the reverse complement.
TAGAACCGTAGTTAGACTACCATTTTTGTTTATTACTTAAGTCTTTATTGAGAAGCAATTCGAAACACAGCTGTGGACATTTTTATCAGCAGACCGTCTTGCTTTGGTTTTCATCCACTGGTATGAGTGACGGTCGTTCAGAAAGCAATGGCAAACTACTGAAAGTAAAGTTGCCAAGAAATCACAAGCAGCCAAAAATGCTGAGGTTGACTGCGACATCCTGTAAATGGTGTGCAACTAACCAACTTTAACATTTTCAGTACCAAACAAAAGTAAGTTTCGACCAAACAAAAATGGATGGTGGTAAATGGGAAGTATGGACGTGACACAGTTATGTCTTTAAAGTTATTAATATGATTGCAGACATATTGTATTATATGTGCAATTAAAAGGGGTTGTAATGGAAAAACTATTGTATTGATATTTTAACTATAGTTTGATATATAAACTCATGGCAGTTGCAGGAATTTTGAATTAGACTATTTATCAACCTATGGCATTTCACTGATTAAGTGCCATGGGATGATTAATCCTCTTAGGCAACTTCCCGTATCTGCCATTGGTTTGTGTACAATAATTTTCCCTATGCAACCCCCTGTAATCTGAAATATAATACAAGAAGACTGCTAATATATTAACAACTTTTAAGTCATAACCGTGACATACCCCTACTTCCCTTTTTCCGCCATCCATATTTAGTTGATTGAAACCTACCTTTTATTAGCGCTGAATTTGTTAATCAGTTAATGGGAAGGCCCTGCATAAATAAAATATCGTGTATTGTTTGGCGATAACGGAAGTAGAAGGAAGAAGTAGAGACTAGAGGACACACTAGATAATATAACAATTGACAGCTATAGTTACCTCACCGAGATTCGAACCTGCCACCTCCAAATGACGACAGCGTCTCACTTCAGGAACAAGTGTTTTCGGCGCTAGTGGTTCGGTTATCCGTTGTGCTGGCATCTAATTATTGTCTCATATTGTATGACAAGAACAGATACTATACTTTGATCGGTGACCTATCTTAGCGAAAAAGTTGGAGCGTTTAATACCGTTGCATACCGCTTTCAATGTTTCAGTTGCCTCGTTTATCTATTTGATACTTACCTCTGCCCTCTATCTTCTATTTGTTGTTCAATATCTAGACATTTAAACATAGTGTTTCAATCCTATATAGAACGATTCTGCGATTTAGCAACTAGAACGTAATTTCACAAATAAAATACACTTATCTGTGCACTCTTGGCTCAGTTGACGAATTCGCGGGTAATCAATACTGGTCGACTAGTTCAGAACTCAAATGAGATTGGAAACATTGGATCAGACTAGTGAGTTGTTGATGTAGGAGCTAACGGAAGGCCGGCTATTCGACGTCCAGCTGTCCCAGACTGAGGTCATAATGGCTATTGGGTCTCTCGTTTAGAATTATCTGCTCTTGTCTCCAACGGCCCGTGCGTGTTTCATTAGATCAGACCGCGAGAACGGAGTCGGAGTCCTAATGAGCTAGTAACTAACTGGACTGGCTATACTAAATAATTGCATTCGAACAGTTGCTGTTGATTCATTCAGTTACAAGTCTTCGATTCCGACCAACTCTGTAAAAGTATCCACATATGATGACCGCTTGATAATATGGCAGTACCAGCCAGTCTATCTTCCATTTGATTGTCCACCTGGCCCGCACATTATGGTACACAGATGAATATAACAACAAAATGTATGTTTCAGGAAGGATTCAGTCCATTGTCTGCGTGCGGAACCTGCCTCACCTTTTCTTATTATGCCACATACGTTCTGCTCTAAGGCAGCTGATAATAAAGTCAATGACAAAAATGTTATTCACGAGAAAATGTTCTATAACATGCGAAGTAGGGCGAAACCGAATATGCAAAACTATCAATGCAAATGTTAGTGAGTAAACAATGAATTAGAATCCAACATACACTCACCATATATTATGATGAAATTCATTTGATTACATTAAGCAAACAACAACAATACACAAAGGTAATTTACAAAACTTTGAAACTTATGGAATAAGCGTGGGCAATTGAATTGATGGTTTTGTAAAGAAAAGGCCATTTTCCACGCATTGGGATCAGCTGGGTATACAATGCTAGTCACATATGTTTAGATTAATCGGCACTCAATTGGTAACATACTCAATATAATGCCGACCGCCTTTACTCCCTAGAACATTTACTGGTATTCGTTCTAGGCTGGGTCAACACAGGATCCCAGATACATTGTAAACATCAACCTGGATGAGAATTCGAACACGTGAATCGTCAGACAGGCCAGCGTGCAAGCCATTGCACGGCGACTACCATGGAGTTTGTGTACAGTGCAGAAACTCTCCTTTTAAGGTCTACGGAAGAAGACTAAGCGCGTATAAAGTATAGGCGTGCCCATGAACAATACAGGGTGTCCATGTGCAATATAGGCGTGTGATTAATTTTGGACGTACAAGAGATACAGCATGCAGGGCGATGCGCTACATTCTTGATTTTCCAACCATTGAAGACAATACAAATTTGCAGAGCACGTGGCTACCTCAGCGTTAACGCAAATACACAACATCCACTGCATAGTGAAATTAGGAAGGTAAAGGGCAGTAGGTTAAAAAGAGGAAGGTCGTGGATGGGTCAAGCCGAAGACATTCTTCAACAGGTGTGTTCACTTGAGGACTTAGAACCTGCTGAGGAGTGGGTACACGTGCCAACAGATTTCTGCACATCCTTTTCTGTTTGCATCTAACTAGACAGAAAATGCAGACAAGAAAATCCGGCTGCTGTGGAGGCTGAAGTACAAGCGTTGATTTTCGAGTATTCGTTAGACGGTGATGCTGTCATCTACACGGATGGGTCAGTCGTCCGACATGTAAGAAGCTCAATGGCCTTTACGGCTCGGGCCGGAGGGAGAATTGTGAAGGAGGACTCTGGTGCTTTTGCTGAGACCACAAGTAGCCTGACTATGGAAGTCATGGCAGTAAGTAAAACAATAACATGGCTCGATACACAGACATTCACTAGAGCAGTGGTTCCCAAGTTTTTCAGGCAGAGGACCATTTCGACTATTTTCGGTAGTCAAGCGGGCCACAACGTTATAAAATTATAAAAGTCGTGCAATATCATTCTGACCTTTCTTAACCTTCGACAACAAAATTCTTAAACTTTAAAGGCAGTCAGTGTCAGTACCACACTGCGATCATGTTTTGGCTTAACATCAAAAGTTCATTTAACAATAATATTTAAATCAGTTTCGAAAATCGCTATTAATGTAATTAATTTACAATTGTAACTATTCTTCATAACCGGTTACTTAAGTTCAGATGCCAGTTTATCAATGTTTGGGCACAAATCTGTCGTGCCAAAAGTCATAAGCGCAGCTAGGTTACTGTCGGTGAGTCTGGAATGTTGCTTGTTTTTTATAACGGTCATTGCGGAAAATGACTGCTCTCATCTGTAAGTGGAACCAAAAGGACAAATGTATCTCTGGGCGAATGAACGCAAGTGTTCAAATTGTTCGACAGGCAATAGTCGCCAGAATGAAATCATTTGATCAGCTGCCGGTGAAGCAGTCAGTTTCGTACGACACAACAACAGCACTGTTGCTCTGTTCGTTATCCTTGGTGAAAAATGACTGATGCCTGGTCAGAGAACTTTCTTTTTTAGCTATGAAATCTTTTCTTAACTCAGAATTGATCGGATATTGAGCATTTATGTTTGAATGTTTGAAGTGTCGTTCCAGATTAAATTTTTCTTGTAACAGAAACACAAACTCCACAGTTAAGCAAATTGGTTTACCACTCCGGCTAGGCATAAACATAAATTTCCCCACCCAATCTTCCTTGAATTCACGACAAGCAACGTCTTCACATTTTCGCTTTTTACTATTGTTTGATTTTAGATTTTCCACACTCATGTTTATAGGCTTTAACAGTAAATTTTTATTTTAAAAAATATAATTTCAACACAATACTGCCGACTGTGCTAAACAGTTGTAACAGACAACAACATGGCGCCTTGCGCACTCTGATTGGTCGACAAGGCTGGGATATGGAAACTTCATAACGTTTCGTTGCGAACTGAACAGGTGCTTTCGATAATATCTGAGCATAAAAACAGCGAGCAGAGTAAATTATCGCACGATGACGGGGCGCTCCGGGTGCATTTTTGAAATTATTAAAATAAATTATATTAAATAACGAGGCCTCGCGTGCCACTTTCTGACAGCTGGCGGGCCACAAGTGGCCCGCGGGCCGTGGTTTGGGAACCTCTGCACTAGAGCATGCTTCCTTAGTGACTCAATGAGCATGCTCAAGAGGATAGAGATAAGGTGGATCCGAAGAGAGTGGTTGCTGTCTCTGGAGCGGTCTCGGCTGGCAAAGATTAGTTTCATTTTCGTGCCAGGGCATGCAGGGAGTACAAGGAAATGAGTGGGGTGACAAGCTCGCAGGTAACGCTACTGTGGAGGGCGGACGCGCCATGGACCAGGCTGACATTCTGAATGCGCTACGAGAAGTAAGACTTTTGCGAGAACCAAGTGATGACTGTGAATCTACAACCATGGTCAGACTGCGAGAACAGCAACTTAAAAGAGGTGTGGTCAAACAAGAACACTGCGTAGGAAGCCAAAGAAGATTGATAAACCAACACAGAACTGGTGTCGTTAGCCGCTACATGCTGCGGGATTTGCTGAGGAGGGGATCCAAGCACGTATGGAATGAATGGATCGATGTGCAATGAGGATGATTTGTCGACTAACTAACTAATTAATTAAATGTAGGCGTGTCCGTGTGCAATACAGACGATCCTTTACCAGCAGAATGACGTTCATAAACAGCAAGAGCAAATGGCATAACTGGAAGGTGGGGATACATGGTATCTCTTTTTGGAAAAAAATACACACACGCACACACACACACACACGCACGCACACGGTAGTATGTTTCGTATCCGTAAAACTCACACACGGTGGTATGTTCATCTCTGTAACACACACACACACACACACACACACACACTTAGCGGTATGTTCATCTCTGTAACACACACATCGTATGTTCATCTCTGTAACATACACACCGTATGTTCATCTCTGTAACACACACACACACACACGCACGCACGCACGCACGCACTCACACACACACACACACATCGTATGTTCATTTCTGTAACATACACATTGTATATTCATCTCTGTAACAATCACACGGATAGTGGTATGCTCATTTCTGTAACACAGTGGTTCTCAACCGGTGGGGAATTCCCCCCCCCCCAGGGGGAATTTTAGGGTTTCCAGGGGGGGGGGGGGGGTGGAATGAAGATCATTTCAAGATCGTGTTAATACAAGAACCGATTACTTGATATTGCTTTTCCCTTCATACTTTACAGTTATGCACGTCTCATCCTTCTAAAATTCATTTTATAAAGTAAGTAGACCCACAAATCACGTTTTATGTGGATTTCTAGACCTGTTTTAACATATTTACCTTCCATTTTTACGTATACTGTGTAGGGGTGGGGAATTTTTAGGTAGGAAATATGAAAGGGGGGGGGGGAGGACGTTCTGCAAATATGGTGAAGGGGGGCACGGGCCAAAAAAGGTTGAGAACCACTGCTGTAACACAAACACACAGAAAGTGGCACGTTCATCTCTTTACACACACTAAGTAGCATAATGACCTAAATCCAAATAATCCATTTCTCTCAACTGGCCTGGCTTTAGCAAATCAAAATATCGAGTTTCTGTTCTGTGCTAAATATTCATTCTCATCATCATCAGGTGTTCTAACAAGTGGCTCAGGCGTCGATACATCCCGAAGATCTGGGAGACTGTTATTGATATTCCCCCATGCCACTCTCTGACCGTCTAGCATCTGTCTCTACATTTGCTCCTGTCTCTTATACCTCTGATCTAGATCATCACGGCATTGAGAGAATGGAGGTGCAAGGGTTGAGCAGGGGATCTGACCAACACTCGAAACTCCGAGGAAAGGCTAGACGGACATATAATCATACTACTACAATTAGTATTGTTACTCTTCGCTGGTTGTAGATGAGGACATGGAACGCATGGGAATTTCCCGAGTGCTGTGATGTCGGTTCTTGACTCAACTCAATTGATAGGTGTGGAGATTACTTGATGCTGTAGACTATCTGGTGTATGTGGAGATTACTTGGTGCTGTAAACTGTCTGATGTGGAGATTACTTGGTGCTATAGACTGTCTGGTTTATGGGGAGATTACTTGGTGCTGTACCCTGTCTGGTTTATGGGGAGATTACTTGGTGCTGTAGACTGTCTGTTTTATGGGGAGATTACTTGGTGCTGTAGACTGTCTGGTTTATGGGGAGATTACTTGGTGCTGTAGACTGTCTGATGTGGAGATTACTTGGTGCTGTAGACTATCTGGTTTATGGGGAGATTACTTGGTGCTGTAGACTGTCTGATGTGGATTTTTACTTGGTGCTGTAGACTGTCTGATGTGGAGATTACTTGGTGCTGTAGACTATCTGGTTTATGGGGAGATTACTTGGTGCTGTAGACTGTCTGATGTGGAGATTACTTGGTGCTGTAGACTGTCTGATGTGGAGATTACTTGGTGCTGTAGACTGTCTGATGTGGAGATTACTTGGTGCTGTAGACTATCTGGTTTATGGGGAGATTACTTGGTGCTGTAGACTGTCTGGTTTATGTGGAGATTACTTGGTGCTGTAGACTATCTGGTTTATGGGGAGATTACTTGGTGCTGTAGACTATCTGGTTTATGGGGAGATTACTTGGTGCTGTAGACTATCTGGTTTATGGGGAGATTACTTGGTGCTGTAGACTATCTGGTTTATGGGGAGATTACTTGGTGCTGTAGACTGTCTGGTTTATGGGGAGATTACTTGGTGCTGTAGACTGTCTGATGTGGAGATTACTTGGTGCTGTAGACTATCTGGTTTATGGGGAGATTACTTGGTGCTGTAGACTATCTGGTTTATGGGGAGATTACATGGTGCTGTAGACTGTTTGGTTTATGGGGAGATTACTTGGTGCTGTAGACTGCCTGATGTGGAGATTACTTGGTGCTGTAGACTATCTGGTTTATGGGGAGATTACTTGGTGCTGTAGACTGTCTGATGTGGAGATTACTTGGTGCTGTAGACTGTCTGATGTGGAGATTACTTGGTGCTGTTGACTATCTGGTTTATGGGGAGATTACTTGGTGCTGTTGACTGTCTGATGTGGAGATTACTTGGTGCTGTAGACTATCTGGTTTATTTGGAGATTACTTGGTGCTGTAGACTGTCTGGTTTATGTGGAGATTACTTAGTGCTGTAGACTGTCTGATGTGGAGATTACTTGGTGCTGTAGACTATCTGGTTTATGTGGAGATTACTTGGTGCTGTAGACTGTCTGATGTGGAGATTACTTGGTGCTGTAGACTATCTGGTTTATGGGGAGATTACTTAGTGCTGTAGACTATCTGGTTTATGTGGAGATTACTTGGTGCTGTAGACTGTCTGATGTGGAGATTACGTGGTGCTGTAGACTATCTGGTTTATGGGGAGATTACTTGGTGCTGTAGACTATCTGGTTTATGTGGAGATTACTTGGTGCTGTAGACTGTCTGATGTGGAGATTAATTGGTGCTGTAGACTATCTCGTTTATGTGGAGATTACTTGGTGCTGTAGACTATCTGGTTTATGTGGAGATTACTTGGTGCTGTAGACTATCTGATGTATGTGGAGATTACTTGGTGCTGTAGACTATCTGGTTTATGGGGAGATTACTTGGTGCTGTAGACTATCTGATGTATGTGGAGATTACTTGGTGCTGTAAACTATCTGATGTATGTGGAGATTACATGGTGCTGTACACTATCTGATGTATGTGGAAATTACTTGGTGCTGTACACTATCTGATGTATGTGGGAATTACTTGGTGCTGTAGACTATCTGATGTATGTGGAGATTACTTGGTGCTGTATACTGTCTGATGTATGTGGAGTTTACTTGGTGTTGTTGACTTTCTGATGTACGTGGAGATTGCTTGGTGCTGTTGACTATCTGATGTATGCAAAGATTACTTGGTGCTGTACACTATCTGATGTATGCAAAGATTACTTGGTGCTGTTGACTATCTGATATATGCAAAGATTACTTGGTGCTGTAGACTGTCTGATGTATGTGGAGATTACTTGGTGCTGTAGACTATCTGATGTGGAGATTACGTGGTGCTGTAGACTTCTGATGTATGTGGAGATTACTTGGTGCTGTAGACTGTCTGATGTGGAGATTACTTGGTGCTGTAGACTATCTGGTGTATGTGAAGATTACTTGGTGATGTAGACTATCTTGTGTATGTGAAGATTACTTAGTGCTGTAGACTGATGTATGTGGAGATTACTTGGTGCTGTAGACTGTCTGATGTGGAGATTACTTGGTGCTGTAGACTATCTGGTGTATGTGAAGATTACTTGGTGATGTAGACTATCTTGTGTATGTGAAGATTACTTAGTGCTGTAGACTGATGTATGTGGAGATTCCTTGGTGCAGTAGACTATCTAATGACAAAAGGGTGGCCAACCTTTTCAGCAGGCGGGCCAAATTTCAGAAATAATATTTCCTGCCGGGCCAAGCACCAAATTTTGTTTGTTAAATTAAAGTAAACAAGCAAGCGTGCTACAGCTTCGACCACATCGTCGTTTCCCACTCCGCGGGCCGTAACATGACTACCGGCGGGCCGCATGCGGCCCGCGGGCCTCGTGTTGGCCCCCCCTGATCTAATGTATGTGGGGATTACTTGGTGCCGTAAAACTAATGTATGTAGGGATTACTTGGTGCAGTAAACAAATGTATGTGGTGATTACTTGGTGGTATAGACTATCTCTTGGGGTAGCAGGATAGGGTTATCCCTTACCAAAGGAGAATAAAAAGGTGCCTCATTCCATCCGCTAGCCTACGAGACACCCATGGGCAAGGTGGAGTACCCGCTAAGCCACCAAACAGTGTAACTCGTAAATTGATTAGAGAAATTAGACGTAGACAGTCAAATGTTTTTGGACATGTTATGAGAAGAAATGGATTGGAGAACTTGGTGACAACTGGCAAGATCGAAGGGAACAGACCAAGAGGAAGACCGAGAGGAAAATACCTGGATGGCTTGGCCACATGGCATGGACGAGACAGGAACACTGAGCTGATCCACGACTCTGGTGATCGAGTGAAATGGCGAGTCATGACCGCCCACACTTTCCGGCATGGCACATGATTGATTTATTGAATCCTAAAAAGATTACACATTCTTGCTAAAATAATCTACCTCGAATCACAGTGTGGATTTAGACCCAACAGGCCCACCATCGATAAGATTTTCTCACTCAGGCAGCTCCAAGAGAAGTGCAGAGAACAAAGGAAGCCATTATATATTGCCTTCAATCACCTCCCAAAGGTTTTTGACCTTGTGAGCAGAGACGGCGTTTTTACGATCTTTGAGAAGATAGGATGTCCACCCACCCTGCTAAGTCTCGTGAAATCATTTCACAAAAACATGCAGGGCATCATTTTATTTGATGGGTCAACATCCCAGTCATTCGGCATCCGCAGTGAGTAAGGCAGGACTGCGTGCTTGCTCCTACACTTCTTGGTATCTTCTTCGCCGTTCTCTTAAGGCAGGCATTTGGGACTGCCACTGAAGGCATATACCTCCATACAAGATCTGATGGTAAACTTTTTAACCCATCAAGACTCGAGGCAGAGATCAAATAAAATCAAGATGCATTAGAAAACTACATTTTGCAGATGATGCAGCACTGACTACTCATGCAGCAGAAGATCTGCAACGGCTCATAGATCGTTTTGCAGCTGCATGCAGAGACTTTGGGCTCACCATAAGACTAAATAAAAAAACAGGTGATGGAACAAGGTGCTGGTGCGGCTCCATCAATCAAAATTTCTAATTACGAATTATGATGGTTGCCCATGGGTTTGCGTATTTGGGGTCGATAATTTCAGATAATATTACCTTAGAAACAGAAAACGGCACACGCATTTGAACGGCAGCCACAACACTTTCCAGGCTAACTAAAAGGGTTTGGGAGAACAATAGATTAACAGAACGTACAAAAGTTCAAGTATATAAGGCTTGTGTTGTTAGCACACTACTCTATGGGTCTGAATCCTGGACCCTGTGCTCACGACAGGAAAGAAAGTTGAATTACTTCCATATGAGATGTTTGAGACGTATCATGGGCATATCGTGGAAAAACCATATAACAAACAAACTCGTGCTCGAAAGAGCAGATATTACCACAGTGCACTCTCTCCTCAGGCAGTGACGCCTCCGGTGGTTGGGCCACATGTCTCGAATGGAGGATGAACTAGCCATAGGAAAGAGGCCAACCAGAATACTCCAAATGCGATGTCAGGATGTGTGTAAACAAGATATGAAAACCATTGGCATAGATCCAGACACGTGGGAAAGAGTTGCAGCAGAGGAGAGTTCCTGGAGAGGAGAAGTATGAAATGGACTGGTGCTCTTTGAGTGCAATCTGATCCAACAAATTGCGGATAAGAGGCACAAGCATGAAATGCAGTCACTTGCTGCGGGCCCTGCCTCGTCTTACAGATGAGGAAACTGTGACAGAGATTGTCACTCTCATATTAACTATAGAGTCACCAGCGGCGCTGTCAGGTGCATTTCCAGCGGCACAACTATAGTCCCACAGGACTGAAACAACAACTACTACTACTACTACTACTACTACTAGACTATCTCTGATGTTATCAATATCCCATTAGCTAATGTGTGTCTCTATGTAAAGTCGCATGTGTCTGTATTTATGTTTAAGTAAATACACATGACCACAATGTTTAATTGTCCTCAGCACTCTGGAATAGAAATATGGTGATATAGCCAGTGTGACACATCAATCTTCTTCTTCTTCAGCATTCCGAGCCATTGCGACACATCAATACAGTATGTATATGTACAGGGCAGATGTAAAAGCATTCCACACGAATTTCACAGCTCACAGTGTCGCCCACGCACTCACTCAGTAGTAGGGCGACGGATCATGTATGTTGATTATGCACAGTGTACCTGTGCGGGCTGTTGGATTGCCGAGACTCCTGTCTATTCCTCTTTTCACACTGGACAGTGGGGAGCAATTTGTGTGATATTCACTGGCACAGGAATGAAGCATAACATAATGGGGACGACCCGTTGCCGTGAAGTTGGAACCTCGACTGATTGACTGACTGACTGATGTATATGTGTCATCATCATCAATAACATCTCCAAGTGCATTACCGATTGGAGTGAACAATCACGATTCTTCACATCATGCATCCAACAACATGCATCAATTCATGTACTAACACGTTTCCGAGCTATGATAAAATGTCAAGAATCTTTTCTCATTGTCTTTCTCTATTTCTCTTTCCATAAATCATTCCAGTTGTCAGGTGTTCCTGTTTGTCCCTTCTTATAATATGGCAAAACATTATTACTACCTTCTTATGAATGTTGTGATAAGTTTAAAATTGTCTTTGTAGTTTAGTGACTTTCAAAACATTAGATCACACTTTTTGGCTGTCCAGTGAATTTTCAACATTCTTCTGTAAAACCACATCTCTGAGGCCTTAAATGATTTTTGTGGTTGTTTACTAATTGTCCAGAAGTCACAACCACACGCTAAAGCTGGTTCAGTGTAACATGCCGGTGTCATATTGACGACATCAGCCCTCAAGTGTCGAAGAAACATGCATCTGGCACCATATAACCAATATGCCTTAATGCGTGTGGAAGGGAGTTTTATAACCCCTCAAGATGTCAGGTCAAAGGGACACCGCCCACTAATTTCCCATCCAAGAATAAGTGGGTGGGCAGTGACGAACACGGATTTATGATGGGGTGATACTTCCAAAAACCTTCACATTAGGTCTGAGGACTGAATAAATGCACGTGAAAAACAGCACCACTATGCCCTAATTTTTCTAAGGTCATAAGTCGAAGAATTCCATGAAATCTTGGAAAGATAACGTGATGGTTTCCCCTTGATTTCCACATTCACGCTGGGGTCTTTTACCTCTGTCTTTGACAGCAATTTCCTTCAGTCACGAACAGCATTCCTTGGTTATATAACGGGAAGAGAAGCACTGGGAAACGTCACGACCCCTGGAAAAAATTTGTGGGAGAAATTGTGGGGACAGACAAGAAAAATGATGCTGGACGGACCGAGTAGGTGACTTGTGGTGTTATCGTCAGTAGAATTGATCCAGAACACCAAGGACCGAGATCTGTGGAGAGACATGAACTCCGAAGCCAGTTGGCAAGGCACATGATGTTAGTCAGATTTATTATCTTTATTTGTCCAACTGTCAAAGCTACAGCATGAAGTTCATTCAGGGAATAAGACAACATTCGTGAATGGGAGACAATTAAATAAAATAACAAGAAACACTTGCAACAAATAGCTGTTTATACTATACAAGCATATATGTAAATACAAAACTACCTTTGTGAGTATGTTGCGCTATTATGGCTTTATTAAAGTGCCGTTTATGATACAGTGAGCAAGTAAAGGATCCCTGTTCCATCCTATTCAGATGCGGTATGCTAGGCTCATGTTTCTGTGACCAAACTGCACTCAGTGGCTGACGTGGTCAGTATAACGTCAACTGCCTTTCCAGGACATGTTGCTGTGTCCATTTTATGAAGCTGGGTCAAGCTCGAAGGCATGCAGTTATAAACAAGTCCCATCTCACAGGGAAATGTGACCCCAGAGGTACCGGCAGACAAGTGCCCTCAATTTATGACACAATAACGCTAAAGGTGGCCCATAGCAGAAATGGCTGGTGGGGTGGGAAGCGTTAGGCCGTCATATATTCTAGAGGTGAGGTAAGCAGCTGCCTTCCCCATCACCTATCCTTCCCTGACAATTCTGAAATTGTCCAGGACACAGTTTTATCAGGCCTAGTTGACCCCAGGTACATGCTGGTGGGCAAACATTATCCTGCCTCTGAGGGGGATTTGACCCAGACCACTGACTTGACAAGCAAGTATACTAACCACTATGCCAGCCACCATGGCTCTACAATACAATACAGTAAATGTAATCATTTTGCGGAAACAAGCAGAATTTGGAAAATTACTAACCTTCCTTATAAAAAGTAACAACTAACAAAATAACTACAACATAAATAGTTCTAAATTGTCTTCAGTTTATCTTATGAAAATATGTTAAATCAACATGATCAATGTCATATATTACAATGCTGACTTTCTTGAGAAGGACTGACACTTTCTGCTGACAGAATAAAGTAAATATGCAACATTCCAATGGTAGATGCCTACACTGGCAAATCAAGAGCTAGGAGCTGACTTATACAACATCACCATATATAATGTTGTGTGGACCAGTCCCCTCCCTCGCATTACCCCTCTCCACAAGACATCTGTAAGACTCATTTACATGGTAAAGTTGGCTCCCCAAAGCGTCTGTCGCTTAAAAAATAACTTGGCCGAACTGAGGTTGCAGCAAATTATGGGCAAACTACTCATCACCCACTATGATACCCTGGTTCTGTCACAATGAATCAAGCATATTTATCCACAAGTGATAATTCCAGACTGTTTAAGACGTTCGCCCAAAGCTGAGTGTCAGTTCTAGGCTGTGACTAACAATAGACAGGCAATCTGGAGTGTTGACTAAACAGTTGTTTTCTCATCATCATTGTAATCATCATCACGTTTATTGCCAGCTGGCGTGGATGATCATGCTTCTGTTAAACTTCCAGTCTCTAACACTATGCATCAATTCATGTGCTGGGGTCTCTCCATGCAAGACAGTGCAGAATCTACTGCTGCTGTCTTCTTCTTTCTCGTACCAGTTGTTAGAATATGTTCAGTTTTCCTTTTCTCGTAACGTGACCAAAATATGTGATTATCTTCATACTCATAAAATGGGTAATTACTGGTTTAATATTTAATATGCTTTTTGCCACTTTACGTGATATGAATCTCAACTCCACATTACCAGAAACCACTTCAGGTGGCACATACAGAGTTAAATTAGATAGTGAATTCCTAAACCAACAGAATCATTGGTTTATGGAATAGACAATCACATTGACATACTGCAATACTATTAGTTGCACTTATTTCTTACTGCAATGCACAGCAGTACTGTATATTTAAACAAAAGTATCTGTACCACCTCTTTTTTATTAGTTATCAGTGCTGACAGCAGTAGTGTTTCCTCAATTTACTAGCCAATTATAACAAGTCTACCATCACAGTTTTTGTGGCAGATTGGTAGAGTTAATGCACCAGTCACCCCCTCCCAACAACCTTCTTTTAAAATGTGGGTATTAGTAGCATGCAGAGTTCAAGAAAAATTTCAACGGAGCTTTATGCAAGTAAAACAGTAAAATACACTGCAAGAATATTCTTCTATATGATTCCAGAAAATTAGAGAAGTACATTTTGTATCTCCAATGCTTCTCAAAAATACACTCTTAGTAATGTGGCATAAACAATAATCACAGACAAATTGGAGTGGTAAATTACGATGAATTTACAAAGGAAATTAATGAAAACGCCTAGACTCTGCAAGATACAAGAGGTACAAGATGAGATGAGATGAGATAATGAGATTAATGAAACAGGGATATATGAAGAACGTCAACAGAATTATCAACACCAGAATCACAGGTATGGAACACATGCTTTATTACAGATCAGATGCACATAATAACAGCACATAAAATGATGCAACAGAAAGATCACAGAATTAACTGCCTGTATTGATACAATTAGTTTTAGAGCTCGTGAAATGCTATGACAGAAATGCCATCAGTTTTCTGATGAAATAAAATGAAGCACAAGACCGAGTCGGATCCTGCAGTGAAACAATAAATTTATCACTGTTTACCTCACCTAGAAGATATCATTATCTGATCACCTTAACACAGCCGACATGACAACTGAATGAATCAGAATTGATCTGATCCTGCCTCAGGCATTCTATTGTTCAAGTGAGTGCCCAGGATGACCCGCCCTAACATGGGTATCCAGACTTGTCCCGACAAGTAGCAGCAGCTGGCGTCGTGTTGACTACATCACCCACTGACTGCCACTGGTCTATACAAATGTGGGGCTAGCACCATATACCCAATCGCCATCAAGGTGTGTAAAACAGCCCTTGACTTTGACCGATCTACACGGTTCCAGCCTCACATAATGGGTACACGAACATGCTTTGGACGGTTGGGTGACTGGCGTGGTTCTGACCAAAACAATCTGCCATAAAGTGCCTTTGGTCAAGAAAAATAGGAACTGGCATTGTATTGCAGTCAAGAAAATGTAGAAGTGGCATCACATCTCCAACATGCCATGTGTCATAGTAATCGGCTTATTTACATGTTGCTTATAAACAATAACATATTTAACAACAATATCAAATGAACAGATATATATTAAAACACACTTCTGCAGGTCCGCATGGTTAAGAACGTGTGTTCTTAAACATCCGGTGTGCCGATGCCGAGGTAAGCGGTTCAACCCCTACACCAGATAGCTGGACTAAAATGCTGACCTGTCGTCCTTGACTTGGGGACGTTAATTTCAAGTACCTCTGAAGTCGGAGTGGGTTCACCTGACGGCGAGGGACACTGTTAATAGGGAAAGCTAACCCACAAGAAAAATTCAGTCCATCACTACTATAAACAGTGTGTATGGATTACGCGTGAGTTCAAAAGCGAGCGAGCACCCAAAAAAAAAAAAAAGAATAAAAAAGGACACACTTCTGAGAAATGGTTTCTTACATATTACGAGTATTTACCATGACCATGAACAACTGATTCTGAATCCCTGAACCTTGTAATCACATTCAGAATTAGATTTTATGTGGGACACAACCAGGTGCCAGGGATCAACCATGAAACAACTATCGCTTGCCCCATTGAATGGCTACATTTGAACACTGGGCTCATGTTTGTTTTTTCTAGCTGTTGAATTGACAGTTTGCAGGGCTGTGGGGCTTAATGTGCTTGAACTTCCAGTGCACTGATGGCGAGGTAGGGGATCATTCTCTACACCCGTCAGTTGGACTTCTATTCTGTCTTCAAGTTCAAATATCAATGGCAAATTACTGAAAGTAAACTTGCCTACAAAAATCAACCTGGGGTTGACATGGAACTTGTTTGTTCTAATTGTTGAGCTATTGATGTCTTCAGGCTCACTGTGTAGTCACTTGAGGAAGCCATCATAACACTTACAGGAGAATGGAGGACTCCCATGCTTCATACAGGACTTCTTATTCTCTTTGAGTAATCATTGGGGTTCAGATTAAGTAAGGATTATATTTCTAGGTTGTTACTAACCCAGCAAATCATGCTGTTACTCGGGAAGCAAAGAACAGTAACTGTAACCTACCATGCATGTCGTTACAGGCAAGTATGGAAGTTTAGGCATGGGGCTGGCCTCTCATTTCAGTAGAAGACTTTACCAGCAAAATCTAATCAATCAAGAGCCAACAGGAAATGATGCTCTTCTAGAAAAGGTATGAAGTGATGCAGAGAAAGCCACAAGGAGTCTGGACCGCTGATTAACTCTAGAATTGGCACCAGAAATACTGGATGGCATGGAGTGGGCTGTCTCACGGTGTATCTCCAATGGAGGATAAGGACAAAAAGGATAAGATATCATATTATACATTTTTATAATATGACTATTAAAGAATTCTAACCACAACAAAATGAAAGAAAGTTATGTAAAAGTTCATCACTGCCATCATCAATGACCATGCCAGTAAGTGTCAGTCTTCATGGTTCCTCATCTCACAAGATCAACAGTCTCAAACCAGGTCTGTGTTCTTGTCCAGATTATGCTGTGTGGCAAACCCATTCAGGTATTTATCTATTAGTCTTCATCATGTTCTTTTCCCATCAAACATGTCAGTTGTAACTACATTTTCACGATGTTACTAAATTTTCCAAAGAAATCTTAGCATTCTACATCTACTTTCTCTAATCAATTTATGATACTCATCTGTTTCTTTAAGGACTTGACTGTCTCATTTGATTTTCTGTCTCTTCACAGTATTCTTTGCAACGCTCTCCAAAACCACATCTTTGCTACCATCAGAAACTGCTTGGTAAAGTTATCCAGCCACAATACTAATCTTCCATTGTGTGTGATAGGAAATATCAGCTCAGTCAGTATTTATGAAAAAAAAAAAGATTGGTCTTTTCAACCTGCTTCTTCAGCGTCAGTTATATATAATCAGGGTCCGTTTTTTTGTGTGGATTTTGATTACCTCTATTTTCTTTGCTCTTGTTCAAGTTAGTCATAAAAAGGACAGGTTATAGTTATTTACCTTCTCTGTGTTCATTGGTTACGGTTGAGTCTTTTGGGACTCACGCTAACTGGCATTTTCTTTATTGCGTTGAGTTGGTCTTGATGAGGACCAGCCCTGAGAATGACCTGCCAAATTCAGTAGCCAAAAATATCAGCCCTAAGTTCTGACCTCTAAACTGTAACAGTTAACTTGCTCGGATCTTGTACATCCAATCTACCCCCTACCAAATGACAGCTTTAATTTCTTTATAATCATGTTTATCAGACCATTTAATAGGATTCCCAACATAAGGGAGTCTAGACATGATAAATATTGAGGAAGTAAACCAGGAAGGTGGAGAAGAGAACCATATAATAGACGGATTTAGGATGTGGTAGATAATGTACACATGACAGCATCTGGATTCTGATATGGAGAAATTTCTAAAACCTGTTGTGGGAGTGATGTTATGCACAGAATAGGCCACTGGCTAAATGAAAGTTAAGTAATAATATTCTAAGACTAACTTCACAAACAGGAACTAGATTAGCACAGTGGTTTGTTCACCAGCTTACCAACACAATACTTAAGGATTCCATTGCTGGCAACCGCAGGAGTGAATATGGTTTTTCCAACCAGTACAACCCTGTGGTCAACAAACCCTGTGGTCAAATCAGCTGTGATCATCCCAGCTCTGTAGTCAAGCTAGCTGTGATCAACCCAACAGCAGCTGACCAGCTCTGTGGTCAAAAAAGCTCTGTAGTCAACCCAGTTTTGGGATCAACCCATCTGTGGTCAATCCAGCTATGGTGAACATAGTTCTGTTATCAACCCAGCTGTGGTAAACCCAGTTTTGTGATACCCCAACCATGTTTTCAACTCAGCTCTGTGGTCAACTCAGCTCTGTGGTAAACCCAGGTCTGTGATAAACCTAGCAATGGCAAGATTAAATATTGTTTTTTTCCCAAACAGTAAAACTCTGTGCTCAACCCAGAGTCCCATTACAAAACAAAAAAGACATGATAATAGGAACTGGTAGCTTCATTTCAATACAGAACCAAAGAAAAAGTACAAGTAATTAATAGTCTGTAACACATAGGTTGACAGCTTGTGTCAGGGTCAGCGAAGCAGAACTGATCAAGACTCAACTGTACTAGCAAGCAGTGCTTCTAGAAACATACAGCATAAGTGTAGTCTTGATGAAGGAGCCAGGATTAACCAAGCCAAGCAGCATACATATTGTAACTTCACTGTAAACAGACTCAGTAAACACATCAACATCCTTTTTCTAAATCAACAAGGAGCAAGAAGAAGAATAGCTACTGTTATCCCCTTGCTCAGTATACACTAAGACTAAACACCTGTTATCTGTCACAGAACTTCCTTTATATTTTTCTGCAGCCAAAATGTGGACATAACTTGTTCACCATCATTCTGTGGGATGCTGATAAGCGTGGGCAGTCACGGTTTGCCATCTCACAATGTCACTAGTCTTGGATCAGATCTGTGTTCTTGTCCTTATTATGCCATGTGGCCAAAGCCATCCAGGTATTTATCTCTTTGCCTTCCTCATGCTCTTTTCCAATTAAATTTTGCCAGTTGTCACTAAGTGTTCAAGTTTGTTTTTCATCATAACATGCCCAAAACATCTTGACTGTACAGATATAATTTCTCTAACCAACTTTATGGTTTTTATTTGCTTCCTTGTGAACAATCTCACTTGGTTTTCTGTTCGGCCATTATATTCTTTACATGTTCATCAACACCCATATTTCCACTCCTATATGGTGTTCCTCAGCTTGCCTGCTTATTGACCATATTTTAAAAGTATACAACAATATAGGTTCATACAGCAATACCACCCTCTTTTTCTCACTCAATTGGTGATTATGTTTTCCATCTTGCAAAAGGCTATTTTTACCATAGCGATTCTTATTCTAATCTCTAGAAGGCATCTTCCATCAGATGTAATATGACTGTCCCAAGATAGCTGTATAGATTCACCAGTTGAAGAATGTTTTCATTTACTTGAATGTTGCATTATAACATATTAAGTTAAAATAAATTTAGCTTGAAGCAGATAACATAGTTCAGATAGAACTAAACATTACAATGTATACAAAAAGTTAAAACAGCAAATGGTATAAGCTTACAACACTGGTAACATGTGTTGCTTAGACCAGCTAAGACTGCATTCATAGACCATCTTCATTGCAATTTGAAAGTTTCTGATTTTTTTCTCCGTACTACATCTGGATGTTCTCAGCTCATGAACTTCGCAGATCAAACAAAGATCCCATTGCATGTAATACAGAAACCACATACACTGTACACATGACATAATGGTTGTTTTCTACAGCTCAGTCAATCAGTCAATGAGGCAGCACTTAGTGTTTGGTTCTTGCTTTGAACACCATATGTGAAGTGTGAGGGATATTGACTGTTCAGTTGTTAGATCACATGCATTGAGTCAGCACTTAGTGTCTGGTTCTTGCTTTGAACACCATATGTGAGGTGTCAGGGATATTGACTGTTCAGTTGTTAGATCACATAGCTGTCTCTTCTAGCCCTATGTGAGCACATGAAGTTCTAGCAAAGTGTTCAGTGACCTGCTGGAAATGCTGCAACAATAAAGAAGTCAGGCATGTTTTTGTTTTTTTGGTGACATAATAGAATCACACGCTAGTTTTGGTTTTAGTCAAACACCACTTTCAATGCACATAAATACCTCCATAAGTGTTTCAGCCTCCTCACACATATCACACAAGGAGAATCTTAGCAAAGTGCAGAAAATCTGTAGCATCGGCAAGGATCCCAATGTGTAAACCAGAATCATAGATGCTATAAATACTATTTTGTGGGTAGAATTTCTAATTTGAAATTTGCATGGACAGCAATCTACTGAGTCTGCTCTCTTTTTTTATTTCCAACTGTCAAGTGATTTTTTAATGTGGGCAGCTTGAACGCACACAGGTCATCACAGTTTTTTGTCCTTGTCTGAGAAGGATAAATGTCCAATCAGTACTCGAAGATCAGAGGGGAGTATACCACACTTTTCTTATTTTGTTAAAATCCACCCGACAACATAATGAATAAAACCAGAGCTGTATGAACCAGAGATGGGACACTGTAAACTTTATGCAACTTGACTCCCTCTTGCTATGCCAAACAAACACCTATTTGCAACGAGTAATATAACAATGGGGCATATGAATCTGACTTCATTAGCAGCAGATACATTTCATCGCTGTCTAATTAATCACAAAATCTGTACACAATATATTTTTGAAAATCAAATTAGTAAGTGCAAGTAATTTAATTTAATCTGTAAGGCAAAATTTTTAAAAACCTAAAATTTAAACTAGGAAATAAACAGGTCCATAAAAACTAAATACAAGTAACAAAATGTCTAACCAATAGCATGTAAACAAATATAAATACAAATAGGATAAATAAATTTTACAAATAAATGGCAGAAATAAAGCTTGGTATAAAATGTAATAGAAAAAAAACAACTCTAGTGTCATGAAATTTGAACTTAAATTTTTCTGTTGCATCATCAAACCATCTCGGACACGGGAAGAAACCCTTATTATTTTAACAAGCTACCATACAACTTTTTTTCTCCGAGGTCATAACAAGAATGGGTGGCATGATAAGAGACCCCTTTGCAAACTTCCTGTGGGCCTACAAAGGGGTGATAACCAACATAATGTAATGCGTCATGTGATGGACAGGAAGCAAGAAGTTTGAAGTGAAGTTTCACTCACTTTTTTGTTTACATATCCTTTACAGGACATCGCTGTCAACATCAGCATCTTTCAGCTGATTGTTGATTTCTTGGCAAGATTACGCTCAGTAGTTTGCCATTGCTTTCTGAGCAACCGGCTCACATACCCCTTATGTTACTGACGCGGTGAGAACCGCTATCGATACTCGCACACGTCACATTACTCACAAAACACAGATACTGACTAGCAAATTAGCTCACCCAACAGATCCATTTATGACATCCAAGGAACAAGAGTGACAGGACAATAGTTTGCTCAAGTAATTGAAAATAATAATATTCATCCATCAAATCCATGGCAAATTCCCACTCGTTCACGAGAGGACTAGTGTAAATCCTTGAGCACTAAAGTCAGCGTCTGCAGATTTGGAGTGGGTGATATGTTAAGCCAATTGTTCTCAACCCTTAAGTATTCTGAGTATTCCTCATATCATGTCAAGCATGCTACCCCAGAAGAAATGACATCAGCTAATTTTCTAAACAGATCACTCTGACATTAATTTTATTTAAATGACGTCTCGGTGTTGTAACACTGGTGTTCCTATGATTAAATTACTAGTTATATCTAATGCTTAATTGTAAATAAGATTCCATAGGGAGGGGTGGTTTGGGAGCAGGTATTTTTCATAGGCATGGGACAAACATGGAAACAACGCAAGACCACGCAAGGATAAGGCAAAGAATGAATGTCTCGAAACATGGTCTGAATGCCCAGCAGGGGAAAGACACTCGAAGTCATAAACCTGGTGGGCCTGCCCGCAGAGAGAAGGTAACATTCTGGGAAGGGGACCACTTCTGATGATCAGAAGATCCTGTCGAGCTTGCTTCGCGGTGGAGTTTTTATCACTGAATATAACTAATGTTTGACTGTAAATAGAAATGCTTTTCCCTGCAAATCAATCCTGAGTGAGAAAAATGTGGATGTAAGATGGAGCAATTGTCAGCAACAGTGGACATTAAATTACTTCATGTTGTCTATTTTAAAACATGCCTAGGTAGCTAATGAAAATCCTATGTTTAATTGTGAGAAATACATGTGTGTACATTTCGGGCTTATATAATTTCATGTAAGAATACATTACTCAAGCTTAAGCAATATGTACACTTTCCATATGAGTGAAGATGAATCATTAATAATGTGCATTTGTTTACCACATGGAAAAGAGCTTATGAAGCATATGTTCCTCTACAGTTGCTGAAGGTAGCAGTGGGGTCCCAACACATGGCAAGACTTGGTGAAACTTTAGAGTAACCAAATGCAGTTAACCAAACACTGCAGGAGAGTCAATTATCTTCCAGAGGAGACCCATAAAAGCAAGTGGGTTCATAACTCCATCAATAGCAAAACTAGTGACCGAGTCTGAATATACATACTTTAGCTCACAGTAGATAAGCTTAAGAGTTTGTGCATGTGCAAGTTGCAAAGATTATATATATAAATACTGATGTATGTGATATGAGTCATTTTCAATGAGAAGAAAACATCCAGCCCATCCTGGCAGAGGAAGTGTTGTATTACCTCATTCTCTGTAAATCAAGGAATCTGTCACCTAGAAAGAAATATCCACAAAGAAAAAAAAAACAACACTAACAAACTTCGGAATCCTAAAGCTGGAGTGTGAAATATCCAGCATTTACTGGAGAAATTTCTGATAACAGATGAATCCTAAGAACATTATTTCTACCAGAAAACACAGAGACTGAGGATATATCTTGATGTCAAATAGATTAGTAAGATGGAGATAGAACAGAAACGTTGTAAGGAAACTGGAAACGAAATACTAAGCTTAGCTAAAATTGATCTATCAAATAAAGATGGATTGAAATCCAAATGAATATGAGGCAGAATTGTTACTCCTCTTATAACTACAGATAGCAAACCTGCCAAATAAGGAAATGGTCAAAGCCTGATAAATTAATTGAATGCAGCTTGTTAGCGGCAGTGTTATAAACATAAAGAAATAATAAGGAAACTTAAAGAAATGAGGAAAATCAAAATGTATCTGCTAACCAAATTTGCAAATACCGAGGAAAGCTGAGAGACCTACTGAACATTTTTAAAACAATTAAATAATTGGAAACCTCAGAAAAACACAAAAGTGTACAACAGAGATGTGGAAAAATACAATTAAATGTAGAAAATAAAACTAAACATCTAATATAAATACTAACAATATACCAATGAGTCGAGCTATAAGCTGCATCAGAGTGAATAAGGTCCAATTAAAAAAACTTTTATCCCTTACATTATTTTTAAAGGAACATTTAATTTTAACATTCTGCCAGGGCTGTTTGGTCTGCTGTACATTTCACTAAAACTCACATATTTTTAATGTGCACAATGTATACAAGGAACTTCCTATTTTTTACCCTTATCTGATCAGATGATCTAGATATCAAGGGATCTTGCAGTTACTCTAACAAAAACACTGTCCCGAAAATATTGTAATTACCTGGATTTAATCAGGTCACTTTTCTAATTACAGCAGACAGGATACCTCTAAGTCATTGCGATTCCTTACGGAAGCAAGTGAGGCAGGTATTAATGTATGGATTATTGAGGATCTTTCAAGGATAAAACAGATTATAAGTGACAACAGTGACAGAATGTACATGTCTGAAGTACATATGCTCCTGACAATGTGTCCAAATCCAGGTTAGGAAACCCACAGTGAACTGACCACCTTGAATTATATTCAATATTTTAAATGAGAAACGTCAACATCAGTCTCTGGGAAATGTAACTTAATTCATGTGAGAGTGCAGAAAATGACCTGCCATAAAATAATATGCATAACTAAAAATAAATATATTCAAACAAAGTGAGTGTCTGGGGAAGGATGCAGCAAGTGAGTAAAGTAGGTTGGGGAGGTGGAGGTGGGGAGACACCTGTAGCAGTAGAGTGGTTAAGCCAATCATTTACTAACCAGTGATCTATACTTCAATTCCCCAGAAGGACTATTCTTCACTGACCTGTACAATTCTGGAGCTCATTTCAAACTCATCAATTATTTCTCCATGAATCAAAGGCAGCCAGTGTTACCTTCACAACATCAGCCCTTGCGTGCTGTTTGGTCACCTAACATGCGAGACTGACACCACAAGCTCAACATCTCCTAATGACATGCAAATAAAGCTTTTTTGCTTTGATATGTTAAAGCTTCAAATAAGTGTTCATCAGAAGAATTGCAGTGGGGGTAACTTGTAGACTGCTGTCAGTATTTGGTCAAATTAAAGCAAAGTCACAAACAATATGTTGCACAATTTATTGCCTGGCATATTTCTCTGCATCTCGTCATGAGAAGCTTGCAGAGTTATATATCATCTGAATTGAATAAATGAATAATATTTAAGCTGAAACAATAAAAACACATAGCCACAGATTTTATTTGAATGTAGAATAACTGTTATCCCCATGGTAATTTCACATTTACAATGAAATCTTACTGTTTGCACAAAACTGGTTGGAACCGCATTATTGCTAACGTCTCACTATTTTTGTGCAATCATTTATTGTTCGTCGAATACAGTAAACGAAACGCTTTTTCTTTGTTCACGTATTTTGTTAGGTTTCGAGAAATGCCAGGCAATACATTGTGCAACATATTGTTTGTGGCTTCTGTTTTAAATTCACTAAATGAATATTATTATTTTTTCCAAATTAAAGCACCAAATAATATATCAAAATATGCACAAGTGAAAAATTAAAGTACCGCATAAAGATATCAATTCAGTTAGCATGTTCGAAGCTTGAATCAAAAAGAAACTTATACAAACCACCAGAAGTGCTTTTCAATAATTTGTTACAAATGTGATTGTCGCTTATAGTCAAGGCATGTCACAATCTCCAGCAATTTATATCTAAGTGACTGCCATTTGCAGTTATGACATGTCACATTATTTAGTCCGAATGGTGGTGTCAAAATTAATTGACAATATTAATCCATCATAAATCTAGCTTTGTGACCACCAACTTATTCTCAGGAAAAAACACACGGTTTCCCCTTGACCTCCACATCCACATGACACATTTACATGTAGGAAACATTCTGCAGGAAAGGCCAGCAGAAACTTACTATGGGTCTGTGAAGTGCCAGGACCCATCATACTTTGTAGGCCTGATGCACAGAGGGATAGGCTGCCAGTCTTTCCCTCACTTGGCAGGTGATGAGCACAGGCATTGAACTCTCATGTGACTACACTCATGACATTATCAACGTCGTCTCCTAGTGGCTACGCTAATGCATCCCCTATTCTGCAGGGTAGTTGTTTCTAATTGCGTGAATTCTGCAGGGTAGCTGTTTCTAATTTCATGAATTCTGCTACGGTAGCAGTCAATCATGGTAAAAATCCTGTATGATTCCCAACTGCTTATGGATGTTTAATGTATGCAGTGTACCCAAGGCGCCCATTTTACATCCCTATTTGAGAAAATTGTGTATTCTTAAAACATCAAACTTCTAAGTCACGCCTTTCATCCCACTTCAAGTGGCCTGTGGTATAAGAGGTACAGGGAATTCCAAATATCTAAGCTGCTTACCTCTCCCCACTTCATGTGACATGTAGCATGAATGACAGGGAATGCTAGCTA
Source organism: Cepaea nemoralis (assembly GCA_014155875.1). Taxonomy (NCBI): domain Eukaryota; kingdom Metazoa; phylum Mollusca; class Gastropoda; order Stylommatophora; family Helicidae; genus Cepaea; species Cepaea nemoralis. The sequence goes on along the minus strand of JACEFZ010024057.1, from coordinate 86,117 downwards.
TTTAACATTTATTTCTCCTGTCCTGAATGGGTATCAAAAGAGTTACAGATAATACCAAACCTAGTTTAGTTTAGTCGTTGGATCAACATCACGGCACACGGTTTAACCCATAAGTGCTCCGTTTTTCTCCCAACTCAAACCTGAGTCTGGAGAAACTCTGCTCAATGCACGAACTCCGTTGCATCGGCGAGGATCCTGAAATACTTTGGGTAGATTTTTAACTCAAAATTTTGCCCGGGCAGCGCAGTTAGGCTACTCTTTTTCAATTTCCAACTGCCAAGGGATTTTTTACGTGTGCAACAAGTACACACGGGCTGTCCGATCTCACTACCCAGAGACCAGGAGAAATTTTATTACTGGAAGTCCAGGTGGATTTTTTAAATAAATCCCGGTCCTCACCGGGGCCTGAACCCGGGACCTCCAGCACTCGAGGCGGACACCTATACCTCGAGACCACTCAGCCCCCTCCCCAATCCTATAAGCCTTGCATCCCTTCCTCCCCACTTCAAGTGATACGGAATATGATAGAAGTTAACAGGGAATCCCAAACCACATGCAATATGATAAAAGCGGAGCGGATGATAGTCGACGGATCAACATCACGGCACACGGGTGTAACCCATAAGTGCTCTGTTCTACTCCTAACTCACGCCTGAGTCCGGAGAATCTCAGCTCAGTGCACGAACTATGTAGCACCGGCGAGGATCCTGAAATACTTTGGGTATATTTAATGTTGCCTGGGAAGCACTGTTAGGCTACTCTTTTTCGACTTCCAACTGCCAAGGGATATTTTATGTGCGCAACAGTACACATGGGCATCCGATCTCACTACCTAGAGACCAGGAGAAAATTGTTTACTAGAAATTCATGTGAAAAAATCCCAGGGGCTTCAACCCCTGACCTCCATCACTTGATGTGGACACCATACCTCGAGACTACTCAGCCTCTAGACCTCTCTGCATGTCCCCCTAAACTTCAAGTGGTAAATGGTGTGATGAGAGTTACCAGGGAGTGCTCAATCCCTAAGCAACTATGCACATCCCCATCCCACGTCAGGAGGCATGTGGCATGATAAGAGCTGCATTACAATATGTAACCCTTAATTCTGGAGGTGCACTTTTTCTGGAATGTTCCACAATACACGTTTTCAAAAAAATAACAAGGAGCACTCATGTGAATGACAAAATCTAATAAGGAAATATAACATATAACTTGATACTAGCTAGACATGTCTAAAATATGGCTACAAGTGTACACAGAAATAACAAATTAGAATAGTTTTGTGACATACTTTAGTAAATGACAGCACAACTTTAATTTCAATGCATATTTCACAATTTGATACAAACAGTGCACATTATAGTTATACTGAAACATTCACTGCTTCAAGACATATTTTATTATTAGGTTAGAATCAGTGCAGAATATGGGCATACTGAATCGCCACTGTTCTGTATGATCTCATGAGAGCATAACTGTTGCCTTTCAGGATGCTGCAGTTACACAACATTGAAAGAGCTGCTACAGTAGTGGTTACTGTAGCAATTTGATTTTCCGTGGTGAAAATAAAATAGACAATACAATTATTATTGCAACCTCCATGTCATGTAACATCAGAAACATGTTTCTTCTTGGGAAACCCTTTCGCCCGTTCATCCCGCATTATGTAGGTCTTTCCTGAATGCTATGCATCACTTTGGTATTGGTCTTTGTGGCATTGTACAGTCACTGATTAAAGATAAAAGAGAGATTCATTACACTCATTAGACTCTGTGCTACCAAATCTAGTTTGGTCTACACAGAGCAGAAATCCATGTGCCGAGAGCACTGTATAAAGCACAAATTCTGCAGCTGCAGCGATGACCCTCAAGGATCTCCTAAAAATGTGCACTTGCAGTCTGGACAACATAGTCTAAAAACAAACCCACAAACTTCAGAGAGTGAGGCCGTACGGTTTGACCACTTCACCTAGGAGGATATTTTAACCCACAAACACAACCTTCTGGTTATCTCCTAGGGCATACCTGCCACAGGCAGTATTATCCTTTACTTCCTCACAGAACCACAAGTACTCATGTTTCTTCATTATCAGAGATATTAAGACAACTCACACGATCACTGCATCATCAGAAACACTAGACCTCAATTCATCATTAGAAACACTAGAATTCACTTCAATATCAGAAACATTAGAATCCACTTAAATATCAGAAACACTAGAATTCACTTCATCATCAGAAACACTAGAATTCACTTCATCATCAGAAACACTAGAATTCACTTCATCATCAGAAACAAAAGAAATTCAATTCATCATCAGAAAAACTAGACCTCACTTCATCATTAGAAACACTAGAATTCACTTCAATATCAGAAACATTAGAATCCACTTAAATATCAGAAACACTAGAATTCACTTCATCATCAGAAACACTAGAATTCACTTCATCATCAGAAATACCAGAATTCAATTCATCATCAGAAAAACTAGACCTCACTTCATCATCAGAAACACTAGTACTCACTTGATCATCAGAGTCACTAGACAGTTCACAGAGTCACTTCATCACTAGAACACAGTAGGACAACTCACATAGTCATGTCATTATCAGAGAGAATCACTTCAATACCAGAGACACTAGGATAGCTCGTATTGCACATCAGAGACAGTATAAATAACGTCATTATCAGAGACAGAAGGACAACTCACAAGGTCACTTCATCAGAGAAGCTATGATGCCTAAGAATCACTTCATCATCAAAGACTATGATGACACAAAATTTAACTTCATCATCAGTGACATTAAGAAGATGTGAGATCAAGAAGACAAACTGTCATGATTATTTGATAATTTGAGATAACGAGACATCCCAAGTCAAGTGACATGAAGAAAGTTCATAGTATTGATTCATCATCACAGACTCTATGACACCTAGTAGGATCTCTCTGTCAAACAAAATAGTGGGATAACTAACAATACACACAGCAGGGAATTAAAGACAGACATGAATAATATGGGCAGAATATGGAAGTAGCAAAAGATAAGTCAGCCTGGTGTGAGCTCATTAAGGGCCCATGCTCCCATGGGGGAACAAAAGACATAAGGAAAAAGATCTCTCCAGGATCAGGAATATAAAGTTAACTCTCAGAATAACTTCAGAATCAGAGACACTAGGTCAACTCACACAGTCACTTCAATACCTGGGACACCAAGAATTGTTGCAGGATCATTTTATTACTTACAACAACACAAAGGATGCAGAGGTATCAGGACAACTCATCATATTATTTTGGGATATCAAGACAATTATGCCATTTCAAAATTGACAAAGACACCATGACAGCACACAAAATCATTCAATCACAGACACTGAGACAACTCTCCAACTGGCACAATATAGACATTTGGACAACTCTTTGGATCGGCACAATATAGACATGTGGACAACTCAGGATAAGCACAATAAACATTTGGACAACTTTCCATATAAGCACAATATAGACATTTGGACAACTCTTCAGTTTGGCACAATATAGACATTTGGACAACTCTCTGGATCGGCATAATACAGACATCTGGACAACTCTCCAGATCAGCACATATAAACATTTGGACAACTCTCAAACATAAAACTTTTGCAGACAACACTAACACAATAATGGAAACATGAAACACCACTTATTCATCAAAGCTAACTACATTTCAAAGACACATACAACAATGTTGTATCAATGTTAACAAAATACAGTATACATTTTATGTCACAAATATTTCAATTACATTTAATGGTGATAAATCTATGATACATTACAAGTGCCTCACAGCATCAGCTCTAAGTGACAACAAGAACAATCATTGGAAATTGGTGAATACATTTCATCACAAACTCAATCATTGAGGGAACAACGTGCTTAGAGACATGCTCAGTTCACCTAGCCGTGCACAAAATCTGATACAAGATGTGCTAATGTTCAAATATGGTGCCTTTTGTTCTCTGCAGAATGGTTAGGGATAGAAGATGCAGATAAAGATATCATGCAAAGGTTAAAGGTGAGAAGAGCAACATCACTGCACCAGGTTTGATCCCACCTGGCTTAGCCTTTATCCACAGAACAGCAAGCTGCCTGTCACAAGCACCACGGAACACATCAACTCTATAGCTTCAGCCATGACCTCCCTGGGGTCTCACACAAAGCATGAACTTCATAGTTTCAGCCCTGACCTTCCAGGGATTTCACACAAAGCATGAACTCCACAGCTTCAGCCATGACCTCCCTGGGGTCTCACACAAAGCATGAACTTCATAGTTTCAGCCCTGACCTTCCAGGGATTTCACACAAAGCATGAACTCCACAGCTTCAGCCATGACCTCCCAGGGGTCTCACACAAAGCATCAACTCCATAGATTCAGCCATGACCTCCCTGGGGTCTCACACAAAGCATGAACTTCATAGTTTTCACAGCCATGACCTTCCAGGATTCACACAAAGCATGAACTCCACAGCTTCAGCCATGACCTCCCAGGGGTCTCACACAAAAGCATCAACTCCATAGATTCAGCCATGACCTCCCAGGGGTCTCACACAAAGCATCAACTCCATTGCTTCAGCCATGACCTCCCAGGGGGTCTCCGGAACTGCACTTGTGGTATGAACAATGCAGTTCAAAAGACAAACGCACAACCTTCACAGAGTGAAGCGGACCACTTGACCCTTTGCCATGGAGACATCCCAATTGCAGAGTGACTCAAAACTACAACTGTTTGTATTAGCGTTATTGAACCAAAGCTGGCTTTCTAGTGGTAGTCCTAGAAACAAGTTGCATCAATGCAGCCTGGTCGACACAGTAGAGATTAAATACTACTGTACCAGAAAGGTGAAAGTAGCATAGAATCTCTATGCTGTTTTTTTTTTTTTTTTCATAATGAATGAAGATTATTATTATCTGCATTGGTATTGCATACTTTCTTTACCCCAAATCACACAAATTAATCTAAATCATCCTGCTGTAATTTTGAGAAATTAAAAGAGTGATTTTGTCTAGACTTAGTAATGTGGATGTGGGTTAAGTTCCTGTACTTATTTCCTACATAACATAGAAAAACAACATGGACATCAGTTTTACAAATACAATTCTGTGTTAAGTGTATTAAATTTGGCATGGATAGTCAGACAGTTGTATTGAGGATGGACGTGGAATTCTTAATGAACAAAGTCCTTCGTGTGTCCATGGAAGTAACTTGTAAAACCATGAAATGGACAAATGATCTTACTGAAGAATGAGATTTGTAAAGGCCTAACTCAAACATGGATAGCTCCATAAGTTCTCCAGCCTTCACTAATACATTTGTTTTTATCTGCTCACTTTGAACATGGGCTTAGTCCACACCGGATTGATGTTTGCATGAGGGCCAGCTTTCCCTATTACCAGTGTCCCTTACCATCAGGTGAACCCACTCTGACTTCTGAGGAAATTGTAATTTACGTCCCGAAGTCAAGGATGAGAAAATGCTGCTTAAATCCAACTGACTTGTGTATGGAGAGAACCCCCTACCTCATCATCAGCGCAAGGGGAGTTTAAAAGCAAGCACTCTTAACCTTTTGGCCATGTGACTTGCCTCCCATAAAACATGCAAGCATACTCCCAACACAATGTAGGTGCTTTGTAGCAGTAGGAGCAATCTCACAGTGGGTATACCAGAACCACACATAATTTACCCAGCCTTGTCTGAGAAGGTTAATCCTCCATGCCACTACCCAAGGATCAAGGGAAATACAACACTGTTGGGTTTCTCATCATCTACAAAAACATCCACAACTTGATTCATTACAATTATGTCATAAGTCAGACAAACACTGCTTTGTAAATCACTACATTCCCTTACTGAAGCCTGACAGCTAGGAATTCTGACAGCACTAAGTGATCTGTGAAGTCTGACAGCAAGGAATTCTGACAGCACTAAGTGATCTGTGTCTAAGGAAATAGAAAATATAACTATGAAGCAACACGATGTGACAGTGAATGGTGTCCAAGGAATTAGTGGTAATGACTGACATATTGTCCACCTGTTCCTCCGTTCATTGTAACCTACAAAATGTGTTGGCACTATCTCATCACAGACAGTGGGGAACTGCTTCAGCGCAAATGATTTATTTATTTAACAGGATGGCTGGCACTAAGGCTGGACAGTGGTAGTCTCTCCACAAGGCAATGACACCATCCACAAACTTGTACAAATGTAGAGAAAGCCAACAGTTATTATAAACTAACAATTACAAAACATGAAGCACCATTGCACTCAGGCTAGAAAAGATAAAATAAATACTTCTAAAGTTACAGTTTTGATCCTTTAGTGTCATCACATACGAGGGAGCTTCAAATGAAAACCTTAATTGGACCTTAGGCGGCCTGGTGTCCCTTGCCAGTGAGAAGACCTGATTGTTCGGGTCCACATCGATTGACGGATGTCAGTCGCGGCGATCGGGCAAATCTTGAGCTACAGCCTACGATGGGTGATGTTGTGGTATTGTTGTGATAATTTGGCCATGTCCAGCGTGTGCTGCGTGGCCTAGTGTTTACACACCCACTTCACATGCCAGTGATCCGGGGTTTGTTTCCGGGTCTGGTCAAGGATATGCACTACTGAAGAGCTCAAACGAGAGCGAAACTCGAGTCTAGTGCTTCCACATTGACATGGATAGGCCTTAGGTTCATACCAGAGTGCGATCAGCATTGCCAGTAGTGGGTTGTGCTCAATATTTTAAAATCTCAAATCCCGAAACAACAAAAAAAAAACCTTAACTGTTTATTTATTTTATTGGGGTGAATATATTCTGAAAAAGTAAACAACAAATGTATAATTTTTCAATGTAGTCGTCACTGCATCCATCACAAGTCCTCCAATGCCAATAAAGTGCCTGTAGAAAAAAATTTTACTTGGTCGCACGTGTAACCACTCTGGGGTCACAAGTCAGTGTGCCTGACCCGGTCTGTCACAACAGTCAAAGTCGGGTGTCCATCTTTAAACTGTCCTTATGATGTCACCATTTTTGTCTGCATCGTGATGTCACATGCTTAATATTTTTGACATTCTTAACAAAAATATTGACAGGTTACAAGAAATGGCAAGGTTATTGTCATTTCTATCACACTTTTAAAGAATTCATTTGAAGCACCCTCGTATATTCTCTTATTTGTGACTGTATCAGTTAAGTTCAGACATTTCAACTGGTATTTCTTCTACCATCAATATATGTAACATCCTATGATTAAATGACTGTCAAAATGCAACAACACTAATATAAAATATGTCCAAGTTTTCTCTTTATTTTTATGTAACGTTTGCTAACACCATCCAAGACATATCTTTAGCATAACTTGGTCATTTTCTTCTTCTTTCACCCTATATTCCCCATTGGGGCACAGGCCCTGAACCATCTCCTATCTTATGCAGCTTCATTCCTGATGGAATCTGGCACAAACAGCTGTAGCAAGGTCCCTGCATGAAAGGACTATGAAAACAGACTATACTTTTAACAAAGAACCTTGCAGGCTGGGGAGATAGAGAAAGGAGGAGGTCTTTATGTACCATTCAATACTTTCTTGAAGCAAAACTGCATTTACAGTTCATAAATATTTTAGAGTTGTAAATATTACATCCATTTTTTTCTACATATATCCAAAGATGTCATCGTGAAGTATGTCAATAAAAATAGCCTTCTGGGTAAGTTTTCCAAACTACTGCAGTTTTATGTCATTTGTCTTTCAAATGGCATTATACTTAGGATGTATGTAGAAGTAGACAAAATGCATGTCCGAGTACTTGCACAAACACATTTTTGATTCACAGGACCTGGTCTGCTTATGCAACATGTTTCCGGGCCACTTTCTGCCTCTATGACAACACTGCCATTGTTTAACAACTGTCCTCGCATAAATAAACCAGCCACCATTGTTTTCACATTCTCACATAAATAAACATGAGTAAGATAACTTTATGTAAACATTATGTTAAATAAACAAATATATGCTATAAAACTCATTCTGAAATTGTCCAAATATAAAACCGGTCAGTAGTAGATGGGCACTGGTGTATGCCGAGAACAAAAAGCTATCACGGTTACAAGATGAGGACATTTCAGTATCAGCTGTCCGGCTCATCACTGCAGGGCTAAGTATATGATGATGCCCACGATAAGGATGATGAAACACCACAATGATGATCAGGATTAAACACTTTTCGTCGGATTTGGCCTGTGAGAATCAGTAAAAAATATGGGTTTTGTTTAAGAATATAAGGGATAATTGCAATAAGAGCACATTACAGAGAAACATGTATGCTCAGATCTTAAGAAAATTAATAAATTTAAATAGAAGCTTAGTAGAGTTATATCATGAAAATGTACGCCAATGTTTACAGAACTAGAATGTAAGAGACATCACTCTGGGTACATCATCACGTAAGAATGCAAAAGATGCCATTACTGATACATTGTGAGGATGTAAGAGATATTATCGCTATGTGCATAGGCATTGATGTCTCTCCATAGATCTCAGACTGTGATGTTCTGGATACATCTGATTGATGTTAGTATTCCCCAGTCCAACTGGTATCATTTCTCTCAGTCTGCCTCTGCCTCTTCTTCCAATGATGTTTCCAGTCATCACAATGTTTTCCGATGCCTTTCTACTCATTACATGCCCAAAGACTAGTTTGTCTTCTCTTTTATTTGTATATAATGTTCTACTTTCATTCACCTTTTCTGGTTAGTCCGGCAGGGTAAGGAGGTAATTGCACAATATTTCTCTGAAACCACATCTCTATTGCCTCAAAGTTTTTCATAATTCATTCATTCATGTTCCATGATTTATTGCCATACAGCAGAACAAGTTCTAAACTACATTTTAGTACTCTCTTTCTCACATTCAATGATAGTCACTTATTGCATAAGATACTTTTCAATTTCTTGAGAATGTAAGAAGTATTATTGTGGATAAATCATGTAACAGATATCAGTAGCCCCCAGCATTTGAGTGATCTCGAGGTCTGGTGTCTGCCTCGAGTGCTGGAGGTCCCGGGTTTAAGCCCCGGTGAGGGCCGGGTATTTTTCACGTGAACTTCTAGTAACAAAATTTCTCCTGATCTCTGGGTAGTGAGATCAGACGTCCGTGTGTATTGTTGCACACGTAAAAAGTCCTCAGTTTGCATCCAACTAGACAGAAAATGCAGACAAGAAAATCCGGCTGCTGTGGAGGCGGAAGTACAAGCGTTGATTTTCGAGAATTCGTTAGATGGTGATGCTGTCATCTACACAGATGGGTCAGTCGTCCGAAATGTGAGAAGCTCATGAGCCTTCACGGCGCGGGCTGGAGGGAGAATTGTGAAGGAGGACTCTGGTGCTTTTGTTGAGACCACAAGTAGCCTGACTATGGAAGTTATGGCAGTAAGTAAAGCAATAACATGGCTCGAGACACAGACATTCAATAGGGCTTGTTTCCTTAGTGACTCAATGAGCATGCTCAAGAAGATAAGAGATGGGGTGGATCCGAAGAGAGTGGTTGCTGTCTCTGGAGCGGTCTCGGCTGACAAAGATTAGTTTCATCTTCGTGCCAGGGCATGCGTGAGTACAAGGAAATGAGCGGGCTGACAAGCTCACAGGTAAGGCTAAGGTGGAGGGCGAATGCGCCATGGACCAGGCTGACATTCTGAATGCTCTACGAGAGGTAAGACTTGTGCAAGAACCAAGTGATGACTGCGAATCTACAACCATGGTCAGACTGCGAGAACAGCAAATTAAAAGAGGTGTGGCCAAACAAGAACACTAAATCGAAGCCAAAGAAGATTGATAAACCAACACAGAACTGGTGTCGTTAGCCGCTACACGCTGCATGATTTGCTAAGGAGGGGATACGAGCACTTATAGACTGAATGGTCTGATGTGTAATGAGGATGATCTGTTGACTAACTATTTCACTAATCTTATGTTACTAAATTATAAGTTAGTTTTCTCCTCTCAGTAGATCTTCCATAAATTCCACAATCTTATGTTACTAAATTATATGATAGTTTTCTCCTCCCAGCAGATCTCCTATATATTCCACAAATCTTATGTTTCTACATTATGTTAGTTTTCTTCTTCCAGTAGATCAGTGGTTCCCAAGCTTTTCAAGCAGAGGGCCATATCTACTATTTTCGGTAGTTAAGCAGGCCACAACGTTATACAATTATAAAAGTCATGCAATATTGCAATATCATTCTTACCTTTCTTAACTCTCGTCAACAAAATTCAATTCTAAAACTTTAGTTAGTTAGTTATCAGTTGGGGTATCTTCGTTGCACTCCGGACATGTCCATAGGTGCTCAGATCCTCCCCCAGCATATGCATCAGCGTCCGGTGGCTAATAGTGCCAGTTCTATGTTGGTTGACGAGGCGCTTTGTTTTCCCGATGTACCTCTCGCGTCTGGCTGTGCCGATTCTTACTCCCAGGTCTTTCATCCTGGAAAGCGATGTGGAATCACTGGCGTCAAAATCCTCTGTTCTCGCCATATCTTTAAGGGCGTTAATAACATCCGGCACGATCCATGGGCTGGCCATCTACAGGGGGTGCAGAGCCAGCCAATTTATCAGCTCGTTCATTTCCCTCGACTCCCGCATGTCCCGGGACGAAGATGAAGGTGACTTTGCGGACAACAGACTTCCGCAGCGACTCAGTCCACTGTCTACGTACAGATCCAGCTTCGACCTTCTGAATCATGCTCATTGAATCACTTAGTACACACACGTTGGTATAATGCTGTGATTCCAGCCATATGAAAGCCTGTGTAACTGCCATCACCTCCATCGTCATGCTGCTCGTGGTCATAGAGTGGGCACCACTGGATTCTTGAACGGTTCGGCCCGCTGAACGGGCTGTAAATGCCCACGCACTTCTCTGCTGCTTTACAACAGATCCATCTGTATAGATGAGCACTTCGGGGCTATATGAGTGATCATAGATGAGCGCGTTAACCTCTGCATTGACAGCGGCAGGGTTCTGCTCTCTGCACCGTCTGTCGAGTGTGATAATGCAGGAGAAGGTACACTTAAAAGCTGGAGGCACCGGCACCCATTCCTTGCCGGGGTTGATACTGGTAAGACTGCAGACCTGTCCGACGACATCTTCCGCCCGACCCATCCATGATTTGCCCCTCTTTAGCCTGTCACCCTTTTCTCTGAATACAGCGTCATGCAGAGGGTGCTGCTCATCTGCACTTATTTTTAAGTATGCACGAGCTCTCCAGATCTTGATCCTGTGTTCCATTGTCGGGAAGTCAAGGAGGTATCTCATTGCTACACAGCTGGTGTCTCTCGTGCAGCCCAAAATGATGCGCATGGCTTCGTTTTGTACCTTTTCAAGTCTTCCAATCTGTGTAGGGCTGACAGTGAGGATGGCCAGGGCATACTCGATGCGTGAAAGCACAAGTCCTTGGAACAGAAGTAATAGCAGTCTTTGCTCGATATTGGCAGTCGCCATGACTCTCATTGCTGCCAAACCTTTTCGAGCCTTCGTTATGACATAATCGACATGATCTCTGAAGGACAGGCTACGATCAAGCCTCACGCCAAGATATGTCATTGACTGGGTTCTACTCAGAATGCTCCCATCCATTCTTACTGCCGGCAGGTCTGTTTTCACAATATGGTTGTTTAGTGAGAACCATGTAACCGTTGCCTTTGCAGGGTTGACAAGGGCATCGGCATCAGCACACCATGAGGAAATTCGATCTAGTTCGCCCTGCATATAGTTGGCAACCGCCTGTCTATCTCGACCCTGTCGATACACGAGGATGTCGTACAACGAATGATAGAGTCCTACCCCTCCCATCCAACTGTTGTTCAGTGATCGGCACCGTATACACGTTGAATAGTACTGGTGACAGTGGTGAACCCTGCAGCAATCCTGGACATATCGTTATCGGCTCAGAAGACCAACTCCCGCATCTTAGCACCACCTTCCTTTGGAGTAGAACTGCAGCTATCCATCGTACAAGGTGAGGGTGCACTTTCAGTCTGAGGAGGGTTTTCATCAAGTGCTCGAAAGATACTCTGTTATATGCGTCCTCTAAGTCTATGGCGGCCGCACATGTCTCTTCTCTGACCTGAAATCCTTCGTAAACATCTTGAGCAAAGACCGCCGCATTCAGCCATGACTCTTTGTTGCGTCTGTATCCTCCAAGTGTGGGCGGGAAGCAGCCGAGCTGTTCCAAGTCCCAAGCAAGTCTGTGTGCTACAATTTTCTCCAGTAGCTTGCCAACAGTATTCTGCATCGTAATGATTCTGTAGCCGCTTATCTTGGAGTGGTCATTGTTTGGTTTTGGCAGCGGCAGCAAGTAGCTGTGTAGCCATTCTTCTTTGACCTGACCCTCTGGATACTGGTGTTGAATTCTCTGGCCAGTTCTTCCATGTCATCATCTGATATCACCATTAGGTCACCATATCGGATGCCGTCTGGGCCTGGGGCGGTGTTAGGTGATTTCTTGAGCATCTCACGCAATATGTCAACTGTGATTGTCCATTCTTCGTCTGTCCCGACCCCCTCGCACAACTGAGAGAGTGTTGTTGTGGTCCTCTGTCTGGCGGGCTCGTCTTTCTGGTCAGTCTGTTCTATGTAGCGTGCAAGAAGGGCCTTACCTTTATCCGCATCCGACTTTTTCCATGCGAGGTCTGTGCCTTGAAAGTCTGGAATACCCCTACATTGTGCAGCACCGTTCATGCTCTTGTGGAGGCGCCAGAATGTCGTAAGAGATTGCTCGGAGCACAACTTCCTGCAGAACTCGTCCCATTTGTCGGCCTTGGCCTGTTTGGCGCAGGATTGGAATAAAGTCGTCGTCCTAACGACCTCAGTCTTCAGGTTCGCCAACTCAACCTGTGGCATGTTAGCCTTTCTGGCCTTTTGCCAGTCTTTGACAGCCTGCCTCTTTCCCAGCCACACCTTCTCGACCTCTCCATTCCACCATGGTGGCTGCAGCCATCTTTCTTGTCTCCTACGGGAGGAAGTTAGTTTCCTTCTTCTGATCTTGCTTATGGCGTCTTGACCAGTGGTGTCGTACGGGAAGGCATTGGTCTTGTTTCTTTGACTCATGGCCCCGTCTTTCTTGATCAGGATGACACAGGGGTGGGCGACACCAGAGCCAAGTCAATGATGCTGTCAGAGTCACCTGGTCGAGTGGCCATTCTAGTGACCTTCCCATCATTCAGACAGATTAGGGCAGCAGATGCCAGGGCGTCCTCCAAATCTTCTCCCTGTCCATTGGTGATGCAATTCCCCCATTGACTGCCTCTGGCATTGAAGTCCCCGCTGTAGATGATATGCCTTTCATCCATATCGAACAAACTCTGCCATTGTCGCACGTCGACCTTCCCATTCCGCGCATAGACGTTAACGATTACAAGCTGCACTGGTGTCATTATTCTTAATGCCTGCACTTGCAGGGCATCGTTGTTCCAGGCGGACATATCGATCTCAGACACTAGTATGTTGTCACGGACCAGAATGGCCTGTCCGAGGTGCCGCCTGTTAAGGAAACCCTGAAATCCCGCAACATTGACTGTTCCGTCGGTGAGCTGTGTTTCTTGCAAGACTACAATATCGTTTCCGTAGAGTAGTTTTTCAAGAATGGGTCGGCGTTGACTAAATGATGCACAGTTCCAGTACAGTACTCGAACATTTCCGATACCCAATCTGTCACATTTTAAGCGCCTTCTGCGCGCGCCCGCCCTCTTACCACGTTGTGTCCTAGCTGGTCGTCTGGCCGTCATGTTAGGCTTAACTATCGCCACCGGGCGCCGATGATACGCCGAAAGAAGACCGGACGCACGTGCACGAACTCCGTTGCACGGTCCGAACTCCATTTCACCACGAAAAAACACTTAATCCATACACATTTAGGAAAAAACACGTTCCATTTTACGGGACGAAGAAATGTCCCGCCATCTTGCTCAAGGGAACTCACTCTCCTTCTAAAACTTTAAAGGCAGTCAGTGTCAGTACCACACTGTGGTCATTTTTTTTTTTTTTGGTTTAAAATCAAAAGTTAACTTAACAATACATTTTAAATCAGTTTCGTAAATTACTATTAATGAATTAGTTTACAATTGTAACTGTTCTTCATAACCAGTTACTTAAGTTCTTCAGATGCCAGTTTATCGATGTTTGGGCACAAATCTGTCATGTCCATAGCCATAAGCACAGCTAGGTTACTGTCAGTGAGACTGGAATGTTGATCTTTTTTTTTTTTTTATAACGATCATTGTGGAAAATGATTGCTCGCATCTGTAAGTCGAGCCAAAACGACACATGTATCTCTGAATGAATGAACTTGTGTTCAAATTGTTTGAAAGGCAATAGTCGCCAGAATGAAATCATATAATCAGCTTAAGGTGAAACAGGCAGCTCCAGAAATTTACATCTTGCTGCATAATTGCATTTCAAATCAATTACTCCGTGCTGAAGGGTTTGCTGTAATCGACAGAGCTTGGCATCAAGAAATACCAGCAGATTTATGAAGAGGGCAACATTATCCTCCTCTATTGTGAACTCATGAAATCTCAAATGAAAGACATCCAGAAGACTTTTAACTTTTACTTTGTACTGTAACAAGTTGCATTTCTTTTCCCCCACAAGAGTCTTCAGAGTTGGAAACGCCTCTAAAGTCCTTCAGTCAGCTGTCCGATAAACAGTAGTAGTCTCATTTTAAATGAAGAAATGTCATCACACAAATTTGTGAATAGTTTTTTTTTCCCCCTGGATCCTCGCATTTAAAGAGTTTAAATAAGATATGATGTCCACCAAAAATGCCAGGTCATTAAGCCAGTCATCGTTCAGAAGACATTCCTGTTCTACAGGCACTTCATTTATTTCAGACAGAAACAGATAGACACTATTTTTCAGTGCCCAGAAACATGACAGAACTTTGCCTTTAGATAGTCATCTGACATCACAGTGTAACTGTAAGAACCGTATCTGTAGCTCACCGTATCCCTCGTTCAGATCTGATAGAAACTGTCTGAACTCACACCTGTTCAACACCTTACTTCAAATTTTGTTCACACGTCTCAAAACAACATCCATGACATGTTTCAGATTTAATGTCTTTCCACACTGAGCTTCTTGATGAGTAACACAATGATATTTTAATATAGTACGGCCAAGAAACTTCCAATAATGCTAGACATCCAGACTTTTTACCCATCAAAGCCGGAGCACCGTCGGAGCATACACTGTCCAATTTGGTCAATTCTATGTTGTTTTTCTCTACACACAACTATAGAGTTTCAAACAGTAGTTGCATGCATTGACTCAAGTCCTAGAAGTTCAATGACTTCAAAATTATTGTTTATTGCTCGAACAAAAACTGCAACCTGAGCTGTGTCAGAAATGTCAGTGGATTCATTCATTGCCAATGAAAAAAAAAATTACAATTTTTGATCTGTGCTGCTACTTGACGATGAACATCGTTGGCTAACTCTTCAACTCGCCTGGCCATAGTATTGTTAGACAAAGGAATCTGATCAAATTTTGTTTAACACTTTTTATCGCCAAGCAATCTAGCAGCAGTTTTAAGGAAATGCTTGATTATTTCTGCATCGGTAAACAGCTTCTTTTTGCAAGCCAACAGAAGAGCGACTTTGTACGATGCAACAACAGCACTCTTGCTCTGTTTGTTAGCCTTGGTGAAAAATGACTGCTGCCTGGTCAGAGAACTTTCTTGCTTAGCTATGAAATCTTTTCTTAACTCCGAATTGATCGGATATTGAGCATTTATGTCTGAATGTGTGGTCGTGAAGTGTCATTCTAGATTAAATTGTTTTGTAATAGAAACACAAAATTCACAGATTAAGCAAACTGGTTTATCACTACGGCTAGGCATAAACATAAATTTCTCCGTTCAATCTTCATTGAATTTACGACAAGCAACGTCTTCACATATCCGCATTTTACCATTGTTTGATTTTAGATTTTCCACACTCATGTTTATAGGCTGTAATGGTAAATTTTTATTTGAAAAAATCTAATTTCAACACAATACTACTGACTCTGCAAAACAATTGTAACAGACGGCAACATGGTGCCTTGTGCACTCTGATTGGTCAACAAGGCTGGGATATGGGAACTTCATAACGTTTCATTGCAAACTTAACGCATTCGATAATATCTTAGCATAACAACCACGAGCAGAGTAAATTATCGCATACTGATGGGGCGCTCCTGGTGCATTTTTGAAATTATTAAAATATATTATATTAAATAACGAGGTAACATTCTGACATCTGGTGGCCCATAAGTGGCCCGAGGGCCGTGGTTTGGGAACCTCTGCAGTAGATCTTCCATGTATTCCATCAATCTTATGTTACCTAAGTATATGTTAGTTTTCTCCTCCAGCTATGATCCATATGTGTACACGAGAATAACACATGCTATAAATATTTTGTGTATGGTTTTCTCAATTTTAAAACTCTTCCTGGGCATAAAGTCTACTCCTTTTTTACTTTTAGTAGCCAAGGCATTGAGTTTACTCTTTTTTACTTTTAGTAACTAAGGCACTGAGTCTAGTCATTTTTACTTTTAGTAGCTAAGGCGCTGAGTCTACTCTTTTTTACTTGTAGTAGCTAAGGCACTGAGTCGATTAATTTTTACTTGTTGTAAGCTAAGGCATTGAGTCTACACTTTTTTACCTTTAGTAGCTAAGGCAGTGAGTCTACTCTTTTTTTAACTTGTAGTAGCTATTACTGAGCATAATCTTGCCTAGTACATCAACAGCAGCTAAAAAATGCTGACGTTGACTGCAACGTCCTGTAAGGGATATGCAAAAAAAAAAAAAAAAAAAGCTAAGGCATCGAGTCTACTCTTTATTACCTTTAGTAACTAAGGCACTGAGTCTACTCATTTTTACTTTTAGTAGCCAAGGCACTGAGTCTACTCTTTATTACCTTTAGTAACTAAAGCACTGAGTTTACTCTTTTTTTATTTTTAGCAACTAAGGCACTGAGTCTAATCATTTTTATTTTTAGTAGCTAAGGCATTGAGTCTACTCTTTTTCACTTTTAGTAGCTAAGGCACTGAGTCTACACTTTTTTACCTGTAATAGCTAAGGCACTAATTCTACTCTTTTTTTACTGGTAGCAGCTGAGGCACTGAGTCTACTCTTTTTTATTTTTAGCAGAAAAGGCACTGAGTCTACTCTTTATTACCTTTAGTAGCTAAGGCATTTAGTCTACTTTTTTTACTTGTAGTAGCTAAAGTATTGAGTCTACTCATTTTTCCTTTTAGCAGCTAAGGCACTGAGTCTACTAATTTTGACTTTTAGTAACTAAGTCACTGAGTCTACGCATTTTGACTTTTAGTAGCTAAGGCATTGAGTCTACTCATTTTTAGTTTTAGTAGCTAAGGCATTGAATCTACTCATTTTTAGTTTTAGTAGCTAAGGCATTGAGTCTACTCATTTTGACTTTTAGTAGCTAAGGCATTGAGTCTACTCATTTTTAGTTTTAGTAGCTAAGGCATTGAATCTACTCATTTTCACTTTTATTATGTAAGGCACTCAGTCTACTCTTTTTTACTTCTAGTAGTTAAGGCACTGACTCTACTCTTGTTTACTTTTAGTAACTAAGGTATTTTTCGCCCATATGTTACCAGGGCCCATAAGGGAAGCAAAGAATTTTAACACGGCAATCTACCACGTACATCATAAGAGATGACTAAAGAAGGTTGGCATTAGGCTGACTACATCATCCCGTAGAAAACTGTAGCTACAAAATCCAGATGATCATGAACAAGTCTGTAGAGGACTCGGTGTGATTTGATTGAGAATCTATGCTCCATTGGGAGATGAAAGGCAGCAAAAGAAGAGTAAGAAAGTATTTTCAATGAGCACATAGGTTCTGCTAGTTTTTCACTTTTATACAAAAATGCTATGGTTCCATTGCCCTATTACTGAATTGAGTGTGTGGAGTGTGTTCAGAAAAATGGCGGCCGGCCGGCCTGCTGCTGAACTAACTGGGTTGCCTAATGCAGTAATGTGTGCCTGCTGGTTTTCTAGCGACTTTCGCTTCCATTCACGATGAACTGTATTTTTCATGGCGGACTTCTGTGTTGGCATTCTGGCAGTGGCATTGTGCATAGTATACCTGTGCGGGCTGTTGGTTTGCCGAGACTCCTGTCTGTTACACTTTTCACATGGGGCAGTGAGGAGCATTTTGTGTGATATTCACTGGCACTGGAAAGGAGCACAATGGGGTGACCCTTTGCCGTGAAGTTGGAACCGCTGACTAATTAACATACATGCTAGGTATCTGAGCCACTATTGCAGGATCAAGGAACAATATAACGTTCTTGGCAGCTCTACTCTGTAAATATCTACAGCTTGATTCTAAGCAAGCCTCTTCAAATCAGAGACCATATCTCTATGCCATTCCGCTACTCCACTAAAATAAATTTAACTTCTCATCTATGAACCTTGAAGTCATCCTACACTGACCACTCAAACCATGTTCTGCCAACTACACTGCTGGTTTTTCACTGATAAATCTGTCAGACAGGTAGCATGGCCGAATTGACAAGAGCGCTGGTTCTTAAACATCCGGTGTGCTGATGTCGAGGTAACGAGTCCAACCCCTACACCAGTCAGTTGGACTAAAATGCTGACTTCTCATCCCTGACTTGGGGACGTAAATTATAAGTACTTCCGAGGTCAGAGTGGATTCTGCTGATGGCAAGGAACGCTGGTGACGGAAAGCTAATCCACCAGCAAAAATCACTCCAGTGCACTAGCAACTTGAGTTCAAAGTGAGTGACTGCACACAGACACACCCACAAATTTGTCTTTCCTCAGACAGTGATGAAACTTTCTGTACATTCTTGTATATTACTGGACTATATCTCATAAGTACAAAACAAACTAAATAATAAAGAAGAAACAAATGTGCAAACACAAAAAAAACAATTATAAAAGAAACAAAAAACCCACAACACCTGTGATAATTGCTGTAGGATTACTTGCTATGACCTACTGACAGGCCTATAATCAAACCTATGATAGCCAGGATAACCAGAACAATAATGAGTATGCAGCACTTCTTCCTCCGAGCTTTGGACTGAAACCAAAATAAACAAAAGCCATGCCATGTCAACAGAAAATAAAAGCAAATGATAACTTCACTACAGAACAAAAGGTAAACAAAACCAATTGCATGCAAGTCTACATAAACATGTATAGTCATATAATATGCAGGGACGCAGATGTGATTCGAAGGCACCAGGGCCGGGTTATATACTGGCCAAGACCTATTGACGCGTCCACGTCGAGCGTCCTGGGCAACAGGTCCCTTCGGGGTCCTGGCTAAAGTCAATAGGATCGCCGATTCCTCCGAAGTCGGAGAGTGTCTGCCTGTACGGCGAGGAACCACCAGTCTGCACACCAATAAGCCAGACATGGGACAACGGATACTCACGCAAACCTCAGGTCCTGTATGACATCACACTGATGTTGGACAACAGGATGCCTTCATCCAACATACAGGACTTCACGTTGGAGCTCAAGTCAATGAACACAAGCAAGCAAGCAAGCAAGCATATAATATGCAAACCTTCATAACAATTTTGAAATCATAACACACTATTTAATGGAAAGTCATCTTATTGAAACGCAATAGCCAGTTCTGCTACAGTTTATTTTATTGATAAATTTCTTAATAGATATGGAGATATATTTTCACAGTGCAATAAAAGGACTTTTCTTTATTATCACGAAAACAGAAATAATGATTACATCAAAGAAAACAATAACACCAAATTATAACAAAAGATGGGAAAATGCTTAAATAAGTTGAAACATTTTAAAACCTTGGGGCAATCATAACACCAGATATCAGATGGAAGATGTGTGACAAAGAGTAAGAGCAGAATTGGTCAAGCAAAAGCTTCATTTCAGAAAATGAAACATTTTTAATGCAATAAGTCACGACCAATGATTGTAAGAAAGAGAGTAATGAAATGTTACATAGAATCTGTTTTGCTGTATGGCAGTGAATCACGGTACGTGAATGAGTAAATCAGGAAGTGCTTGGAAGCAACAGGAACGCACTTTGATGTAACGGGAACGTGCTTCCTGAGACAAATGTGGTGAAAACCTTAGACTGCCAAAGCAAGCAACAATGACCTGGAAGAGGCCAATGAAAGTAGAACATTATATTACAACTATACAAGACACATTATATACAACTATAAGAATAAGACATGATTGATACATGCATTGATAACGCACATTGGGAGCAAGTCACCGCTGAACATGTTGCATGAAGGGTAAATATTAGAAATGGAATAAAGACAAAGGAGAAACTGATTGCAGATAAGTCACACACCGAGCGTGCGAGAAATAAGATGGTGGAAATGACCATGTTTTCACATGCATCCACTGTGGACGAACATTTACAGCATGAATCGGCCTTATCAGCCACATTCGCTACTGACATGGCCTCTAGTTATTATGAATTTTTGAAGAACAATGTACCAAAGTATCGTCTGTCAAGACGGCAAAGTGCCAATGAAGAAAAAGACAAACAGCATTCTCTGGTTCTGTAATGAGAAGAGAGACCTTGAAGAACATCCTGATGAATGGAAAGATTGGTAGAAAAAGAGAGTAATGATGCCGGATTAACTAAGATTGGCATGGAGGAATATCATCAGCAGAGTTGATCCAGAACAACAAGGACCAAGATCAGTGGAGAGACATGAACACTTATGCCACCTGGCAAGGCATATGATGATGATGATGATTTTATTGACCAAATTACAAGTTGGGGCCAAATGGTAATAACACCCATATTCCTGATCTCTTTTATAGGCAAATAACAATAAAACAATAATTTCTCCCAAAGCAGTTTCTTGCTATGGGTCTGTGATGTGACAGGGCCACCACATTTGACAGGCTTGAATGTACAGAAATAGGTGGCCAATCTTTCCCTCACTTGGCATGTGATGAGTCCAGGCATCCAACCTGCACCCAACAGTGCTCAGGACATTATTGGTGCTGTCCCCTATCAACTTCGCTAAAGCGCCCACCATTGTAGGTAAATATTCAATATAATTTTAGACATGAGATGGCAATCTTCAGGTTAATAAAACAAAATAATGTACTATTTATGTCCACTTGGAAATTGGTATATTTGTATTCAGCATTTTTTCTACATTACAAATCACAACAAATCTTTCCAAGCCGCAGATTAACATTAAAGAAAAGTTAAATGGTGTATCTATCAGAAGTAATACATGTTAACAATCTCTGACATACGAGTTAAACATAATCAAAATAGATGTGAAACGGATGCAATACAACACCTAACATTTAATTGACAATCTTAGTAACAATTAATGTAGTGCAGTGATGCTGACAATATATATATATATATATATATACAATACTGGCTGGCAAGTGTGCTAGCTGCTGCGTTGCTGCAATTCCCTTATGTCTATATATAAAATCCAGAAAAGAAATTAGAAAAGTTATCAAATTCTCATCCTCTAAAAGTACTGGACAATTTTGGCCATCATGGCTCATACATAACTCTAGGCAGGGAAAATCGCCCACTGCACCTTCAGGTGGTTCTACCAAAGCTGCCATATAAAGAAGACCTGCAGAAGTCTGAAAATTACAGACAGACAATATTGTAATCATTTCCTGGAAAAAATATTCAGCAGGACCATTCTGTACACATTAAGAAATGCCATTGACAAACAACTAAGGAATGAACAGGCAGACTTCTAACCAAACATATCCTGCACTAACTAGATAGCCACATTACATTCTATAATAAAGCAAACCAGTGAAATGAATTTGCTACTTAATACTGGATTTGTGGACTAGGCATATGCATTTAACAACACTGTTAGAGAATCTCTTTGGAAACTGATGAGGCACTTGGGATTCCACAGATGAACATTAATTTAACAACATATACAGTTCTTCATGTGGGAAAAAACTAAGAGATCTATTTAAAATACGAACAGGTGTGTAACACAGATGCTGTTTGTTAACTTTAATTTGCATGGAGGACTGTATAAAGAAAACAATAACTAACAAGATAACAGAAAAAGAGCGAGACCTAAAAACACAATGAGAAGATAATTAGAGACAGAGATGAATTATATTGGGGTGGGGGGGGGGGGGGGGGTGGGGGGGGGGGGGGGGGGGGGGGGGGGAAGGAGAGAGACACACACATGGAGGGCTTGGCCTGAGCTGGTTGAGAGCCTAGAGCCATTAGCTTGACCCAAAAAGTTACATTTATAAAATAGCATCATACAAATTCAAGGAATAAGGGAATTATAAATACAGATAGTGTTGCTCCATCTGATATGACTTAGTTCTAGCGGTTTCCTTTCTTCCATATTTAACTTGAATACTGCAGACATTAATAACTAAAGGATCCTTTTACATTAGACATATGGTGCTAGACCCATATTAGTATAGACCAATCAGCACTCAGCGGGTCATGTGGTCAGTATCATTCTGCCGCCTTTACCTCCTAAGTCATATCTTGGTACCCATTTTAGGCCAGGTCAATATTTAAACATCTGAATTTCTACCAATGCGGATCAACCCCCTGACCACTGAGCGGGCAGGTGTCTAGCCAGGTCAATATTTAAACATCTGAATTTCTACCAATGCGGATCAACCCCCTGACCACTGAGTGGGCAGGTGTCTAGCCACAATGCTACCACGGCTCCCAAAGACATTATTGATGAGTTTCATTTAGTTTCAGTGCAGATGCTGTGCAGTAACAATAATAATAATATTTTGCCATGCAATACATTTACAACAGAATCCCATACCTGATATGACCTAGCCTTGCTCAGTTTGCTTGGTGCCTTCTTCAACAGACATTTGGGCATTGTCAATGTTAGCTTCGATGCTGTCTGTCAGTTTACAAAAACATAAAGCAATTTAATTATACAGGCTCTGCGGCTGTTCTATTATGTAAGTACAGGTGAAATTCTGCTCTCTTCATTGTAATGAGCTAACAATATGTTTTCTACGACCTGAGCACATTTCAGTTCTCTTTATCAGGTAAACAAATCATGCAATGTACATACATAACTCAAAACAGATTACTTGTTTTCAGCTCAACAGGTGTTTATTTTTTTTGTTTTTGGTTTGTTTGTTTTTTGGGTGATTTATTTCTGTCATGAATCATGTGAAGAGGACAGAACTTTCCTCCATCCATCCATCATGTACCATGCCGATAAGCATGGGCGGTCATGTTCTGCCATCTCACTCGATCACCATGTTATTGATGTATCGTCCCCCAATGTTAATTCCTTCCATATCTTCTATATTTCCTCAAAACAGTGAAAATGTTGTAATTTATTCATTGTAACTGAATAGACTAAAACTTATATGCTCATAAACAGCATCTTGTCTCGAAAATTGAAATACTTTACCACATATTGGTCAGTGCTTCAGACTGCACAGTTATGGAAGGTGTGGTTCCTGGAAGAATAGGCAGTGGTCAACCAGCAAGAAGATGGACACAGGATACTAAAGATACCTTTATATGAAAATACATGAGGCAGTGGAACTGGCAAGAGACAGAGTCTCTCCAGCAGGTCATGATGAGGCTGACATTCTGCAAGGATTGGCTCCAGGATGATGATGACCCATGGGTAGAAGGAACCTGTTGCTCTGAATGGAATCTATCCATAAAGAGTAAATCTGACACAAATACATGCCATAATTAGACACACTGACCTCTGAGTTAGAAAGATGCATAACTGAGTGTAATACATGGCCCTCTGAGTTAGAGACATGCATAACTGAGTGTAATACATGGCCCTCTGAGTTAGAGACACGCATAACTGAGTGTAACACATGGCCCTCTGAGTTAGAGACACGCATAACTGAGTGTAACACACGGCCCTCTGAGTTAGAGACACGCATAACTGAGTGTAACACATGGCCCTCTGAGTTAGAGACATGCATAACTGAGTGTAATACATGGCCCTCTGAGTTAGAGACACACATAACTGAGTGTAATACATGGCCCTCTGAGTTAGAGACACACATAACTGAGTGTAATACATGGCCCTCTGAGTTAGAGACACACATAACTGAGTGTAATACATGGCCCTCTGAGTTAGAGACATGTATAACTGAGTGTAATACATGGCCCTCTGAGTTAGAGACATGTATAACTGAGTGTAACACATGGCCCTCTGAGTTAGAGACATGTATAACTGAGTGTAATACATGGCCCTCTGAGTTAGAGACACACATAACTGAGTGTAATACATGGCCCTCTGAGTTAGAGACACACATAACTGAGTGTAATACATGGCCCTCTGAGTTAGAGACATGCATAACTGAGTGTAATACATGGCCCTCTGAGTTAGAGACATGCATAACTGAGTGTAATACATGGCCCTCTGAGTTAGAGACACGCATAACTGAGTGTAACACATGGCCCTCTGAGTTACACGCATAACTGAGTGTAACACATGGCCCTCTGAGTTAGAGACACGCATAACTGAGTGTAACACATGGCCCTCTGAGTTAGAGACACGCATAACTGAGTGTAATACATGGCCCTCTGAGTTAGAGACACGCATAGCTGAGTGTAATACATGGCCCTCTGAGTTAGAGACATGCATAGCTGAGTGTAACACATGGCCCTCTGAGTTAGAGACACGCATAACTGAGTGTAACACATGGCCCTCTGAGTTAGAGACACGCATAACTGAGTGTAATACATGGCCCTCTGAGTTAGAGACACGCATAACTGAGTGTAATACATGGCCCTCTGAGTTAGAGACATGCATAACTGAGTGTAATACATGGCCCTCTGAGTTAGAGACACGCATAACTGAGTGTAACACATGGCCCTCTGAGTTAGAGACACGCATAACTGAGTGTAACACATGGCCCTCTGAGTTAGAGACACCCATAACTGAGTGTAATACATGGCCCTCTGAGTTAGAGACATGCATAACTGAGTGTAATACATGGCCCTCTGAGTTAGAGACACACATAACTGAGTGTAATACATGGCCCTCTGAGTTAGAGACACACATAACTGAGTGTAATACATGGCCCTCTGAGTTAGAGACATGTATAACTGAGTGTAATACATGGCCCTCTGAGTTAGAGACATATATAACTGAGTGTAATACATGGCCCTCTGAGTTAGAGACATGCATACATGTGTAACACACAGCCTCTGAGTTAGAGACATGTATAACTGAGTGTAATACATGGCCCTCTGAGTTAGAGACATATATAACTGAGTGTAATACATGGCCCTCTGAGTTAGAGACATGCATAACTGAGTGTAACACACGGCCTCTGAGTTGAAGCAATGTATAACTCAGTGTAACACACTAACCTCTGAGTTAGAGAGATGCATAACTGAGTGTGTCACATGGCCTTCTGAGTTAGAGAGATGCATACATGAATGTAACACACTGCCTTTGAAAGAGGAAATCAATGAGGCGATCCAAAATCAAATTTGGAGGTGACGAAGGTGGAGGTGATGAGGATTTGAATCCGTGTCGGTAACTATAGCTTTCAAATTTTATGTTGTCAAGTGTGTCCTCTAGTCTCTACGTTCTTCTTCTCCTTCTGTGAGCGCCAAACAATACATGTGGTTTATTTATGTAACTGCCTTTGAAAAGAGGATACAGTAGGAGAAGATATAAAATATGATAATAATGGTGAATCCCAAAATATGTTAATGGCATGTATTTGCTTTCACTTTCACTGCAGTAAACAAGAAAACAAAAACAATGGCATGTATTTTTTTTCACTTTCACTGCAGTAAACAACCAAACAAACAAGTATTATGAGGCAAACGCACAGACAAAATGGTAAACAGAACTGACCTAAAACCTCTCCTTGTTCATGAACAAGCATGCCCAAATCCTTGAAGATCTGGTTCACATCCACGATATCACTCTGAGAAATGACCAGAGAAAACACAATTTAAAGTCTCAAATCACACGCTGAAACATCACTTGTCTAAGTAATCCCCTGCTTCTGCCTTCCAACTCCCAATGGAGCATAGGCCTCCCACCAACACATGCCATGCCCTTTGTAGATCTGTTCATGACTGGCTGGATTTTGCAGCTAACGTTTTCGTACAACGAGGTAGCCAGTCTCAAGCCAGCCATCCTTAGTCAGCTCTTTTGACTTGTACTGTAGGTCGCAGTGTTACTGTTCTTTGTTTCTCTTATGGACTCTGGTAATGCATGTAATATGACTGCTTACTAGTGCTCTAGAGAAAAGGCTGGTGTAACAGTATTGGGTATTGTTAGGATCTAGTGGGAAACACAGATACAGCACGATTGAGCATTGAGACTGAAAGGGGTGGGAGATGCTCAATCGTGACGTATTGGGTTGGTATGGGCAGTTAGGACCCGGCCATAGTAGGGAGTGGAGGTGTACATCGAAGCTTTGTTATATTACGCCAATAAACGTTTTGTCAACAAGCAAACAACATGCCTTCGTCTTCTTACACACTGTTATAAAGGCGAAATGGAGCCACTTGACCAGGATGCGAACCTGAAGATGAGAAAAACAAAACAATGCGAAGCCAGGATTGAATAACGTCGCGGAAAGGTTCAAGAACTAAACAAACAAACAAAATACTAGCGGCACGTGAAAGAACAATTACTGAACCTGATAACAGGCGCACCAAAAGATGGCCAGTAAGTTGTAAATAGTAGTAATATCTGAATACAGAGGCCAAAAGCTCACCCAGGAGTGGTCCTTTGTAAGTCTTTTTTAAGACTTCAGATAACGGTCAAAGTAGTAACAAGAAGTTTGTTATACCAGCCGTTTTGCAGAGTTCACAGTGAAGGAAGTTTGTATGGCCGCCCTTCTGCAGTTTGATTGTTAGCAACAGGCTTGACATGGACTGAAATTTTGCGTTGCAAGAGCTATCAAAGCCGCTACCTTACATCGTTCTGATTGACCAGGAGTGATCCTATCCTGAGAGTTTGGGCAAACCAGCAATTCAAGTTGCTCAAAGTTAAAGAGCTAATCAGGAGTTGTCAGGACAGCATGATCGTTGATCGGGCCATAAATTCTTGAAACACTCAATTATCGCTAGGCCTCGGCTGATCCTGATAATTTTTTGGGGCCTCGTTATTACTAAGACCTCATGAAGACATCGATGATGTACCCCACCCGGGGTGAAGACAAAGACAAACAAGCTGGTCGGGACCCAACCAGGGGTTGAAGATTTTCTGGCAGCCCATGAGAAGTGACCTGAGAGGAAGAGACAGGCTACCTAATCTCCGCTACCTAAACTAAGCTCAGCTACCTGAACTCTGCGACTGATTTTAAGCTCCGGATGTTCGAATATGACGGCGAGTCGAAGAAAGTGATTCCTTGAACAACGAAACAGATTCAGGGTAAAATTTCTGTATTGTATAAACATAGTAATTAACTGAACAATTTTACAAAATAAGGGAATTGTGCTCTTTAAAAATTAAGAAATTGAAATTGTGTTTCGTGCTATATTTTAGAATATTTCAGAATGGCAGAACAAGACTCCTGGCGTATTTTGACCGATAACGAGCATAGGTACAATTGACTAATTGAACACTGCTCTTGTGTGAAGCATATAGTTGGTTTAGATAAATACGCCTGTGAAATTGATTTGGTGATTTCAGTATAACAGTTCCATCACAGCACAGTGGAGAAACAGACATAAAATTCAGCTGAGTATAAGAATATACAGAAGAAGAAGTAGAAGGATTGTTTCAGGTTGATAGATAAATATGAATTACTTGAATTAATTGTTTTCCAAAACAATAGGTCGTCTTCCTTAAATTAGAAAATTGAAATTGTGTAGTGTTTTCTTTGCTTTATTTCAGTATTTTTTCAGCATGGCGGAACAGAACACCTGAGCACAAGTTTTGACGTTAAATTAAGAAATTACAAAAATGAAGTTGGTTACTTGTATAAATATTTCAGCTTAGAAGACTCAGCACAGCACATATTTCAGCTGAACTCAGGATAAGTTTTTTTTCCCAGGTACTAAAGAAGTATACAGAAGAATATTGTTTCAGCTGGATAGATATTTCAAAGGAACTGAATATGAATTTCTTGTGCGGGGAGTTACAACGGGTTAGCACATGGTTAGGAGAATTAAAGATGTCAATTACGGAGGTAGAGAATTTTCTGAAAACGTTGAAGAACAAAACAACTAGACAGGACCCTTATAGAATTATGGTAGACAGTAATAGAGTAGGAAAGAATAACAGGAGACAGACATTGCTTAATAAAGACAGAAGACAATATGGTTATGACGAACCAAGGCCTGATCTATATAGAGTAAAAGACAGTGAAAACAGACGAAATAGTGAAAGCTCGGACTGGTATAAATACAAAAATGGGCGTGAGAGAAACATTTCAAAGAAATCATGGGACTGGCCTTCTCACAGTGCAACTGCTAGAAAAAGACGTGACGACTGGTTAGAGAAAAGACAAAGACAATATTTAAACTCAGGTGTAAGAGACAGAGTTGAACCAGTAAGTAAAATACAGACTAGTCCTAAAATAGTTGCGAATGTGACTAGTAGACAGGAAAAGAAGAAGACGATATTAGTAAAGAAAAGAAACCGAGAGACACAGACGCAGACAAGTAATACGGTAGAAAGTAGCACACAGACTCAGGTACAACCAGTCAGCAAGTTAACAAAGGGAACTCAAACTGACTTCATAGAGAATCAGTCAAAACCAACTCATTTGACTAAGAGAGACAAGGTTGAAGTTAGGAAAGATGGACAGACGAGGACCAAGGACGAAAGGAAGTCAATAAAGAAAAGTGTTAATATGGTTGTAAATAGAGGTAGTGCCATGTCAAGTTATTCAGCCATAGACAAGAAACTAGTTCCCAGATGGTGTAGGAATATTGGCTGTCAGAGTTCAAGCTACGGAGAAGATATTCCCACAGCTGAATATTATAGTGATGCTGAATCAGATATTATTACAGAGGATTCGGAGAATGAGAGGGTTACACTACGGGCAGGTCCTGAATCGAGGCGTGATGTTCCATCATATGGAGTAGTTGCTGGTAGACAGACGGACAGAGTTTTGGGTAGTGACTCTTTGAAACAAAATACTGGTTTGTATGACAAGACAGTAGGAAAGGCTAAGGGACGAAGACCGAGAAAGAGAAAGAAAGGTAGACGTTTTAAAGATGACTATGGAAATAGGGCCGACGTGTTTGCAGTAAACTATAATGAGTCTGATGAAGGAACTATAATTAGTGTGTCATCTGAAGACGAGATGGGAAGGTATAAACGTTACGTAAGGTACACAGGAAACAGTGAGCAGACTGACGCAAATATAGGAAATAGAAGGAGCTCATTTAAGAAGAATAGTGCTAGACAGTTAGCGGGTATTTATTCAACGACAGAAAGTGATTTAAGAAAAATAGAAGACCTTAGGACCTTAAGACCTGAATACTTTAACAGGTTGACAACAGATAGTGATGATGACATTATAAGTGAAAGACAGGTTAGGGTATTGAAAGACAGTGAAGTGTTTAATTTGGACACACTATATAACGGTTAAAATTCCTTGGGTGAAGAAGGAAAATAAAATAGTTTTGGCTTAGGAGAAGAACTCTAAAATAGGCAGATGAATTTTGTTGGTGTAGTATCACATGGTACAGAATAGTCGAGGGTGTTGTTGCGACAAATGATATTCCACGTGGATTACGTAATACAGGATATCGTCTGTTTGGTAGCGAGGTAGAGAGAGTATATTAAGTAAAATAGGGTAGATTCAGGACAGAATTAATGGAGGGTGAGAGATATGTTAGGCATGAATATTAGTATTAGAAATAGTTTGACTCAGAGCTATGACGTGATGTCCGAGATGGTTTTGCTTGTTGGTTGGAGAAGAAAGAATAGTAATGTTGACAGGTGAACCGAGAGTGTCTGGTGAGGAGGCACTGAGTATCCTGTGCGTAAGATAGTCAGTTGAACGTGAGAATAAAAGTATAATAAATAATAGACTGTAGAAGTGGATGCTTGAAAAATACGAGTTACGTCGTACTTGTGGAGAAAGAAGAAAGTTGTTGTGGGTGGAAAAGTATAGAATGATAGTTACGAAGTTAGGGGCTGGTTCACCAGAATGAGGTTTGTTTTGAAGAGATAATAGATAGTACTGTGAAAGCAATTTCAGCTGCGAGAGGTAGTGTATAGGGTCTGACCTTCGTATAGAAGTGAGTGATTGAGTAAAGTAGAGATATAAGAAAGCAGTGAATTGAGAGAGTCCTCTAGAATAGTTCGTCTGGTTGTGCGGTGTTCATATGTGAATATAACTGTAGTCAGACAGGTGTTCGTCGTGATGAAAGAAGTAAAAGGAAAGAGGTGTGATGAAGTCGCCTAAGTGAAATACGTAGATAGAATGTAAGAGTGACGTTAATATGTCTTGTGTCAACGTGTGTAGAGGAAATCAATACGTGTTGATATGTGGGGAATGATTGATGGAATGTTGAGGTGGCGTCTAAAGTATTTTGTTGTAGTAATAGTATGGAGACGTTAGGTTGTCGCGATACGAGAGTAGGCGTGAGATGAGAGCGAGGTTGTGTTGTGTATCATTGTCCGTGTGAATATGAGAAGAGCGGTTGATAAGTAACGTTGATAAATCGTGGAACATAGAGCATGCGAAAATCGAGAGATAGAAAGAAAATTGTAATGTCTTTTCGTAGAATATCTGAACTTGGAAGGAAATTGTGGAAGTTATATGCTGAATTAACATTATGAATGTTTAGTATGCTTGACAGGAAAATGGCGAAACAAGGGTGCCTAAGACTGAGAAACGAGGAAGGAGAGGTCTGCTGTTGCTTGTAGGTGGCGTGGGTTGCAGTTCTGAAAAAGTTCCGAGAAATAACAAGAAGAATGAAAGATGCGAAGGTAAACAAGAGGAGGTAAATGAATGTTAGAAAAGGTGTTCCGATAAGAGTGATTGGTTTGATTATAGTCACGATATGAAAAGGGTAGGAGAGATTTGAAGTAGTGCTGGTGAGACGTACTGATGCAGTAGAATGAAAAATTAATTGCGTCGGGTAGACGAGAAGGTGGAAATAGAGTTAGTTGTTTTGGTGAGAGGTCTATAGTAAATAGACAAAGTTTTGTTGGATGTAGGAGGGTAGAGATACTGTGGTTAACGGTAAGGATTGGGAAGTGGTGGTGATGGTTAGTACAAGGCCATGGGAGACAGTTGGTGTGCCGAGCCACAGGTTAATTGATAAGTAGATGGTGGCTGGTACATTGAGATGATATTGGAATAACTGTAGTTTACAGTGCTTGCTTATGAGGATATTTTGGATGTTATGATGTATTAGGAGTTAGGATGGAAAAAGATAGAAATTGTGAGGGGAGATAATCAATGTTTGACTTCCAGAAAAAGGAACGGTCACTTGTTGAGTAATGGTTTTGGTTGAGGGGAACAAGTATGGTTCCGCATTAAGATAAGTCTGTAGATAACAGAGAGATATTTGTATATATGTATATACATATTTTGGCATTAATGCTTGGTATGGAGTTGTTTTGTTATACATGACTTGCCTAAATAGATAGGTGTTACATTGGTTAGAAAAGGAGGCCAATGTTGCTGGGTCACTTTAAGTGGTTAATTCTAAGTGAATTATATTTTTTTTTTGAAAACCTTCTCTTTAGCGAGAAGACAGTTGTATTTATTGAAATTGAGCTTTCAATGCCTCATATGTAAAATTTTGTTTTGCTTGATTTGGTCTTGAAAAATGATTGTTGTTGTTTGATTAATTGATTTAGAATAGGGTTATTGTGTGCTTAGACTTTTATGTGTAAACTGCTGGTCCGTAAAAGAGACCAGTAGTAGTAGGTAAAAATAGATTAGGATGTATGTTGTATTATTTTAATCATCGTCACCATCATCATCACTATCATCATCATACTTTTAGTTGAGTTGCGGGGAAATATAAATGATTGTTACAAAAATTTGGGGGGGATTTGATGTCCTGTTGTGATTTTATTTCGCTGTTTGTGTGTTAAATAGTAGTTATGTTTAATTTACAAGGTTTTTGTCTAGAAATAAAGACAATACAGGGGGCTTCGTTCAGAAAAGAGTTAATAAAACTACGGAGAACTGATAGAGAAACACATTCTCTTTGTGAAGAAGAAGTTCATGGATATTTTGATGCTGTGATAATCAGCGTAGAAAGGTTAAAATGGCTATGAACTGTAGACGGGGTTACTACACAAGTAAAATGGTTAGGGGATTGGAAGCCACATGGGAGAAGAAAAGATTAGTGAATATATTCAGTGGAGTAAAGCTGAGAAAAGTTTTGAACATGGTTTCGGGGGGGGGGGGGGGGGGGGGGGGGGGTCAGAAGAGCCATGATATACACGAGATTGCTGGGTTATAGAAGAATAAGAAAATTACCCCAGATGAAGAGTAAACATGAATTGGATCCATGTTTGACTTGAAACTGTGGATAACAGTACAATAATAAAAGGGGTGTAAGTGGGGGAGACATAGTGACATGGGGTGTTTGTGGGTCCGTAATAAAAGGGACTGAGATTAAAGTTGATTACAAGCAGTCACAGACATGAGTGGTTATTTTTGCTGCTGTAGATTACGGCATGAATTATGAATTGAGAGGTGGAAGATTTTAGAGAGACATTGGGTTACATAGCCTGGGCAGGATGTAAATGTTTATAAGTGGGTCAGATTACAATGTTGTGTTTGATGGTTAATATTTAAGGGGAGATTACTAGGTTGCTGTTGATAACGGCATAAGTGGAGCATTTTAGTAGATATGCCCATAAGAAATGGACATTAAGAGAGAACCTGAGGTATTGGAGAAGATTAGTTATACGAGGTGATGAGGTTATGTGAGGTGTTGTGTTGGAGGAGGTCTTAAGGGATAATAGACCTTTTTAATTGTGTCTTCGGGATGTGTTTTGTGGTTTACATTACAATGTGAGGTTGAGGGTAGGTAGTGTATGTTATAAAGACACTTAGAAGTGAAGAATATTTTTGGATGATGGTTGATATTTGATGCTGTAGATAGCAGCGTAAACTGTTACCATAATGAGTGGTACTGTGGGAGATATAATAGACTTTATTACATAAAGTCTCAAAGAACAAAGGGGTGTAAAGGGGTGTGTGGTTTAGGTGAATGTTGTTTTTTTTTGAAAGAGTTCTATTTCTTCTTTTAAATTCCGGTGGCCACCGATTCTTTGTCTTCCTATCGTGTGAAAGTAATTTCAGGTTAGTTGAAAGTGGGGATTTGTAGCGTTGGTGATAAAATAAGGAGTTGGTGTTAGCGTTTGAAATTTTAAGCAGATTGCTTACGAAGAGAAGAAGGAGTATTTAAGAAAACGTGTTATGATGTTATGATGTGTTATATAAAGTTGAATTTGAAATGTAAATATGTTATGTTTGGTTGAAGGGCTAGGAACGAAGAAGAAGTGGGTTAACTATATAACAGGGGAAAGAGTTAAAGAAATAGAATGTTTAATTAAATTGGAGTTGGTTTGGGGAAGATTTGAGGAACTGTGAGAAGTAAAGAAAAAGAGGGAATAGAGTATGGGGATTAGGAGTAAAGATTTTTCCTTATAAAGGAAAATTCTTTAATTAACATGGGGAGGTGTAACAGTATTGGGTATTATTAGGATCTAGTGGGAAACACAGATACAGCACGATTGAGCATTGAGACTGAAAGGGGTGGGAGATGCTCAATCGTGACGTATTGGGTTGGTATGGGCAGTTAGGACCCGGCCATAGTAGGGAGTGGAGGTGTACATCGAAGCTTTGTTATATTACGCCAATAAACGTTTTGTCAACAAGCAAACAACATGCCTTCGTCTTCTTACACACTGTTATAAAGGCTGATAGGTTTGGATACTACCTCTGAGAACAGGGAATCCAGGTTCTATGTCCCAATATGGAGAGACCTCTTGTCCATAACTCTAGAGAACATAGTCTGAATGTATAACCATCATGTCTCAGACTGGTGACCAGGTAGCTGTACTATTCCACCTTGAGGATGTGCTGCTTCGTGATTCTCACTTCATACAGGACATTCAGCTGGATCAGCTTAAACTGACGAGCCAATGAGGAGTGCACCACAATGTCTGGTTTTTTTCTGGGACTTCTGGATTATGTCAGGACATTTGTCATTGCCCTTCAGGTCTAGTGTTGCCGTAATGGCCTACCTTGTGCAGCTCTTCGATTCTCGTTTCTTACAGCATGACTATTTACAGTGATATATGAGAGAAGTTGTGGAGAATACTGTTGCTATGTTTTGTTTCTTCTAGTCGTTGCTGATGAAGGCATGTTGCCACGTCCTATGCCTTTAGTAATTATAATTTTGTAAAGCTTACTTGCAGTTCATATTTTCCAAATGCTTAGAAATTCTAGAGACATTTAAATAAAATGAAATAATTAATTTTATTATGTACAAAATTATAATAACTAACAATAATTGTCAGAAAGAGGCTAATGAATCTAGAACATTAAATACAAGAATAAGAAAGAAACAAATTACTTTCTTTAATCATGTGATAAGAAGAGAGGCACTGGTGAATTTCTTGACAACTGGAAAGATCAAGGGGAAGAGAGACAGGCCAACCAAGAGAAATGATGCTGGATGGACTGAGACAGTGGCATGGAGGAATATCATCAGCAGAGTTGATCTAGAAAACCAAGGACTGCGATCTGTTGAGAGACATGAACGCCTATGCCAGCTGGCAGGGCACTTGATGGTGATGATGATGATGATAAGATTAGAAGCCTGATTAATGTTCGCAACTTTAAACATATTGCAAACTCAGCAGAAATTGAGTCTATAAAAGGTAACTACAGCAGCAATGAGTTCAGCATTACCTCCAGCTTCTTGATGGCATCTTCCCTCTCCTTCAGCAGCTCAATATCCACATCCTGCTCCATCTGCAGCACCTGCCTAGTCTGAGAAAATCTGTGAATAATAATATCCATTCATCAGTTCTCTGTACTACATATACAAATTACTCCATGGTTGCAAGCAATGGAGTGGTATCAGAATGGCTAGCACACTCACCTGTCCGGTGGTTTATGTGTATATATATGTGTATATATATGTGTATATATATATAATACACACACGTGTGCATGCACGATTGTTCAAGCCATTCATTAATATCAAATACCTTTGTCTGCATCTCCAATGTCTTCTGTATAAATTTAACTGTCTTTTTTAATTCACTCAGCGGACTGCAAAGTTCAGCTTTCAAGGTTGTTTCTCTAACACAAAAGGTTTGCCTTGATATATCTCAATGGAGGCTGTCTGTAGTTTGTGATATGATGTCTGAGGCATGAGTCCACATATGCACGTGGCTGATGTGCCAATCTGACATTTTGCATATACGTGGTTCCATAATTAACTGTGTCCAGTGCTAGATGCAAAATAGTGATATAGAATGCCTATAAATAAATAAATATCTAAATAAACAATATTATATGCCCTTTGCGGGACACTGCAATCAATCCCAGGTTGACTTTCCAGGCAATTTTACATTCAGTAGTTTGCCGGCTCCGCGGAGAAGGGGTTACGTTCATGGGAGTCACATTTTAAAAACAGCTGTGCGCAATTTGGCAGCAGACCAAGTTGTGATGGTTTTTTATGAAATGATATGAGTGCCAGTCATTCAGAAAGCAATGGCAAACTACTGAACGTAAACTTGCCAAGACATCATAACACCAAAAAATGCTGGGGTTGACAGCAACGTCCTGTAAAGGATAAGCAATTAACATAACAGTTTGCCATTGCTTTCTTACTGACTGGTCTTAGGATAAACCCACTACTCTTCCATCAGTGCAAATAAAGCTTTTAAACAATGGTTTTTATTTGTAATACTGCTAAGAAGAAGAAGAAGAAGAAGATTATTATGCTTCACCATGTAATGTTGCTGGAATTACTACTCTAACAATAAATATTAATTATCAAAACGTATTCTTCAATCTGTTTTCACAAAGTATTAAGTAGAATGTATTACACAGCAGTATTACGGGTAACT
The DNA here is from genome assembly GCA_014155875.1 of Cepaea nemoralis. Taxonomy (NCBI): domain Eukaryota; kingdom Metazoa; phylum Mollusca; class Gastropoda; order Stylommatophora; family Helicidae; genus Cepaea; species Cepaea nemoralis. The sequence continues at coordinate 50,028 of JACEFZ010024057.1, read as the reverse complement.
GCATAACTCTTAAAGGATGTAAATATTTGGTGCAGAATTGTTCTCTATTTTCAATTTTTCATAGTAATAGTATTTAGTTTCACATAATTCCAAGTAACATTTCCAAATACATATATGCAAATATGTTTAAAAAAAAAAAAAAAAAAAAAGAGTATAAAAAAAAAAAAAAAACATCCCACAGCAGGAATGTGCTGTTGGTGTGTGAAGCTTTAGAACCATCCCATATTATAGCCCTCCGAGTGCACGAAGAAATAGATGACCAGTCTTTTCCTCAAGTAGAGAAACCTTGCTTGGCCGCACTCATGCCACTGTTAGTGTAATGTCTTAACCATTGTATTATTGCACCCGCTAAATATATAAAAAGTATAACCAGAACAAACTAAAACAATCAGTATGGTCAATGTGACCAGCCATTAGTAGTGGCAATCTATCACATATACTGGGAAATATTGGTCCCAAATTCTGGCCTACCATACTTTAAGAGGTAAAGAATATCACAAACATAACAACGGATACTTACCCAGGGGTAGACATAGCATCATCGTGTGACCCACTATCAAAGGGTGACTGGAGAAAATTAACAGTCAGATTGTTAATATGATACAAAAATGAAACAAGGCAGCCTCATCAAATTTCATGAAACTGAAGGAAACTATTACATACAGAAATATGATATTTTTGTCAACACAGCAGGCTGTCAGCTCTACAAATCCAAACAATCACTTTACTTCATGACTCTTGACTGTTGCATTATCTTTCATCCAATTTTTAATAAACTTTCTGACTGTCTAGAGTTGGCCTTAAGTGAAGGATAGCTATTTCTAATTGTAATGAACATTTGTTTTCATTCTACAATTGCCATGACAATCAATACACAGATTGTACTCTGTCAAGGTTTATAAATACTTCACATTATCTTAAATATAGTAAACAGATTATCGAATATGGGAGGTTCTAAATGTCATATTTGCTCATGTATCCCAGGTAGTCACAAGCCAGAAAAGACAATGATACACATTCTATATTTCAAAAAAATGTTTCCCCATTGTGACGAAACGACGCAACATCTGTGCTTTGTCATACTAGGTTCCACTTTAGTCGGCGCGTCATCAGGGACTTCCCCTGTTATTAATAGATTTGGGAGAGTCAAGGAGGATTTTCCAACTAGAAGGTTCTCGAAGCACCTGGACTTGTGTGGACCAGGGTGGCTGAGTACACCAACATTTTCTCGTACAGGCAGAACCTAGAAGCTCTAGTGCGGAGAATTGAGTTTTCTCGAGGAGTTGAGACACAACATGTTGCACTAATTTCTCGTGCGGGAGAAGACGCACTTAGGCAGAAATTAGGCAGTAGAGCGCATTCACATTCGACATCTTGATGCGTGAGGACGCACTGCTCAGTTGGGCAGACTGACGATTATTTCACCCACAGCCAAGGTGCAGCTGACTGTCATCTCTTACGGCATGCTGGCCTACAGACAGTACTTGTAGCTGACTGGTGAATGGTTCACAAAGTAAGATATTTACATTATTACTTAACTTAACATTGCAATTGCACATAAAACGCGATTGTTTAGAACTCATTAAATATGCGGCTGATTTTGCATCGCTAATGAGGGGCCAATCGATAACTGGCTTGAAAGTGGGACAAAGTACAGCTGTGTTCCGCATTGTTGACAACATTAGTTGTAACCTGTGTTGTTTTGCTTTTCGCTACATACCAGTCCGTTACAATCGGCGTATTGTGTTCAATTGTTAGTAATTGTGTACGGTAAGTAGTTGCATATACTGTTTGCTGTACTATTATAGAGAACAGTATAATGTTATATTGAATGAACCTAACTTATGTCAGTCAGTAGCTGATGTTAGTATAGCCTTGGGAATAGACAGGTAAGTTGATAGGTGGAGAATTCAGACAGTGAAGTGTTTAGTTGCTAGGGAAATAGAGCACGTACTGCTTAGCCATAGGAAGTGATGTAGCTATTTTGTGTTAACTAAATAGTGAGTTCATTTCGTGGAACTGTGGAATTCTGTGAAGGTAAGTTCTGCAGTGGTGCAAGATATATATATATATACGTGGTTGTTATGACGTATATATTAGGTCATGTTGTGTGATGCTTCTATGAGCGATGTACCGACCGCCGAAGTGGTTCGATGCGATATCATCGTGCATTACCGTAAACATGCGTTCTTGATTCTTCTCTTTACTGTCCTGTTCTTTTCATAATTGCATGAGTACGTGAGTGCTGATGCAATGGAACTATGGAAGGACGAATTGAGGTTGAATGAGGCACAGGGACAAATGGGATATGGGGACTGAGTGCAAGTTATTAAAGTATATGACTGGCAAACCAGGCCAGCCGTAAAGTTCGGTCAAGGCCCAAGGCTAATCCACTTGGGAGGGGGCCAGAACTGGAGAGAGAACCTTGGAACATGTTTTACCCAGGATGACTTCTTGACTCTAGGAAAGAGTAACGTAAGAAGAGTTTCGCTACAGGTTGGGAAGGATGTCCCACCAGCGAAATGGATAGTGTAAATATATTCTCTGGTCATGTATTATTACTATATCCCAAGTGGTAGTACACTGATCATTATTGTGTTTATTATTGGATGCATACTGTAAGGGTGGGGTCCAGGGACTCCTCGCCTTGATATTTAGTTCTTGTTAATTCCAGGACTAAGGTAGCTATTTAACTTAGTGACAACCGTTATGAGAATAGGGGTATGTGAGACGTACGATCAGACCAGCCATTCTCAGTACTTAATCTGTCTGATGGGCTGTTCTAAGGGTCATCTGATATTGGACTGATACCCATGCTTTACTACTATCAACATAGAGATGATGCTCTAATTAGGTGAATAACTAATTAGCATTACTGAAGGTTGAGTAGTTATTGATTTGATGCATGTGGACCAATGTTTGGAGCCAAATACTCTCCCTTATCGCTCTTCCTTCCAGGTGTTGCCTGTTTAGGAACCAGTCTACTATTGTTTGCCTGAAACCACTATGTCTAAGAGAGCAAATGGTCGATATACACACTTACCATGCCTGACTATGCTACATCCAGCGAGAGGGTGAATCATCCAGAATGACTAATACTCACTGAGTTGATTCGTGAACCCTGATGCAGCACTTGTCGACACGAAGGGTTTGTCTCATTTTATGAACATGTGCTTTCACAATATTTCAGCAAAAGGTTCGTCTACCTGTACAATCATGCCTGCATATGATATCCGCCTAATCATCGGAGATAACAGAAACAGATTGGCAGTAATCTAGGTGCTGTAACTACGTCAGCGATATTGTCCGGTCAAGACTAGACCCACACTAGCTTGCGTATTATTATTACTTCAACCGTTACAGGTATACAGGTCAACTCATCCCTGACCTGATGAACATGGCCATACTGAATTGAGAATTAGTTGTGTTATCAAACTTGTTTGCCAGCTGAGTAATGAACATTGCTAATATTTTCGGTCACCAAGGATTATCATAACATGATTATCTTGTGTGAATCGACTCCAAGGGAGTCTAGGTACTAGTGACTGTGCAGTGTTTTGATATCATCTGCCCGAGTATACATTGGGGGTGTGACTCGTCTGAACTCGCTACAGTAATGTTCCATTACCCAACCAGGGGTAGGCGCTTCTAGTCCAGGGCCATTAGATTGGTCATTTGCTACATCAAGTTAATTCAAGATGGATTATCTGGGGTGACCTCAAGGTAGAGGGTCTCCCAGCCAGGCTGAATACTGAGAACTGTTTAGAGCCATTAGCCAGTGACTCATTGTGACATTGTGGATTTGAAGTTCATCTAGTCGACTGTGGTCCAAGTGGTTAAGTCCTCTGACTACCGATCTGAGCTCTGGGGACGGAGTGGTCTCCAAGGTTTCAGTCACCATACTGGAAGGGAGCCGGGTGAGTGGCGGACCGACTGGACGGAACATCTACACCAAATCTGCATCTCAGCCTGATGAGGAATCTAGCAGCATCTCTGATTCTGTCTCTACTTTATCCTCTACTTTTGTAAATAGATTATATTCTAGCAGGGTGTTCAATTCATACCTATTTCTCTAGGGTAGAATAAACTTTGTTTATGTTGACATATTCTTTTTACAGTCATTGAGTGTGGTCTCGGACGATGCCTCGTTTATGTGCGAAATGGGAAGGTCGACATGCGACAATGGCAGAGTTTGTTCGATATGGATGAAAGGCATATCATCTACTGTAGGGACTTCAATGCCAGAGGCAGTTAATGGGGGAATTGCATCACCAATAGACAAGGAGAAGATCTGGAGGACGCCCTGGCATCTGCTGCCCCACTCTGTCTGAATGATGGGAAGGTCACTAGAATAGCCACTCGACCAGGTGACTCTGACAGCGTCATTGACCTGGCTCTGGTATCGCCCACCATCGCACCAATGTGCCGGTGGGGCACACTGGGATACCATGATAGTGACCACTACCCTTGTGTCATCCTGATCAAGAAAGACAGGGCCAGGAGTCAAAGAAACAAGACAAATGCCTTCCCGTACGACAACACTGGTCAAGACGCCATAAGCAAGATCAGAAGAAGAAAACTAACTTCCTCCCGCAGGAGACAAGAAAGATGGTTGCAGCCACCATGGTGGAATGGAGAGGTCGAGAAGGCATGGCTGGGAAAGACGCAGGCTGTCAAAGACTGGCAAAAGATCAGAAAAGCTAACATGCCACAGGTTGAGTTGGCGAACCTGAAGACTGAGGTAGATAGGACGATGACCTTATTAAAATCCTGCGCCAAACAGGCCAAGGCCGAGAAACGGGACGAGTTCTGCAGGAAGGTGTGCTTCTAGCGATCTCTTACGACATTCTGGTGCCTCCATAAGAGCATGAACGGTGCTGCACAACTTAGCGGTATTCCAGACTTTCAAGGCACAGACCTCACATGGAAAAAGTCGGATGCGGATAAAGGTAAGGCTCTTCTTGCACGCTACATAGAACAGACTGACCAGAAAGACGAGCCCGCCAGACAGAGGACCACAACGACACTCAGTTGTGTGAGTGGGTCGGGACAGACGAAGAATAGATAATCACAGCTGAGATAGTGCGTGCGATGCTCAAGAAATCACCTAACACCGCCCCAGGCCCAGACAGCATCCGATATGGTGACCTACTGGTGATATCAGAGGATGACATGGAAGAACTGGCCAGAGAATTCAACACCAGTATCCAGAGGGGTCAGATCAAAGAAGAATGGCTACACAGCTACTTGCTGCCGCTGCCAAAACCGAACAAAGACCATTCCAAGATAAGCGGCTACAGAATCATTACGATGCAGAACACTGCTGGCAAGTTAGTGGAGAAAATTGTAGCACACAGACTTGCTTGTGACTTGGAACAACTCAGCTGCTTCCCGCCCACACTTGGAGGATACAGACGCAACAAAGAGTCATGGCAGAATGCGGCGGTCTTTGCTCAAGATGTTTACGAAGGATTTCAGGTCAGAGAAGAGACATGTGCGGCCGCCATAGACTTAGAGGACGCATATAACAGAGTATCTTTCGAGCACTTGATGCAAACCCTCCTCAGACTGAAAGTGCACCCTCACCTTGTACGATGGATAGCTGCAGTTCTGCTCCAAAGGAAGGTGGTGCTAAGATGCGGGAGTTGGTCTTCTGAGCCGATAACGATATGTCCAGGATTGCCGCAGGGTTCACCACTGTCACCAGTACTATTCAACGTGTATACGGTGCCGATCACTGAACAACAGTTGGACGGGAGGGGTAGGACTCTGTCATTCGTTGACGACATCCTCGTGTATCGACAGGGTCGAGATAGACAGGCGGTTGCCAATGATATGCAGGGCGAACTAGATCGAATTTCCTCATGGTGTGCTGATGCCGATGCCCTTGTCAACCCTGCAAAGGCATCGGTTACATGGTTCTCCCTAAACAACCATATTGTGAAAACAGACATGCCGGCAGTAAGAATGGATGGGAGCATTTTGAGTAGAACCCAGTCAATGACATATCTTGGCGTGAGGCTTGATCGTAGCCTGTCCTTCAGAGATCATGTCGATTATGTCATAACGAAAGCTCGAAAAGGTTTGTCAGCAATGAGAGTCATGGCGACTGCCAATATCGAGCAAAGACTGCTAATACTTCTGTTCCAAGGACTTGTGCTTTCACGCATCGAGTATGCCCTGGCCATCCTCACTGTCAGCCCTACACAGATTGGAAGACTTGAAAAGGTACAAAACGAAGCCATGCGCATCATTTTGGGCTGCACGAGAGACACCAGCTGTGTAGCAATGAGATACCTCCTTGACTTCCCGACAATGGAACACAGGATCAAGATCTGGAGAGCTCGTGCATACTTAAAAATAAGTGCAGATGAGCAGCACCCTCTGCATGACGCTATATTCAGAGAAAAGGGTGACAGGCTAAAGAGGGGCAAATCATGGATGGGTCGGGCGGAAGATGTCGTCAGACAGGTCTGCAGTCTTACCAGTATCAACCCCGGCAAGGAATGGGTGCCGGTGCCTCCAGCTTTTAAGTGCACTTTCTCCTGCATTATCACACTCGACAGACGGTGCAGAGAGCAGAACCCTGCCGCTGTCAATGCAGAGGTTAACGCGCTCATCTATGAACACTCAGATAGCCCCGAAGTGCTCATCTATACAGATGGATCTGTTGTAAAGCAGCAGAGAAGTGCGTGGGCATTTACAGCCCATTCAGCGGGCCGAACCGTTCAAGAATCCAGTGGTGCCCACTCTATGACCACGAGCAGCATGACGATGGAGGTGATGGCAGTTACACAGGCTTTCATATGGCTGGAATCACAGCATTATACCAACGTGTGTGTACTAAGTGATTCAATGAGCATGATTCAGAAGGTCGAAGCTGGATCTGTACGTAGACAGTGGACTGAGTCGCTGCGGGAGTCTGTTGTCCGTAAAGTCACCTTCATCTTCGTCCCGGGACATGCGGGAGTCGAGGGAAATGAACGAGCTGATAAACTGGCTGGCTCTGCACCCCTGTAGATGGCCAGCCCATGGATCGTGCCGATGTTATTAACGTCCTCAAAGATATGGCGAGAACAGAGGACTTTGACGTCAGTGATTCCACATCGCTGTCCAGGATGAAAGACTTGGGAGTAAGAATCGGCACAGCCAGATGCGAGAGGTACATCGGGAAAACAAAGCGCCTTGTCAACCAACACAGAACTAGCACTATTAGCCACCGGACGCTGATGCATATGCTGGGGGGAGGATCTGAGCACCTATACGGAGTGCAATGAAGATACCCCAACTGATAACTGATAACTGATCATTGTCACAGGGGAGAGGGTAGTTAGTAGAAGTCTAGAATCTGGGAGGGGCTTGTAGACACATCAAACCAACACGAGGTCAACAGCAGAGTTAATAGTGTATCTACCTGTCCAGCCCCTGGGGTCAGAATACATGAGAGTGCTAGGGACACCTCGGGATTGGTTAACTCTCAACAACCGAGGCGATCCTGTCACACTTTAGATAACGATTAGGGTTTTCGTTACACCCATTGTTGATTAGAATATTAAAGACAGCAACAAAAGCGCACAAAATTCATTGCCTGGCATATTTCACTGCATCTCATCAGGCGCATACTTCACTTCAGTAAAGTGATTGTTCTTTTTTCTTTCTTTTTCGTTCGCTCGCTTTAAACTCAAGCGTAGTCCTTACGCATTATTTATAGTAGTAATGGACTGAATTTTGCGTGTGGGTTAGCTTTCCCTTTTACCAGCGTCCCTCACCTTCAGGTGAACCTACACCGACTTCAGAGGTACTTGTAATTAACGTCCCCAAGTAAAGGATGGCAGCATTTCACCTCCAAGAAACATTGGCCTAGAGGCGTTCGACCATATTCCTTGGCTGAGAGCCTTCGAGCAAGTATCTTAACTAAGCATTTAACTAACAATCCTAGCCTGCATCCACTCCGCAAACGTCTGCTTTTCAATAAAGCCAAATTAATTCACAAAATCCTACATCGGAATGCTCCATATTACCTTTGGCAATTGTTTGAATATAATGCTAGACACAGTAAATGATTAAATATATTACACATTCCAAAGCCTAGGAATAGACTTATACAAAACAAGCTTAACATACTCTGCAGCTCAGCTGTGGAACAATCTTCCATATGAAATAAAAGACATCACCAATCCGTATACATATAATCACAAATTATTTGAACACTATCTCAGTACGGATTACCTTCCCCCTTAATAATAGAAATAATAATAATAATAAAACCCTAGTATAACAGCCAGTCCCCTTTTGGTAGGCCAGTATATTCCACAAGTGCCACACCAGTTATTGCTATTACTGAGTCGTGTAGTATTGATTTTTCATTTTCCACATGCCTTTATAATGCATATCATTTATATTGTTGGTGTTTTCAGTTAGCCTTGAATGATGTGTGAATGGTATAATGTATGAAAGAGAGTGATAAAAGAGCAGAATGTTAGACGAGCCTGCTTGCCCAATTCTGAACCCTTTCAAAATAAAGTTTTGTTGTTGTTGTTGTTATGTAGCGTGCTCAGTATCTCACCTCCATTTTGCAGTGGGTTACTATCGGCCCAACTTTCTCATCTAAGGGTTAATGGCATACAGGCATTCAACCATATCCCACAGTAGAGAGCCTTAGAGTATGTGTCAAGACCAAGAATTTATGGCACTGTGTGCCTGTTTCTTACTTTGACTACTATCCTCAGTCTACCTGCAGAGCAGCAGGTTGTGTCTCTCTTGGTCTGGCCCATATCCCAAGACCTGTCCAACATGTACTTGTGCTTCCGTCGGTAGGGCTCTTGAGGTCATTGGGACACGCAGGCCCCTCTACCACGTCAAGGTGGAGACACATCAGAGGGGTCGATCACAGATGAGCGGTCAGGAGCCCAGTCTCTCCCAGTCGAACTCACCAGGAGGTGAGGGTGGCCTCAAAGCATGCAGCGTTCCCTCTGTCCGGCGGCAACTCGCAAGAGGGCTGGTAGAGACGCTAGCGCCCCCACCTACAACCTGTTGTGGCACTCTGCCCGTAGAAAGTGCAAGCAGCGGAGACCAAAATGATGCCACGATGGGGTCTCAGGGATCCCGAACCACGACAGCCCAGGTGATTGATAGAGACAATGATCCAAATGTAGTACTACACACAAAATGGATGAATGCTAAGATTTGCTGAAGCAAATGCAATAGAATGGCTAACCCTTCATTTTCTAAACAAACAGACATGAAAGTCATGTGTGTTGTGTATGTCAGCTTTAAGTATTCATTGTTTGATTTTATACTGATTGACTTATGCGGTATGCACATGAGTCAGCAAGCAATGTGATCAACAGATGTACAGAAATGGGTAGTGCCATTAATCCAGATAAGGCATCTGTGTTACCATGCTCTCTGGGCAATAGGATTGTTATGGCTGACGTCCCAGGCCTCAGAATAAATGGCAGGAATGTTAATATAGAGAGTAAACACAGATACCTGGGAATCATCTTCGACGGAACCCTGTCATTCAGGGATCATGTGGAAGAAGCTGTTATGAGATCTAGGAGGAGACTCAGTGCTCAAGATCATGACAGTAATGGATTTGGAGCAAAGAATGTTGCTTCATACTCTATCAAAATCTGATTCGCTCAGTAATTGAGTATGGATTGGAACTGCTCACAGTGTCAAAGAGTCAGGTGATGAAACTAAAGCGATACAGAATGAAGCTATGCTGGTGATACTGGGATGCACTAGGGAAATGACAGTAGTGAGTATGCGATACATGCTAGTCTTATCCATGATTACAGATAGGCTTATGGCGTTGCAAGATAAATCACATCTCTGAGTGGCTGCAGACAAGGAACATCTCCTGCATAAAGCCCTAGACAGAGATAAGGGCCACAGGCTGATCAGAGGAAAATCATGGATGGCTCGGGCAGAAGACACAATCAGAGAAGTGTGCATGCTCGAGAACATTGGGAGAGGAGAGGAGTGGGTCAGAGTGCCAGAGGAAAAGTCAGACTTGTGCAGGTTCATATGCAGGAGAGCCTGGCAATCCACAGACTGGAGGAAAACAGCACACGCATATCGTGATTGTAACGGACTCACAAAGTATGATCAGAGAGTTGAAGACAGACGCTTCAGGCACATCATTAGGCCTCAATTCAACAAATGAAAATAGAGAGGATATGTTGGATTCTTTCCCTGCGACATGCTGGTGTGCTGGGAAACGAGCAGGAGGACAGACAAGCTGGGTCTGCACAACTGGGTGGAGTATTTGTGCATAAGGCATACATGGTCAGGACCCTATGGGATCGTGTGTATAGTGTGGAAGAACAGATAGATCATCATGGCCTGGAGAGAATGGTGATTCTGGGAGTGACCAGAGGATCTGGCCCACACTCAGGAATCCAAGGAGAGGCCAGATGACAATATCAAACTGCTATCGGTACCATAGTATTGGGACTCTTCACTGGCTGTTGAATATGAGGACGGATCACTATGGAAACGTCCCGATTGCTATGATGTCAATTCTTGACTCAACTCACCTGATGAGATGTAGTAAAATATGCAATTTATTGTCTGTGTCTTTATTAATGATAGTTTATCTTATTCATGTATTATTTCCGTAACATTTGTCACTCACTACAATATCCATGAGATATAACTACTATCTTTCTAAAGTGTTCATGGTACACTAACTGATATTTTTATCATATTCATGACAAACTATACTTATCATTCCACAACACTCATAAGAATATTGACAGATATTTTCAGAACACTTTTGGTACATTAACATATTTCAACAACATTCATGACACTAAATAGGTATTTCAGCAACATTCATTAGACATTAAATACTTGATATTTTGACCACATCCAAGACACACTAAATAAGCATACCTACAATATTTATGACACTAGACTAGTACTTTAACAACATTCATAACATACAAAACTGATATTCCCACACCATTCAATTCACACTAAATAATTATTTCTACAATATTCACATCACACTAAATTGATATTTTCACAACATTAATGAGGCAATGATATTCGACAACATTCAAGACACACTAAATAGATATTCCTACAACATTCATGACCAACTAAATAGATATACCTACAACATTTATGACACATTAAATACATATTTCTACAGCTTTCATGACACACTAAATTAATACTTCAACAACATTCATGATACACTAAACTGACATTTTGACAACATTCATAACACTATAAACTGATATTCTTACAATATTCAAAACACACTGAACAGACAGTTTTATACCATTCATGGCACACTAAACAGAGAGTTTTACAACATTCATGACACACTAAACAGTTAACAACATTCTTGACACACTAAACAGAGAGTTTTACAACATTCATGACACACTAAACAGTTTTACAACATTCATGACACATGAAACTGATAGTTTTACAATATTCATGACACACTAAACAGTTTTACAACATTCATGACACACTAAACAGTGAGTTTTACAACATTCATGACACAGTAAACAGTTTTACAACATTCATGACACACTAAACAGTTAACAACATTCATGGCACACTAAACAGTGAGTTTTACAACATTCATGACACACTAAACAGTTTTACAACATTCATGACACACTAAACAGAGAGTTTTACAACATTCATGACACACTAAACAGTTAACAACATTCATGACACACTAAACAGAGAGTTTTACAACATTCATGACACACTAAACAGTTTTACAACATTCATGTCACACTAAACAGTTAACAACATTCATGACACACTAAACAGTGAGTTTTACAACATTCATGACACACTAAACAGTGAGTTTTACAACATTCATGACACACTAAACAGTTTTACAACATTCATGACACACTAAACAGAGAGTTTTACAACATTCATGACACACTTAACAGTTTTACAACATTCATGACACACTAAACAGTTAACAACTTTCATGACACACTTAAACAGAGAGTTTTACAAACATTCATGACACACTAAACAGTTTACAACATTCATGACACATGAAACTGATAGTTTTACAACATTCATGACACACTAAACAGTTTTACAACATTCATGACACACTAAACAGTGAGTTTTATAACATTCATGACACACTAAACAGTTTTACAACATTCATGACACACTGAACAGTTTTACAACATTCATGACACACTAAACAGTTTTACAACATTCATGACACACTAAACAGTTTTACAACATTCATGACACACTAAACAGTTTTACAACATTCATGACACACTAAACAGTGAGTTTTACAACATTCGTGACACACTAAACAGTTTTACAACATTCATGACACACTAAACAGTTAACAACATTCATGACACACTAAACAGAGAGTTTTACAACATTCATGACACACTAAACAGTTTTACAACATTCATGACACACGAAACTGATAGTTTTACAATATTCATGACACACTAAACAGTTTTACAACATTCATGACACACTAAACAGTTTTACAACATTCATGACACACTAAACAGTTTTACAACATTCATGACACACTAAACAGTTTTACAACATTCATGACACACTAAACTTATAGTTTTACAACATTCATGACACACTAAACTTATAGTTTTACAACATTCATGACACACTAAACAGTTTTACAACATTCATGACACACTAAACAGTTTTACAACATTCATGACACACTAAACAGATAGTTTTACAACATTCATGACACACTAAACAGATAGTTTTACAACATTCATGACACACTAAACAGAGAGTTTTACAACATTCATGACACACTAAACAGTTTTACAACATTCATGACACACTAAACAGAGAGTTTTACAACATTCATGACACACTAAACAGTTTTACAACATCATGACACACTAAGCAGAGAGTTTTACAATCATTCATGACACACTAAACAGTTTTACAACATTCACGACACACTAAACAGATAGTTTTACAACATTCATGGCACACTAAACAGACAGTTTTACAACACTCATGACACACTAAACAGAGAGTTTTACAACACTCATGACACACTAAATATTCATGACACATTAGTTTACTTCTACATTTATGACCACTAAACTGATATTTTACACAACATCAATAACACGCTCAACTAAAATTTTCACAACATTCATCAATGTGAGATGAAATTTCCATTTTCTCGTAAATTAATAACTATAAGGTCACTGAGACAGGAAAGAAAGAAAATGATTCTCTTGCAACTAGAGAATACTCTCAGGGAAGCTTACTCACCTTATCCATCCCAGAATGAGCCCTTGTCCTCTGTACACTTTCCCTCTCTTTCTCCGCTGCAGCCCTTTGTATTGTCTGGAAGTTCTTGAGAGCATTAGTAAACTCGTCTGTCAACCTCTCCTTCTGCATTTTCCATTGTCTCTGAATATGTGAAAATGATTTGGTAACATTAAAATGTAGATGAAGAAAGCACATAAAAACACTCTTAAACGGGGGAGTTTAAAAGCAACAGGGTCAGCTTCATTGCACTGGGTTTTATCCCATATAGCTCGGTCTCTTTCCACAGAATTGAGTTGAGTCAAGAACTGACATCACTGCACTCGGGGCATTCCCATAAGTGCTCAGTCCTCATCTGCAAAAGCCAGAGAAGAGTTCCAATACTAATGGTGCCTGTTACAATCTGATTATATGTCCGTTTTGCTTTACCTCTGAATGTTGACTGTCAACCAGACTTTGACCACTCCTTGCTGCCGCATTCTCTCTAGACCATGCTAGTCTATCTGTGCGTCAGCATTATTCACATTCTCCCAGAGGGCCTTCACCACATCTGCCTTTTCATGCATCAAATCACCCCTTAATGATGCGGCACCAGCCAATCTGTCTGCCTGTTCATTTCCAACCACACCAAAGTGTCCTGGAGAAAAGATCCAGGTCTCTTTCCACAGAGTGGCCTGTTCAAGGCACTACATGGAGCACAAACTCTGGAGCTCCAGTAATGACCCCCAGTGGTCTCCCAAAAAAATGTGCACTCATGAACTGACCCAGAGTATGCAAATGAACCAACCCACAGCCTTTGGAGCGTGAGGCAGGCAGCATGCCACCCTGAAAGCAGGTTAACACTGAGCTACTACATGTCTACTTGGGATTGTTTCTAAATATGCCAGAATAACCCTTGAAGCCACAACAGACATGATGTTTCACCACAAATATTGTTGACAGCACCACGGACAGTCAACATGATTCATGAAGATGTTATAAATGAGATACTATCTTGGACATGTAATAACAGATGATGGCAGAAGTGAAGTAGAAATCAAAAAGAGAATAGGAATAGCCAAAAATTCTTTTCAACAGCATGAAATCAGTATTAACATCTGGATAGATTAACAACACATTAAAAATAAAATTGTCAAATGTTATGTATATTCAACACTACTGATGGCGCAGAAGCCTAGACATTGGCCAAGCAACTAGAAAGCTGAATAGAGGCCCTGGAGATGTGGATATACAGATGAATATGTTGTATTTCATGGAAACAAAAACAATCAAATACAGAGGTTCCAGAAAAATGGAATGAAAAGATGAAAGAAATAAAAAAGAGGCAAGTGAAATATTTCGGCTAAGTTAAAAGACATAAAACTTGTATAAAAACCATACTGGAAGGCAAGGTTATGGGCAAGCGAGCAAGAGGCAGACAACACTACAAGTGGTAAGATAACATCAAGAGATAGATGAACATCAATCTGACAGAATGTACAGTCAAGGCGAGAGACAGACAATGTTGGAGACCCATTGCAGCCAACCTTCAAAGTGAAGATGGTACCTGATTGACTGATTGATAACCTGATCAAGAGACAAAGGAACTCCTCATAGGCAACAAAATATACAAGTGAATATCTGTGGATATATCATGAAAGCAGACAAACGGGAAAATATTTGTAAAACTGATAGTAATAATGATGGCCAAAAGACTGAATTATAGACAATCTTACTTCATGTCAAGGGACCATATTAATAAATGAATTAAGATATACAGTACTTGTCAGGGTCTTGCGTAAGGCAAGTACTGAAGCTCGTTTGCTGACAAGTGAGAAACTAATTACTGTCACTAAATAACTCGACTTGACACACGGTAATAACAATTCAAACACTTTATTCGCGCAACGCACACTTTACAACCAATGCATACATCGCGCAATCATAATTCATAATGTCATCATATAATCAATACAAGCAATCAATAGATACATCAATGCAATACACTTACAAGTCAATCACACAGGCGTTCAGTCTCCAACACTCGTACAGGCTAGCTATCGATTCACGCTCAAACATTCAATTCACTACAAGCCTTCATTCAACCCGTCTGTCCGATACGACGTCCCAAGCCTGTCTGCCGAGCCATTCAGCATTCTCGTCAGTCGGAGTAGAGTCCCCCTGCATGAGGCACTAGTTTCACGCCGTGTTCCGACTGACCAGCAACGGGCTTAGTGTTGCTCAGAGTTGAGCCTGGCTGGACTTCGCTGGCGCCGTCGAAGACGCTGCGTTGTACCTAGTGTGTTTAACATTGCTTAGAGTTGAGCCCGGTTGCATTTGTCTGGCGTTGGTACAGACGACGCGTTGCAACCATGGGTGAGAATCTGACAGTACTACAGAGTGGGAGTTGTGGAAAAACATGATCTTCCATGACAGATAGCATACTTAATAAAGACAATCTTAAATTACTGAAATTTGGATGACACTTACTTTAACCCTATACTGATACCAATTTAATTCACCATTAGATAAATCATTTGTGTATTACAGAAATAATATAATTCCTTTAGCTTCTAAGAAAACTATCAACTTCCTCTCTGTTGAAATCCTTCTTCAGCTGCTATGTAGCCCTTGCCATTTGTGATGAATCAAAACTTGATTTTTATTCGTGAATAGGTAAATTTATGCGTTTTTTAAAAAATTCCAGTGCTCTTAAGTGTGCTTTTTATGTGTATTGCTTCTATGTGTGCCCTTATTCGAAATACTGTTAAATGTGTCTTTTGTCTGAAATATTGCTAAATGTGCCTTTGATCTAAAATACTGCTAAAATACTGCTAAAAGGTTCCGGTTTCAAGATGGCGACGGACGGTCGTGTTGTTTTGTGTTCGTTAACTTTTTCGCGTAAGGGATGGATTTATTCATCTCTTGCGTGTAATTGGTGTGCCAGGATGTAAAACCAGGAGTTTCTACTCAAGATCTGCGCGGGTGCTACGGAGTTCGTGCATCGAGCGAAGCCATCCTTGAGTGAATTTTCAGCAGCGTGTGTGGTTATCAGCAGTCTGTGTTTACGTTTTTTTCAACATGGCGGAAGAACGTCTTCTTTCCGAGCGATCAACAGTCAACATAACGAAGCGGCGTGGTAGCCGCGCAGGGACAAAGAAGCAAGGTAAGCGCGGGGGTTTGAGACGTTTTAGACTCAAGTGTCACCGTCTAGGACTCAGGAACATCCGTATTCTATATTGGAACTGTGCCAGTGTAAAACAACGGGGCTCTATTTTAGAAACCCTAGTTTACAGGAACGACATTGTAGCACTCCAGGAGACGAGACTGGGCGATCAGCTACTCCGAATTGCCGGCTTCAAATGTTTCTACAACAGACGACATCTGGGAACGGCGATTCTCGTTCGCGACAGCATGGTGGCGTCAGAGATAGACATGTCCAGTTGGGACAGTGACGATATACAAATACAGGCGTTGAGAGTTCATTCCAGTATACCATTCGTGTTGGTTAATGTTTATGCCCGCAATGCGAGTGTGGACGCCCAGAAGTGGCAGTGCTTAAGTGGCATATTAGGCCACGAGAGAAATGTTATTTTCTGTGGTGACTTCAACGCTAAAGGCAGATCATGGGGAAACACTTCCTCCAATACACAAGGGGAGGAGCTCGAGACTGCACTGGAAACCATCGACCTGGTTTGTATCAACAGTGGCTGTGTCACCAGGACAGCAAGCCGTCCAGGCGATGAGGACAGTGCTATTGATCTGGCGCTAGTTTCACCTTCACTCACTACAATGTGTAGATGGGGTGTCCTAGGACACCATGGCAGCGACCACCACCCTTGCAGCATATTGGTGGAGAAAGGCAGAACCAGGCAGCACAAGCTAAAGGTAAAGACGTTCCAGTATGACAGTACAGGGCAAGATGTGGTGAGCAAAATAAGACGTGACAAGCGCAGAACGTTTCAGGGCAGGAGAAAAAGCTGGGAGCAGCCACCGTGGTGGAGTTTCGAGGTGGAGAAGGCTTGGGTGGATAAGCGTAGTGCTGTAAGGAGATGGCAAAATGCCAAGAAGAACAGAGCTGGTCATCCTAGTCCCTGCTTGCACTTAGAAAGAGAGATGCACACAAAAGTAAGCTATTTCAAAAAACTGGTCAAGGTGGTTAAAAGCGAAAAATGGGCAGAGGTGTGTCAAAGAGTAAGCACAGACAAGTCACTGAAATTGTTCTGGCGACTACATAAAAGCATGAGTGGGGTAGTCAAGAATAAGTGCATTTCTGACTTCCAGGGTGCTGACCTCATCTGGCAGAGGACTGATGAGGACAAGGGCAAAGCCCTCTTTGAACGCTACCTTGAGCAGAGCAACCAGACAGACATGGGAGGCCGGAATCTGGCCAAGGAGGTCACCTCAGACAGATGCAAGGCCAAGAACACTTCGGATGAAGACACAGTGACAGTGAAAGAAATCAAGGCTGTGCTTCGACGATCAAAAAACAGTGCTCCAGGTCCTGATGGCATAAGATACGACGACATAAATAGGTGTACCGACAATGAGCTAGAGAAACTAGCAGACATGTACAACAACAGTATAGGGAGTGCTAGCATCAAGGAGGAATGGTTACATAGCTATCTGATTCCCTTGCCGAAGCTTGACAAAGACCACAAAAAAATTCAGGGATATCGAATTATAACCATGCAGAATACAGTAGGCAAGATGCTGGAGAAGGTAATTGCCAGGAAAATATCAAGCCAACTAGAGAGGCAAGGTGTTTTCCCACCTACCCTGGGTGGGTACCGTCCAAAAAGAGAAACCTGGACCAATGCAGCAGTCTTTGCCCATGATGTCTATGAAGGTTTCCACTCAGGCACTGAAACTGTTGCTGCAGCGATTGATCTTGAGGACGCATACAACAGAGTACCACTGGATTTTTTAATGTTTCAGCTTCTTGAACTAAACGTAAGTCCATTCCTCCTTAGTTGGATCGCTGCAGCCCTCTTCCAACGGAAAGTAGTTTTTAGATGTGGCAGTTGGACTTCGGAACCAACAACAATATATCCTGGCCTACCACAGGGATCACCATTATCTCTGGTACTGTTCAACGCCTACACAGTGAGAATCACCAGTGAGCAGATCACTGGACCTGGCAGGACATTGTCATATGCCGATGATGTTTTAGTGTATCGTCAGGGTAAGGATAGAGAGGAGGTTGCTGTGGAACTACAAACCGAACTCAATCGCATAAGTACTTGGTGTGATGAAGCTGGGGCAATGGTCAACCCAACAAAGGCAACAGTGACTTGGTTCTCGTTGAATAATCATATTGTCAACAATCCAACACCAACTGTAATGCTGTGTTCAGAGACGGTGGAAAGAACGCAGGCAATGAATTACCTGGGGATACGGTTTGATCGAAGCCTTGCTTATAATGTGCACATAGACCAGGTGATAATAAAGGCCAAGCGGGGCTTGGCAGCGATGCGGGGTGATGGCGGCAGCAAACTGTGAGCAGCGCCATCTATGTCTTCTGTACGAGGGGCTGGTCATGTCTGTTTTGGAGTATGCAATGGCAATCCTGACTCTCAGCCATAAGCAGATAGAAAGGATGGAAAGGATACAGAATGAAGCTATGCGCATTATTCTTGGATGTACAAGAGATACAGCATGCAGGGCGATGCGCTACCTTCTTGATTTTCCAACCATTGAAGAGAGAATGCAAGTTTGCAGGGCAAACGCCTACCTCAGAATTAACGCAAACACACAGCATCCACTGCATAGTGAAATTAGGAAGGTGAAGGGCAGCAGGTTAAAAAGAGGATGGTCAAGCCGAAGACATTCTTCAACAGGTGTGTTCACTTGAGGACTTAGAACCTGGCGAGGAGTGGGTGCAAGTGCCAACAGACTTCTGCACATCCTTTTCAGTTTGCATCCAACTAGATAGAAAATGCAGACAAGAAAATCCGGCTGCTGTGGAGGCTGAAGTACAAGCGTTGATTTTCGAGAATTCGCTAGACAGTGACACGGTCATCTACACAGATGGGTCGGTCGTCCGACATGTGAGAAGCTCATGGGCCTTTACAGCTCGGGCCGGAGGGAGAATTGTGAAGGAGGACTCTGGTGCTTTCACTGAAACCACAAGTAGCCTGACCATGGAAGTCATGGCAGTAAGTAAAGCAATAACATGGCTCGAGACACAGACATTCACTAGGGCTTGTTTCCTTAGCGACTCAATGAACATGATCAAGAGGATAGAGGAGGGGTCGATCCGAAGAGAATGGTTGCTGCCTCTGGAGCGGTCTCGGCTGGCAAAGATTAGTTTCATCTTCATGCCAGGTCATGCGGGAGTACAAGGAAATGAGCGGGCTGACAAGCTCGCAGGTGAGGCTACTGTGGAGGGCGGACGCGCCATGGACCAGGCTGACATTCTGAATGCTCTACGAGAAGTGAGACTTTTGCAAGAACCAAGTGATGACTGTGAATCTACAACAATGGCCAGACTGCGAGAGCAGCAAATTAAAAGAGGGGTGGCCAAACAAGAACACACGCTGCAGGATTTGCTGAGGAGGGGATCCGAGCACTTATGGACTGAATGGTCCGATGTGCAACGAGGATGATCTGTCGACTAACTAACTAACTAACTAACTAACTGCTAAATGTGTCTTTTATCTGAAATACAGCTAAATGTTGTTGTTTTTTTTTTTTACTTGAAATAACACTAAATGTGTCTTTTATCTGAAATATTGCTAAATGTGGTAGTGGCATGGCTAGGAAGTATGACATCCACCTCTAATTTTAAAATTCAGGGTAAGAATGGCAAATGGATTTTCACAAAGTAGAGGAACCGGTGGTTGCTAAACTCTCTCCCCTGATCTTGGAAGTAGTGGACTGGACAACTAGCCATCTCAAGAACAAAAAAAAGGACCTGTGTGTGCATTACGCAGGTTAAACAAAATTCCCTGAGCAGCTGGAAATTTAAAAGAGCAGGCAACTGCCAAGATTACATTTCAAAACTAGAAAACCTGCCTTCAAAGAAGTATTTATAGCATGTGTTATTCTGGTAAACAAGCATTTAAATCCTCACAAGAGCTACAGTCTATTAATTTTTATGAGATTCTCTTATGTGATTTATGGACGGAGACCGGAACACATGTGATTTATGGATGGAGACTGAAGCACTTATGTGATATATGGATGAAGTCTGGAGCACTTATGTGGTTTTCTGTATACAATGAAAATGATCCTTTAGAAATAAAACCAATCAAACTACTGAATTTGCTTTATATTTGTTGTTCTACACCTTACTGTT
This sequence comes from Cepaea nemoralis, assembly GCA_014155875.1. Taxonomy (NCBI): domain Eukaryota; kingdom Metazoa; phylum Mollusca; class Gastropoda; order Stylommatophora; family Helicidae; genus Cepaea; species Cepaea nemoralis. Next base: position 29,468 of record JACEFZ010024057.1, on the reverse strand, counting down.
CTGACTGTGAAAGCGAAACAAGTTAGTATGCTTTTTATTTGTGATTCTACAACATTCTGCTGAATGTGAAGATGAAACAGTTACATATGCTTTTCATTTGTGATTCTACAGCTTCCTGCTGAATGTGAAGATAAAGGTAAATGTGCTTTTAATTTGTGATACTATATCTACCTGCTCCAACTGTGAAGATGATACAGGTAAATGTGCATTTCATTTGTGAGTCTACACTTACCTGTTCTGATTGTGAAGATGGTACAGGAAGATGTGCCAGACTTTTTAGGTACTGGCTTGTCTCATTGGCCAGCTGCTTGGTGTAGTGGGTGGTCTGATGTCTGTATATATATCACAAATTGACAGCTTTTAACCAATAAAGCTTTATAAATGTGAAATAGGCACTCAAACTACAATCAAAATTAAGAGAAAGAATTCTTGCATGTTAGATAGAACCAGTTTTAACCTATGGCTGCAAATCCTGGACACTTAGTAAACAAGCAGAAAAGTCCCTAGAAGCCTTGGAGATGTGGTTTTATAGAAGAATATTGAAAATCCTTGCACAGCCAAAATGAGCAATATGGACATCTTAAGGAAGACTAAGTCACAAAGACAACTTATTACAAACATCAGAAAGAGGCAATCATCATTCTGTACCCACATTTTGAGAAGACAAAAACTGGAACATGGTACAACCAGAAAGATAAGTAGAAATAGAGATAGAGGAAACCAGTGAGAGAAATTACTTAATAGTCTTGTGTCATGGCACACAAGGGAGTCAAAACAAAACATGAACAAATCCATGTTGTCACAGATTGCGCTTTGTGGAGAAGCATGATCATGCAAGCCAGTCAGCAAGGCATCTGATGATGATGGTGATGGTGATGATGATGATGATGATGATGATGATGATGGTGATGATGATGATGATGGTGATGGTGATGATGATGGTGATGGTGATGATGGTGATGATGATGATGATGGTGATGATGATGATGATGATGGTGATGATGATGATGATGATGATGATGGTGATGATGATGATGATGTTGATGATGATGATGGTGATGATGATGATGATGATGATGACAACAACAATGACGATGACGATGACGACGATGATGACGATGATGATGACGATGACGATGACAATGATGATGACGATGACAACGACAATGATGATGATGATGACAATGATGATGATGATGATGACAATGATGATGACGATGACAATGATGATGACGACGACTGCGCCAACGGTGACGATGATGAATAAATCAACAAACAATGGGAAGTTTAAAAGAGTCAGCTTTACAAGAATACAATCACAAGTGAGAGAATGGACATTTATGTTGATTTTTTAATTGTAGTTTTACAGAATGACCACAGTTCAACACATTTCATACTCCTGTAGAGTTCTATTCAAAGGTATTCTTATTTTTCTTCTTCTCTTCTTCATTCCTCTTTCAAGGACAGTGTATTACACCTGGTCATGCGTCTCAACAGTCAGTGTGTCGGACTTTCACATGCATTTGTGCAAGGTTTGCTTCCTCTAGACCAGTGGTTCTCAACCGGTGGGGAATTTCCCCCCCCCCTCACCCCCCAGGGGGGAATTTTAGGGTTTCCAGAGGGGGAATGAAGATTATTTCAAGATCGTGTTAATACAAGAACTAATTACTTGATATTGTTTTCCTTCATACTTTACGGTTCTGTACATCTCACCCATTCTAAAATTCATTTTATAAAGTAAGTAGACCCACAAATCACGTTTTATGTGGACGCCTAGACTTGCTTTGGTATGTGCTTTCATTATTACATATACTGTGTAGGGGCTGGAGCGGGGGGGGGGGGGGGGGGGGGGGGGGGGGGGGGGGGGGGGGGGGGGGGGGGGGGGTTTTACATGACGTTGTAAAAATATGGTGGGGGGGGGGGGCAAGGGCCACATTTTTAGGTAGGAAATAGGAAAGGGGGGAATGATGTTCTGAAAATATGGTGAAGGGGGGCACGGGCCAAAAAAGGTTGAGAACCACTGCTCTAGACAGATTCCATCGAAGGTCATGAGCTCTGTCTACACATGGGTAGATTTGTCTTTTCTAACAATTTAACCAGGGCAGCGGCCTTACAGCCTATTCTTTGTCATTTTCCAACTGCCATGGGATTTTCAACATGCACAACTTGTACATTGGACCTCCTGTATTTTTGCCCTTATCCAAGGAGATTATGTATCCGATCTCACTACCCAAGGTTATGTGTGATATTATTAGATACCAATGGTTCTTGGAAAAATTCCCAGCCCTATGCTGAGTATCTTCCAAGCCGAAGCAGACGCTGTAATCTCTCAGCCACGAATGCTCCTGGGCGTCCTGTGTTACTGATTTACACTTGTGCTAAAGACATTATATCACAACATCCTGTGTTACTGTTTTACACCTGTGCTGAAGACATTATATCACAACATCCTGTGTTACTGTTTTACACCTGTGCTGAAGACATTATATCACAACATCCTGCGTTACTGTTTTACACCTGTGCTGAAGACATTATATCACAACATCCTGTGTTACTGTTTTACACCTGTGCTGAAGACATTATATCACAACATCCTGTGTTACTGGTTTACACCTGTGCTGAAGACATTATATCACAACATCCTATATTACTGTTTTACACCAGTGCCAAAGACACCATATCACAAACATCCTACATCACTATAATATTTATCCTTTCAGGTTTTTCCTTATAACTTCAACAGGATCACTATTTACCCTGTTAGTAATCATTTTCCATTATCAATATTTTGCTGACGTTAATATCTTTTAATGTTTTCTTAATATTTCTTCAACATACATTCTATCTATTTCTACTGTTTGAAATTTTCAAATAATGTACTACATCTCGGTATCTGATTGGAAAATGTTGATGACGTGGGAGCACATTTTATTATTTTATTTAAAAATGACACCATAAAAACATGGGTTAACCCAAAGTCTCATTTCCAAGTTTTAAAAAGGATATGTTAGATCCTTATTAACCACCAACAAGTACACCGATGTGGACATTGCTGTCACACATAAAAACAACCAGTCATCTTCTCACCTACTGTCCAACACTTTCAACTGTGAGGGAAAACCCACCCACGCAGGTCAAATACACTTAACTGAATGGGTCAATGGACCACCTGTTGCAAACTTCTCCTTCTGCAGTTCATCTCCCAAAGGAGCTGAAGTCCTCAACCAACTCAGGCAACGCACTTTATAAACTTGTTCATGATTGCTTGGATTTTGTAGCTAGAGATTTCTAAGACATGACGTGGTCAGTCTTACTCCGACCCTCCTTAGTCACCTCTTTCGACACACATGGTAAGTGACAGATGTTATTATTCTGAGCATTCAAGCGGGTGGCAGTACACCAGCAGCTTCATGAAAAGGACACTGTACTGTCCAGAGTAGACAATACAATAGCTTTGGACAGTAACTGGCAGCATAGTGGGCTAGATGCTCACCTTCTGACCCAGTAGTCTGGAGTTCTTGAGTTCTGCATCAGGGCAGATGTTTTAAATATACATGGGCTCCCAGGTCAACATTGCCTTAATTGGATGTCAGGAAATGATTTGGGGAGTAAAGGTGGTCAGCGAGATTCAGATCACATCGAGTGCAGACTGGTCTATAAAATTATGGGTCTAGAAACCACATATCCAAGGAGCCGAAGACACGTAAAGGGTTCTTTACTTGGGGTGTTAACCACAACAATAATAAAACAGTGTTTCCACAAATAAATTAAAAACTTACATTCTCTGTCGCATGTCATCTGAATCTTGAAGCGTTCCAATCTGATTCACTAACTTTTGAATCTGGGTTACTGAAAAAGCACATGTATAATTTAATGGATTAAACTGTGTCAAAAGAACTGTCAAATGTTAAACAGGACACCTGAACTGAGCAATAGTGTCTTGGAAAAGGAGACAAGGCTAAGTAGTGGGCCATGCACTGCCTGGTCTATCAATATACAATCAGTTTCAATAACCAGTTGAGGCACTGCCTACCAACAAAGTCTCACAAAACCAGGCAGGCATTAGAGATTTCAATGGACAGAAATGGTCTAGAAGGGAACTGGTCACCACCCCCCCCCCCCCCCCCCCCCCCCCCCCCCACCCCCTTATAATGTCATGATTTAGTTGTATATGTCACGCTATCACTCATACCCCATAGAGAATTAAGATTATTTCAAGATCACATTAATACAGAACCGATTATTTGATATTGTTTTTCCCTCCATACTTTAGAGATCTGTACTTCCCGCCCTTCTGAAATTTGTTTTATAATGTAAGTAGACCCGCAAATCATATTTTGTGCAGACGTCTAGACTTGTTCTAGTATGTGTTATTAAATTTAGCTTCCATGTTTACGTATACTGTGTAGGGGCGGGGTAGGGGAGAATTTATAGAGAGGAAATATGAAAGATGGAGAGGTAATGACATTCTGAACATATGGTGAAGGGGTGCATGGGCCAAAAAGGTTGAGAAACACTGCCATAGAGCAGCAGTTCCCCTGCAATGACTCTGAAAATGTTATATTCCCTGGACCTTGTTGAAAATAATAAACTGACAGTTATGTCCTCTTTCAGCATCCGTTGCTAAGCTCCAATGAACTTATTTCAGTTCAAAAATATCTTTCTGAAAGATAAGGAAACTGCAACAGCATAGTGGCTAGTGCACTTATCTGGCAGCCTGGTAGTCTTCTAGGTTCAAGTCTCCCTCAAGGTGGAATGTTTACATTAAAACTGGGCTCTAATGTTGGTCCAGCCTCATAAAATTGATACTAGATATTTGTCTGGGAGGTTAGAAGTTATCAATGTGATATTGACAACATCATCCATTGAGTGGTTGCATGGTCAAGAAAATATGGTTCAGCACCATGTTCACAATATGTCCTGATGGCATGGGAAATAAGTCCATTAGCTTAGTTTTACTGAAAGTATATATAAGTCACTGGCTCTCAACACTGTCACACTTACTGTTTTTAACACATTGCCACATTTACTTTGTTGTATTTACTAAAGTCAATATGAGTCACTGGCTTCTCAACACTGTCACACTTCCTTTGTTATATTTATTATAAAATGTATTAAAATTAAAAATATGAGTCACTTGCTCACATCATATGTCACACTTAATTAGTTGTATTTACTAAAGTCTACAGAAGTCACTCCCTCTCATCAATGTGCCACATTTACTGTGTTGTATTTACTAAAGTCTATAGAAGTCACCCCCTCTCATCATGTGCCACATTTACTGTGTTGTATTTACTAAAGTCTAAAAGTCTATCAGAGTTACTTGCTCTCATCACTGCCACACTTACATTGTTGAACTGAAATTAATAAGGAGTGACTTACTCTCATCATGTGTCACACTTACTTTGTTGTACTGAAAGTCTTGAGGACGACGTACAACAGAGTACCATTGGATTTTTAATGCTTCAGCTTCTTGAACTCAAGATAAGTCCTTTCCTCCTTAGTTGGATCGCTGCAGCCCTCTTCCAACGGAAAGTAGTTTTTAGATGTGGCAGTTGGACTTCGGAACCAACAACAATATATCCTGGCCTACCACAGGGATCACCATTATCTCCGGTGCTGTTCAACTGCCTACACTGTGAGAATCACCAGCGAGCAAATCATAGGACCGGGGAGGACATTGTCGTATGCAGATGATGTTTTAGTGTATCGTCAGGGTAAGGATAGAGATCAGGTTGCTGTGGAACTACAAACCGAACTCAATCGCATAAGCACTTGGTGTGTTGAAGCTGGGGCAATGGTCAACCCAACAAAGGCAACAGTGACATGGTTCTCTTTGAATAACCATATTGTCAACACCCCAACGCCAACTGTAAATCTGGGTTCAGAGACGGTGGAAAGAACGCAGGCAATGAATTACCTGGGGATACGATTTGATCGAAGCCTAGCTTATACTGAGCACGTAGACCAGGTGATAACAAAGGCCAAGCGGGTTTGGCTGCGATGCGGGTGACGGCGGCGGCAAACTGTGAGCAACGCCATTTATGTCTTCTTTACTAGTGTCTGGTCCTTTCTGTTTTGGAGTATGTGATGGGGATCCTGACTCTAAGCCATAAGCAGATAGAAAGGATGGAAAGGATACAGAACGAAGCTATGCGCATTATTCTTGGATGTACAAGAGATACAGCATGCAGGGCGATGCGCTACCTTCTTGATTTTCCAACCATGAGGGACAGAATACAAATTTGCCAAGCACGTGCCTATCTCAGAGTCAACGCAAACACACAACATCCACTGCATAGCGAGATTAAGAAGGTAAAGGGCAGCAGGTTAAAAAGAGGAAAGTCGTGGATGGGTCAAGCCGAAGACATTCTTCAGCAGGTGTGTTCACTTGAGGACTTAGAACCTGGCGAGGAGTGGGTACAAGTGCCAACAGAGTTCTGTACATCCTTTTCAGTGTGCATCCAACTAGACAGGAAATGCAGACAAGAAAATCCAGCTGCTGTGGAGGCGGAAGTACAGGCTCTGATCTTCGAGAATTCTTTAGAGGATGATGCTGTCATTTACACTCGAGGAGTGAGAAGTTCATGGGCCTTTACGGCTCAGGCCGGAGGGAAAATTGTGAAGGAAGAGTCTGGCGCTTTTGCTTTGACCACAAGCAGCCTGACTATGGAAGTCATGGCAGTAAGTAAAGCAATAACATGGCTCGAGACACAGACATTCAATCGGGCATGTGTCCTTAGTGACTCAATGAGTATGCTCAGGAGGATAGAGATGGGGTGGGTCCGAAGAGAGTGGCTGCTGTCTCTGGAGCGGTCTCGGCTGGCAAAGATTAGTTTCATCTTCGTGCCAGGGCATGCGGGTGTACAAGGGAATGAGCAGGCTGACAGGCTTGCAGGTAGGGCTACTGTGGAAGGCGGACGAGCCATGGACCAGGCAGACATTCTGAATGCTCTACGAGAAGTAAGTCGTTTACGAGAACCAAGCGATGACTGGGAATCTACAACCATGGTCAGGCTGCGAGAACAGCAAGTTAAAAGAGGTGTGGCCAAACAAGAACACTATGCAGGAAGCCAAAGAAGAGTAATAAACCAACACAGAACTGGTGTCGTGAGCCGCTACACGCTGCGGGATTTGCTGAGGAGGGGATCCGAGCACTTATGGACTGAATGGTTCGATGTGCAATGAGGATGATCTGTCGACTAACTTCTAACTATTGAAAGTCGAGTGAGTCACTGACTCTCATCATGTGCCACACTTACTTTATTGTATTGAAAGTCAATAAAGAGTTACTCGCTCTCATCACTGCCACACTTACTTTGTATTAAACATACCACACATAATTTTCTTGTATTTATTGAAAATCTATATGAGTCACTTCCTCTCATCACTGTCACGCTTACTCTGTTTGTATTAAACATGCCACATTCACTTTGTTGTATTCACTAAAAGCCAATAGGTCAATCACTCTCATCCTGTGCTACATTTAGTGTATGTATTCATTGAAAGTCAATAAAATCGCTCTCATCATAGCCATACTTACTCTGGGTGTCAGACATGATGACTAATAACAAGAATCATTGACATCCTCCCACTACCCCTCACCACCCCCCAAACTTCACTCAACATGCTCAAGAAAGGAAGCAACCTACCATTCTGGGTAATTTTCTGTACATTACTGCTGATATCTCTGGATAACTTGGCAAAATCTGAGCCTCTCTCTCCTGAAACAGAAAATGACTTGTTAATAAGCTATTACTGCAGCTACTTCAGCAGGCATGGGAGTCTCATCATAGAAGTGAAACAGCACAGAAATATCCAAGATAGAATAGTTAGATATGATCTGGTACAGACTTATGAAATTCTCCATGCAACTAAAAATATTCAAGGCAAAACAGCTAGATGTGATCTGGCATAGATTATTCAATTCTCCACGCATGTGAAGTAACCAAAAAAGTAATGGTGATTATTTTTGTGTGTGTGCGCGCTTCCTTTAAACTCAAGCATAGTCCATACACACTATATTTTATAGTAGTGATGGATTGAATTTTGCATGTGGATTAGCTTTCCCTATTAACAGTGTCCTCACCATCAGGTGAACCCACTCCGCTTCAGAGGTACTTGTAATTTATGTCCCCAAGTCAAGGACGACAGGTTAACATTTTAGTCCAACTGTCCAGTGTAAGGGGATGAATCGCTAACCTCGCATCAGCACACCAGATGTTTAAGAACATCATTCTTATCCATTCGGTCATGCGGACCTGCATGGTGATGATTAATCACAAAGTAAAGGCTATTACCATATAAATGTAATCACGACAACAATCATTTACTTTACTCAATTGGGAGTCTCAAATTCTCACTAAACATACAAACGAATATATAAATATGTCACAAGTTAGAGAATGACTGACTAAAACATGTGGGTAAACATAGACATCTGCAAAAAAAAAATGTGATACCAAACACTAGCAAAGCAACAACAGAGTTCTTAATATGAAGCACTTATTCCCAGTAATCTTTAATCTTAATAGCTGCATACATAAAGTAATAAAAAACAGTAAGAATGCCACACAGAATATTCAGCACACTCATGTAGCCTGGAAAAGAAACTACACACAAGGCAGATTGTGCTCTTTAAGCACCACCATGAGACACTGGAAGGTTGATTGAACAGTTTCAGCATGCAATTCAAATAGAAATTCTAGAAATCAAACACGTATCATTTCAAGCAGATCTTGCCGCAAAATTGAAATGATCAAAGTCACCAGTCATCTTGTCCCTTGGGTTGTGCCTGCCAGAGACCTCCAGGTCTACTTTCTCATATACTGCTCAATAGTTGTCTGTCCCAGTGTCATTAAGAATTTGTTCACTTTACCTCTTGTCTGTCCATCTCAGGCTTTGCAGCTATTGTTAACAGTGCATCTCAAAAGCTACTGAGTTCTTTTCATCTTTACTAGTTAGTGTTCACATTTCACAGCTGTATCAAGCTATAGGTCAGATATTTTGTTTTTAAAAAAAAGAAAAGGTCATGAACCCTTTTCCATGCCTTGGAGTGCCCTGAGTCTATATGGCGGTCCCAAATGTTCATAGACCAACCAGCATGTGATGATAATGTCAATATCACACCAGCCCCTTTACTTCCCAGGCCACTTCCTGGCACCCCCATCAGGCTGTGTGCACTTAGAAGCCCAGGTCAAATATGTATCATGATTATTATTTTTTTTCCAGCTCAATATTCATGATGACTGTTCAAAATATGTTTCTTTCATTATAGTTTTTTTGGTCACAGTGATCCTAGTTCTTTTCCAGCTTCACAAACATCTTCCATAATGATCTGGCCCAAACAGGGAACTCCTGAACCTGTTCAATGTTTTTATCCTTGCTAATATTTAGGAGCGGCTGACCAAGTGGCTGTAATGATAGGTTCTCCTTCGGGAGACCCAGGTTCAAATCCTTGGTAAGGTGTGGATTTTTTTTCTGTCTGGGGCACAAAGAAAACGCTAACCAGCACAGTTCGCAGCGACTGCACTAGCCAGGGGGCCTTAATTCCTCAGGCTCAAGACACCCTTCCCCTTTCCTGTCCTACACTGCAAGGTACTAAGGCAATAGAAGACAGTTTTTTTGTTTGTTTTTACAGACAGCTAATATTTATGCTTTGGGTTTGTTTAGAAATTTCGCTAGCATGATGCAAAACATTGTTGGTTATGTCACTGATTTTAGTGAGCAAACTAAGGGTAGTGATTTCTCTGCACCTTCTATGACGGTTTGATTGTCATTAAACTTTACATCTCATATTTGCCCATCACTGACTGTTCAGCAGCTTCTCTCTTAGTCTCCCCTTGCCTCTCTACACTTGAAATTAACAGACAGCATTTCTAAACACAACATTAACATGATACAAATTTAGTTTGAACAAACATGTTTTAACACAAACCTTCAGAACGTGAGTCTCCTTGATACGGGGTAAACCCGTCAAAGTTGCCTTTTCCATAAGAGGTCATGATGAACTGATCTGTTTCAACTACTTGAAGACAATACTGGTTTTCATTTGTTTATCAAATCTAAAGATTTAAAATGTTAAAATTATGTCAGTGTGCGTACATGGATCTGCCTGTCTGTCCTTCTCTTCCTCTGATCTCTCTCTCTCATCTCTCTCTCTCTCTCTCTCTCTCTCTCTCTCTCTCTCTCTCTCTGTGGTGGTGAGAGATACAGAGAGAGAAAGAGAGTAAGAGAGAGCGAAAGAGAAGATAAAGATAGTCCCATGGCAGATACTACCAATGAAATATGAAGTATTAGGTCTAGAGATATTCTAGGCCAAAGCACAATGAGAAGAGATGGCCTGTTCCCTTCCTCCCTGCCCTTCCTTTCTAAACATTGCCAGAACATTCTGAACACTATGGAACCCATGTTATGATACTGGGTTGACCCCAGAGTCCGAATGATGAAAAGCAGTGCTACCAGTGTTGGGGTTTGAACCCGGACTACTGTCTAAGCAACAAAACTCACTAACCACCATGCTACACCTCCCATATAATATATATCACTATAAGTCTAAAACTGTATGTGTCTATTTTCACTAATAGTACAGCACAGTCATGTATATTTAACTTTCTACTTAGCCAAATATAAATAAGGCACGTGTATTCAGTCTTATAACTGAATAATCATTTCAAACTAGTTTTTAAATGAGCTAACTGGGTGAGGAACCTGTCCAGACACATCTATCAATTTGCGGGCAATATATAAAGATTAGCTGTGAATACTTAATAACTAGAAAAAAATATTAGCATCTAGAGAGATCAATAATACATTAAAAATTAGAGCTGTTAAACGTTATACATGTTCAACACTACTATATGGTACAAAAACTGGGACAATGAATAAACAATTGCAAAGTTGAAGCCCAGGAGATGTGGATATACAGAAGAATAGGCTGTGTTTCATGGAAGCAGAAACAATCCAATATAGAAGAGGTTCTAAAGAGGGTAGGAACGAAAAGAGAGTTGTTGAAAGAAATGAAAACAAGTTGAATGTTTCAGCCACACTAAAAGTCATATCAATCATGAAAAAAACCATACTGGAAAGAAGAGTTGAAGGTAAATGATAGCAGACAGTGATAAAAGTGGGAAGATAATGTCAAGACACAAAAGAACCGCAGTCTGTCAGTGTGTACAACAATGGCCTGAGGCAGTGTTGTGTGTTGGAGCCAACCCTCCTAAGTCAGCTCTTACAATCACATGGCAGTTGTAGTGTTACTGCTCATTGCTTCCCTAATGGGTCCAGTAAGACATGGGTGATGAAGAGATCGAGATTGAACATGTGTTGGAAACAATGACCACAAAGTCAGACATGGTACTTTGTGCAACCTCAAAATACAAACTTGCACATATGTTGACAGAAGCCTTGCAACAGACTATGTTAGTCCTATATTATTTTTTATTACCTTATTATCTAAGTCACTGCATATATAAATAATCAAAATATTGAAATATCTAGATTAATTTAATTAATATTTATTATGCTCACCCTATTGTTACAAATTAATGTTTGACTGTTACTTGGAAAAAAAAAACATGTTACTAATTATGTATTTAATTTATCTAAATGACCAAATGATGACTTTCATATTAAGAGTTGTTCATTATATGCACGCTATTCATATTAATGGTGTCTGCTCTCATCCAAATATCTTTAAGGCTAATATATGTCATCGAATAACATCAAGACATTTCCATGGTATGTAGAGTTTACATCAAAACATCCCCAAACCACTCCTCAGTATTATGTCGTGGCTTATAGAGCTATCCTCACCCAAACTAAACCTTCTTTGAGGTCTGTGATTTCTGTGATGAAGACTACTCTATATATGAAACAAAGACTTGCAATAAGAACTACCATTGAACTTTTTCACCACATGTGTGGAACTCTATGGTACAAAAGTCATGTAATGTAATGATTGTCAATGATGCCTTGTCTGTTCTGGAGACAATGAAAAACACTCCACATGAAAGCAAAGGCATCTCTCTAGTTGGAAGAGCAATCCACAACTTAATAGCATCCTACTCAATCAGTAGAACATTGCAGCGGATTCCCAGCCACAATGACCTCATGGCAAATGAGAAGGTCCAGAGGCTTGCTAAAGCAGGAGCCACAAAACAGCATACGATCAGACATTGTGGTATGAGAACAGAATGACAGAAACAATACTAGGGAAGACTTGCAGAACAGATGGACAAAGGGAACAGTGAGCTGACTTATTTTTATTTAAATACCCCAACTGAAAGCCAGCGACAACATAAACAGTCACAGCAGAAAAACAAGAGCCTAATTGTTCAGTTTCAAACAGGGCATACTAGCCATCTAAACTATATCAATTGCCGACATGCACTTCTGTGCAGACACTGTTATCATGCTTATAGAAACATTAAACTCATTCTCTTCAAATGCCTGCTCTTGCAAACATCAGGGAAAAGATACTATGCCCATCTTCAAAACTGACTCACTCACTCTATGGTTCTTTGTAACAGCTGCAGAGTTCCTGCACCTTCATAAGAATGGCACAGGGCTACCAAGGGTAGATAATTCAGTAGCACTGGGATCAACAACAGAACAATTTGTATGTACAGTTAAAGACAGGGTGGCTGATTTAAGACATGTCTAGATATGCAAACATCTAGGAACATTGGTGACACCAGATGTAAGATATATCACAAGAATAAGGAACTGTAAAGTTTAAGCACACAAACATCTGGGAACACTGGTGACACCAGATGTAAGATATACCACTTCAATAAGGAACTAAGGGTTAGCAATCAAACATCTGGGAACACAGGTGACTCCAGATAGAAGATATACCACAAGAACATCATTACTTATAATTTTTTTTTCATTGGAAGTCCAGATAAAGCTATACAAAACTAATTTTAACAATGGTAGTGATCGTAGAGGAGCAGCTGGCCAAGTTGCTAAAACGCCGGACTCTCATTCGGGAGACCCGGGTTCGATCCTCGGTAAGGTGTGGGATTTTTTTCTGTCGGGGGTAAAAAGAAAATTCTAACCTGCACAGTTCGCGGCGACTGCACTAGCCAGGCGGCCTTAATTCCTCAGGCTCAAAGACACCTCTGCCATACCCCGCAAGGTACTATGTTGGCAGCATATGACAGTTGACAGTAGTGAATCATAGCAAGAAAGCCTATAGCAACTACAGAAATGATTTTGTTACAGAAGAATATCAGTATACCTTAGACAGGGTAAATCAGTACTGAAGATATTCAGGAAGAGAAGTCAAAACACAAAGGACAATGACAACAAAAACTGAGGAACATATTACCATGTCTGACAGGTCTGGAGTCACAGAGTGTAGTGGCTAGTGCAATTACGTAGCGTGACCATCAGTGGTCCCGAGTTCAAATCTAATCTACAGAGTCCTCCCATAACCACATGGCTCTACAGTTCAATCCAGCCTTATAAAATGGGTACCAGAATTTTATTGGGGAGGGGGACAGGAGTGACCGGAAATGGTATGATACTGACACCACCCATCAAGTACCATCTGGTGACAACAAGATGTGTCTAACACCACATCCTTAATACTTTGAATTCATGAGAATCGTCAACTGTACCCATTTTATTGACAGGATTAATGAAAACAGATAACAAGGACAGCTGGAGGACAAGGACTAAATAGTCTTGTCTCATGCCATATAAACAAGTCAGCACAGAAACTGACAGTCTGCACGAGTATGTGCTTTGATATTGTATAACAGTGTAATTTCCCAATAGCTTATTTCAGACCAGTATTCAACAATGTGGCTTAGAGGTTAGCGACTTTTCTCCGTAATCTCGTATACTATCGTAGGTAACGTGAATGACGGTGAGAATCAGCAGTGGTTCGAATCGCATCGGTAACTTACGGGGTATGTGAGCCGGCCGCTCAGAAAGCAATGGCAAACTACTGAGCGTAATCTTGCCAAGAAATCAACATACTGCTTGAAAGATGCTGGTGTTGACAGTGATGTCCTGTAAAGGATATGCCAAAAAAAAAAAAATTCAACAATGACCTAGAATCATGGGAGTCCCTCAAAATGTAAACAATTTACTTTGGCAGAATGACAAACTGACTTTGTTAATTCTGGTTAATAGGAAATGAAGAAGTTTATCAAAAGGAAATAACCATGTTATTTTTAATTATACACCCATTGTTCCTTACTTGTGATTGGCATCTTCTCACCCTCAGATATTAATATTCTTGACCGAATGCAGCTTTTGTCAGCATGATTATGTTAGTCATTATTGTTTCATTCACTTTAGTATTTTGAAAAGCATTATGTTTAATTATTCCTCTTATATAGGTACAACTGTCAAGAGGTAGAAACATACACCTATCAAGGCAGCAATGTAGACAAAGATGGGGAAACAGGTAGAGATAAAATAATAATATGACAGGCAAGAGGAACTCTTTCACCAGTAGGAAATGTGTAGAAGATCGAAGGGAAGAGACCAAGGAGAAGACCAAGAAGTAAATACCTGGATGGCTTAGCCGTATGGCATGGTCAAGACAGGGACACGGAGCTGATCCATGACTCTGGTGATTGAGTGAGATGGCAAAACATGACCGCCCCATGTTTTATCGGCATGGCACATAATGGATGGATGGAAATGTATAGAAGTCAAAGGAAATTAAACTTAGCAAGAAACTTAAAATATTTAACTCTAACGTTAAATCATTACTACAGAAAGGATAAGAAACATGGAGAACAAATACAACAATGACTAATAACTACAAATATTCATCCATTAGAGACAATGAAGGACAGAAGGACTAACATGGTATGACAGAAACATCAAGATGGAGCTCGTTGAGAGACCTAAACAAATTCTATTACCAGTGAATCAAGAGGTGAAGGAAGCAGACTGGCTAGTACACACATTAAGTCTGATAGTCCAAAGACTTGCGAACGTGGTTCCTGAGCCGCTTACCAGGCATTCGAAGCGCAGCGCGACCGACTTGTGCAGCAGACCATGTAGCTTTGCGTTATAATGTGTTGGTATGGGAGCCGGTTGTTCAGAAAGCAATGGCAAATAACTGAATGTAAAAATTTGCCTAGTACATCAACAGCAGCTGAAAAATGCTGGTGTTGACTGCAATGTCCTGCAAGGGATATGCAACATTTAAAAAAAAAGTATAACTAGAAAGTCATTTGTCTATAACTGACTGAGACAATGAAAAAGAGGGAAATCTAAATATGAAGAGCAGAGAACTAGAGGCCTAGACGAATAATATGGGAAGATCATGGAGGGACCTACAGGAGATAGCAAAAGATAGTGACAGCTTGATATGAGTTGGTTGAGGGGCTGTGCTCCTATGAGGGATACAATCAATCAATCATGTGCCATGCCGGAAAGCATGGGCAGTCATGACTCGGCATTTCTCTCGATCACCAGAGTCGTGGATCAGCTCAGTGTTTCTGTCTCGACCATGCCATGTGGCAAACCTCCAGGTATTTACTTCTTGGTCTTCCCTTGGTCTGTTCCCTTCGATCTTGCCAGTTGTCACCAAGTTCTCCAATTTATTTCTTCTCATAACATGTCCAAAAAACTTTCACTGTCTACGTCTAATTTCTCTAATCAATTTAAGATTTTCATTTGTCTCCTGTAGTACTTGGTCAATGGTTTTTCTGTCTGTCCGTGGTATTCTTTGCAGTCTCCTTAGAAACCAATTTCTGCAGCCATTAGATGTTTTTCAGTTTTACTGCTCATTGTCCAAGGGACACAAGGGATACAAGGCAGAAGAATAGACAGTCCTTTAAACCTGGGTGGTCCTAGCTAGGCTTTTAACTGTATAACTAACAGAAAACAAACACTCATCTGCTAGTTATACAGTTAAAAGCCTAGCTAGGACCACCCAGGTTTAAAGGACTGTCTATTCTTCTGCCTTGTATCCCTTGTGTCCCTTGGACAATGAGCAGTAAAACTGAAAAACATCTAATGGCTGCAGAAATTGGTTTCTAAGGAGACTGCAAAGAATACCACGGACAGACAGAAAAACCATTGACCAAGTACTACAGGAGACAATGAAAATCTTAAATTGATTAGAGAAATTAGACGTAGACAGTGAAAGTTTTTTGGACATGTTATGAGAAGAAATAAATTGGAGAACTTGGTGACAACTGGCAAGATCGAAGGAACAGACCAAGGGGAAGACCAAGAAGTAAATACCTGGATGGTTTGCCACATGGCATGGTCGAGACAGAAACACTGAGCTGATCCACGACTCTGGTGATCGAGAGAAATGCCGAGTCATGACTGCCCATGCTTTCCGGCATGGCACATGATTGATTGATTGTATCCCTCATAGGAGCACAGCCCCTCAACCAACTCATATCAAGCTGTCACTATCTTTTGCTATCTCCTGTAGGTCCCTCCATGATCTTCCCATATTATTCGTCTAGGCCTCTAGTTCTCTGCTCTTCATATTTTAGATTTCCCTCTTTTTCATTGTCTCAGTCAGTTATAGACAAATGACTTTCTAGTTATACTTTTTTTTTTAAATGTTGCATATCCCTTGCAGGACATTGCAGTCAACACCAGCATTTTTCAGCTGCTGTTGATGTACTAGGCAAATTTTTACATTCAGTTATTTGCCATTGCTTTCTGAACAACCGGCTCCCATACCAACACATTATAACGCAAAGCTACATGGTCTGCTGCACAAGTCGGTCGCGGCTGCGCTTCGAATGCCTGGTAAGCGGCTCAGGAACCACGTTCGCAAGTCTTTGGACTATCAGACTTAATGTGTGTACTAGCCAGTCTGCTTCCTTCACCTCTTGATTCACTGGTAATAGAATTTGTTTAGGTCTCTCAACGAGCTCCATCTTGATGTTTCTGTCATACCATGTTAGTCCTTCTGTCCTTCATTGTCTCTAATGGATGAATATTTGTAGTTTATTAGTCATTGTTGTATTTGTTCTCCATGTTTCTTATCCTTTCTGTAGTAATGATTTAACGTTAGAGTTAAATATTTTAAGTTTCTTGCTAAGTTTAATTTCCTTTGACTTCTATACATTTCCATCCATCCATTATGTGCCATGCCGATAAAACATGGGCGGTCATGTTTTGCCATCTCACTCAATCACCAGAGTCATGGATCAGCTCCGTGTCCCTGTCTTGACCATGCCATACGGCTAAGCCATCCAGGTATTTACTTCTTGGTCTTCTCCTTGGTCTCTTCCCTTCGATCTTCTACACATTTCCTACTGGTGAAAGAGTTCCTCTTGCCTGTCATATTATTATTTTATCTCTACCTGTTTCCCCATCTGTGTCTACATTGCTGCCTTGATAGGTGCATGTTTCTACCTCTTGAAAGTTGTGCCTATATAAGAGGAATAATTAACATAATGCTTTTCAAAATACTAAAGTGAATGAAACAATAATGACTAACATAATCATGCTGACAAAAGCTGCATTCGGTCAAGAATATTAATATCTGAGGGTGAGAAGATGCCAATCACAAGTAAGGAACAATGGGTGTATAATTAAAAAATAACATGGTTATTTCCTTTTGATAAACTTCTTCATTTCCTATTAACCAGAATTAACAAAGTCAGTTTGTCATTCTGCCAAAGTAAATTGTTTACATTTTGAGGGACTCCCATGATTCTAGGTCATTGTTGAATTTTTTTTTTTTTGCATATCCTTTACAGGACATCACTGTCAACACCAGCATCTTTCAACCATATGTTGATTTCTTGGCAAGATTACGCTCAGTAGTTTGCCATTGCTTTCTGAGCGGCCGGCTCACATACCCCGTAAGTTACCGATGCGATTCGAACCACTGCTGATTCTCACCGTCATCACGTTACCTACGATAGTATACGAGATTACGGAGAAAAAGTCGCATAACCTCCTAAGCCACATTGTTGAATACTGGTCTGAAATAAGCTATTGGGAAATTACACTGTTATACAATATCAAAGCACATACTCGTGCAGACTGTCAGTTTCTGTGCTGACTTGTTTATATGGCATGAGACCAAGACTATTTAGTCCTTGTCCTCCAGCTGTCCTTGTTATCTGTTTTCATTAATCCTGTCAATAAAATGGGTACAGTTGACGATTCTCATGAATTCAAAGTATTAAGGATGTGGTGTTAGACACATCTTGTTGTCACCAGATGGTACTTGATGGGTGGTGTCAGTATCATACCATTTCCGGTCACTCCTGTCCCCCTCCCCAATAAAATTCTGGTACCCATTTTATAAGGCTGGATTGAACTGTAGAGCCATGTGGTTATGGAGGACTCTGTAGATTAGATTTGAACTCGGACCACTGATGGTCACGCTACGTAATTGCACTAGCCACTACACTCTGTGACTCCAGACCTGTCAGACATGGTAATATGTTCCTCAGTTTTTGTTGTCATTGTCCTTTGTGTTTTGACTTCTCTTCCTGAATATCTTCAGTACTGATTTACCCTGTCTAAGGTATACTGATATTCTTCTGTAACAAAATCATTTCTGTAGTTGCTATAGGCTTTCTTGCTATGATTCACTACTGTCAACTGTCATATGCTGCCAACATAGTACCTTGCGGGGTATGGCAGAGGTGTCTTTGAGCCTGAGGAATTAAGGCCGCCTGGCTAGTGCAGTCGCCGCGAACTGTGCAGGTTAGAATTTTCTTTTTACCCCCGACAGAAAAAAATCCCACACCTTACCGAGGATCGAACCCGGGTCTCCCGAATGAGAGTCCGGCGTTTTAGCAACTTGGCCAGCTGCTCCTCTACGATTCACTACCATTTGTTAAAATTAGTTTTGTATAGCTTTTATCTGGACTTCCAATGAAAAAAAAATTATAAGTAATGATGTTCTTGTGGTATATCTTCTATCTGGAGTCACCTGTGTTCCCAGATGTTTGATTGCTAACCCTTAGTTCCTTATTGAAGTGGTATATCTTACATCTGGTGTCACCAGTGTTCCCAGATGTTTGTGTGCTTAAACTTTACAGTTCCTTATTCTTGTGATATATCTTACATCTGGTGTCACCAATGTTCCTAGATGTTTGCATATCTAGACATGTCTTAAATCAGCCACCCTGTCTTTAACTGTACATACAAATTGTTCTGTTGTTGATCCCAGTGCTACTGAATTATCTACCCTTGGTAGCCCTGTGCCATTCTTATGAAGGTGCAGGAACTCTGCAGCTGTTACAAAAGACCATAGAGTGAGTGAGTCAGTTTTGAAGATGGGCATAGTATCTTTTCCCTGATGTTTGCAAGAGCAGGCATTTGAAGAGAATGAGTTTAATGTTTCTATAAGCATGATAACAGTGTCTGCACAGAAGTGCATGTCGGCAATTGATATAGTTTTAGATGGCTAGTATGCCCTGTTTGAAACTGAACAATTAGGCTCTTGTTTTTCTGCTGTGACTGTTTATGTTGTCGCTGGCTTTCAGTTGGGGTATTTAAATAAAAATAAGTCAGCTCACTGTTCCCTTTGTCCATCTGTTCTGCAAGTCTTCCTAGTATTGTTTCTGTCATTCTGTTCTCATACCACAATGTCTGATCGTATGCTGTTTTGTGGCTCCTGCTTTAGCAAGCCTCTGGACCTTCTCATTTGCCATGAGGTCCATTGTGGCTGGGAAATCCGCTGCAATGTTCTACTGATTGAGTAGGATGCTATTAAGTTGTGGATTGCTCTTCCAACTAGAGAGATGCCTTTGCTTTCATGTGGAGTGTTTTTCATTGTCTCCAGAACAGACAAGGCATCATTGACAATCATTACATTACATGGCTTTTGTACCATAGAGTTCCACACATGTTGGTGAAAAAGTTCAATGGTAGTTCTTATTGCAAGTCTTTGTTTCATATATAGAGTAGTCTTCATCACAGAAATCACAGACCTCAAAGAGGTTTAGTTTGGGTGAGGATAGCTCTATAAGCCACGACATAATACTGAGGAGTGTTTGGGATGTTTTGATGTAAACTCTACATACCATGGAAATGTCTTGATGTTATTCGATGACATATATTAGCCTTAAAGATATTTGGATGAGAGCAGACACCATTAATATGAATAGCGTGCATATAATGAACAACTCTTAATATGAAAGTCATCATTTGGTCATTTTAGATAATTAAATACATAATTAGTAACATGTTTTTTTTTTCCAAGTAACAGTCAAACATTAATTTGTAACAATAGGGTGAGCATAATAAATATTAATTAATTAATCTAGATATTTCAATATTTTGATTATTTATATATGCAGTGACTTAGATAATAAGGTAATAAAAAAATAATATAGGACTAACATAGTCTGTTGCAAAGGCTTCTGTCAACATATGTGCAAGTTTGTATTTTGAGGTTGCACAAAAGTACCATGTCTGACTTTGTGGTCATTGTTTCCAACACATGTTCAATCTCGATCTCTTCATCACCCATGTCTTACTGGACCCATTAGGGAAGCAATGAGCAGTAACACTACAACTGCCATGTGATTGTAAGAGCTGACTTAGGAGGGTTGGCTCCAACACACACACTGCCTCAGGCCATTGTTGTACACACTGACAGACTGCTGTTCTTTTGTGTCTTGACATTA
Organism: Cepaea nemoralis; assembly: GCA_014155875.1. Classification (NCBI taxonomy): domain Eukaryota; kingdom Metazoa; phylum Mollusca; class Gastropoda; order Stylommatophora; family Helicidae; genus Cepaea; species Cepaea nemoralis. The sequence goes on along the minus strand of JACEFZ010024057.1, from coordinate 8,871 downwards.
TCTTCCCACTTTTATCACCGTCTGCTATCATTTACCTTCAACTCTTCTTTCCAGTATGGTTTTTTTCATGATTGATATGACTTTTAGTGTGGCTGAAACATTCAACTTGTTTTCATTTCTTTCAAACAACTCTCTTTTCGTTCCTACCCTCTTTAGAACCTCTATATTGGATTGTTTCTGCTTCCATGAAACACAGCCTTGATTCTTCTGTACATCCACATCTCCTGGGCTTCAACTTTGCAATTGTTTATTCATTTTCCCAGTTTTTGTGCCATATAGTAGTGTTGAACATGTATAACGTTTAAACAGCTCTAATTTTTAATGTATTATTGATCTCTCTAGATGCTAATATTTTTTCTAGTTAGTAAGTATTCACAGCTAATCTTTATATATTGCCCGCAAATTGATAGATGTGTCTGGACAGGTTCCTCACCCAGTTAGCTCATTTAAAAACTAGTTTGAAATGATTATTCAGTTATAAGACTGATACATGTGCCTTATTTAGATTTGGCTAAGTAGGAAAGTTAAATATAAACGACTGTACTGTACTATTAGTAAAATAGACACATACAGTTTTAGACTTATAGTGATATATATTATATGGGAGGGGTGGTAGCATGGTGGTTAGTGAGTTTTGTTGCTTAGACAGTAGTCCGGGTTCAAACCCCAACACTGGTAGCACTGCTTTTCATCATTCGGACTCTGGGGTCAACCCAGTATCATAACATGGGTTCCATAGTGTTCAGAATGTTCTGGCAATTGTTTAGAAAGGAAGGGCAGGGAGGAAGGGAACAGGCCATCTCTTCTCATTGTGCTTTGGCCTAGAAATATCTCTAGACCTAATACTTCATATTTCATTGGTAGTATCTGCCATGGGACTATCTTTATCTTCTCTTTCGCTCTCTCTTACTCTCTTTCTCTCTCTGTATCTCTCACCACCACAGAGAGAGAGAGAGAGAGAGAGAGAGAGAGAGAGAGAGAGAGAGAGAGAGAGAGAGAGGATCAGAGGAAGAGAAGGACAGACAGGCAGATCCATGTACGCACACTGACATAATTTTAACATTTTAAATCTTTAGATTTTGATAAACAAATGAAAACCAGTATTGTCTTCAAGTAGTTGAAACAGATCAGTTCATCATGACCTCTTATGGAAAAGGCAACTTTGACGGGTTTACCCCGTATCAAGGAGACTCACGTTCTGAAGGTTTGTGTTAAAACATGTTTGTTCAAACTAAATTTGTATCATGTTAATGTTGTGTTTAGAAATGCTGTCTGTTAATTTCAAGTGTAGAGAGGCAAGGGGAGACTAAGAGAGAAGCTGCTGAACAGTCAGTGATGGGCAAATATGAGATGTAAAGTTTAATGACAATCAAACCGTCATAGAAGGTGCAGAGAAATCACTACCCTTAGTTTGCTCACTAAAATCAGTGACATAACCAACAATGTTTTGCATCATGCTAGCGAAATTTCTAAACAAACCCAAAGCATAAATATTAGCTGTCTGTAAAAACAAACAAAAAACTGTCTTCTATTGCCTTAGTACCTTGCAGTGTAGGACAGGAAAGGGGAAGGGTGTCTTGAGCCTGAGGAATTAAGGCCCCCTGGCTAGTGCAGTCGCTGCGAACTGTGCTGGTTAGCGTTTTCTTTGTGCCCCAGACAGAAAAATCCACACCTTACCAAGGATTTGAACCTGGGTCTCCCGAAGGAGAACTTAGCCACTTGGTCAGCCGCTCCTAAATATTAGCAAGGATAAAAACATTGAACAGGTTCAGGAGTTCCCTGTTTGGGCCAGATCATTATGGAAGATGTTTGTGAAGCTGGAAAAGAACTAGGATCACTGTGACCAAAAAAACTATAATGAAAGAAACATATTTTGAACAGTCATCATGAATATTGAGCTGGAAAAAAAATAATCATGATACATATTTGACCTGGGCTTCTAAGTGCACACAGCCTGATGGGGTGCCAGGAAGTGACCTGGGAAGTAAAGGGGTTGGTGTGATATTGACATTATCATCACATGCTGGTTGGTCTATGAACATTTGGGACCGCCATCATAGACTCAGGGCACTCCAAGGCATGGAAAAGGGCTCTTGACCTTTTCTTTTTTTTTAAAATATCTGACCTATAGCTTGATACAGCTGTGAAATATGAACACTAACTAGTACAGATGAAAGGAACTCAGTAGCTTTTGAGATGCACTGTTAACAATAGCTGCAAAGCCTGAGATGGACAGACAAGAGGTAAAGTGAACAAATTCTTAATGACACTGGGACAGACAACTATTGAGCAGTATATGAGAAAGTAGACTATTTTGGTTTGGTCGCAATACAAGACCTGGAGGTCTCTGGCAGGCACAACCCAAGGGACAAGATGACTGGTGACTTTGATCATTTCAATTTTGCGGCAAGATCTGCTTGAAATGATACGTGTTTGATTTCTAGAATTTCTATTTGAATTGCATGCTGAAACTGTTCAATCAACCTTCCAGTGTCTCATGGTGGTGCTTAAAGAGCACAGTCTGCCTTGTGTGTAGTTTATTTTCCAGGTTACATGAGTGTGCTGAATATTCTGTGTGGCATTCTTACTGTTTTTCATTACTTTATGTATGCAGCTATTGAGATTCAAGATTACTGGGAATAAGTGCTTCTTAGAACTCTGTTGTTGCTTTGCTAGTGTTTGGTAACACATTTTTACTTTTGTAGATGTCTATGTTTACCCACATGTTTTAGTCAGTCATTCACTAACATGTGACATATTTATATATTCGTTTGTATGTTTGGTGAGAATTTGAGACTCCCAATTGAGTAAAGTAAATAATTGTTGTCATGATTACATTTATATGATAATAGTCTTTACTTTGTGATTAATCATCACCATGCAGGTCCGCATGGCCGAATGGATAAGAATGATGTTCTTAAACATCTGGTGTGCTGATGCCGAGGTTAGCGGTACATCCTCTACGCTGGACAGTCGGACTAAAATGTTAACCTGTCGTCCTTAACTTGGGGACATAAATTACAAGTACCTCTGAAGCGGAGTGGGTTCACCTGATGGCGAGGGACACTGTTAATAGGGAAAGCTAATCCACATGCAAAATTCAATCCATCACTACTATAAAAATAGTGTGTATGGACTATGCTTGAGTTTAAGGGAAGCGCGCACACACACAAAAATAATCACCATTACTTTTTTGGTTACTTCACATGCGTGGAGAATTGAATAATCTATGCCAGATCACATCTAGCTGTTTTGCCTTGAATATTTTTAGTTGCATGGAGAATTTCATAAGTCTGTACCAGATCATATCTAACTATTCTATCTTGGATATTTCTGTGCTGTTTCACTTCTATGATGAGACTCCCATGCCTGCTGAAGTAGCTGCAGTAATAGCTTATTAACAAGTCATTTTCTGTTTCAGGAGAGAGAGGCTCAGATTTTGCCAAGTTATCCAGAGATATCAGCAGTAATGTACAGAAAATTACCCAGAATGGTAGGTTGCTTCCTTTCTTGAGCATGTTGAGTGAAGTTTGGGGGTGGTGAGGGTAGTGGGAGGATGTCAATGATTCTTGTTATTAGTCATCATGTCTGACACCCAGAGTAAGTATGGCTATGATGAGAGCGATTTTATTGACTTTCAATGAATACATACACTAAATGTAGCACAGGATGAGAGTGATTGACCTATTGGCTTTTAGTGAATACAACAAAGTGAATGTGGCATGTTTAATACAAACAGAGTAAGCGTGACAGTGATGAGAGGAAGTGACTCATATAGATTTTCAATAAATACAAGAAATTATGTGTGGTATGTTTAATACAAAGTAAGTGTGGCAGTGATGAGAGCGAGTAACTCTTTATTGACTTTCAATACAATAAAGTAAGTGTGGCACATGATGAGAGTCAGTGACTCACTCGACTTTCAATAGTTAGTAGTTAGTCGACAGATCATCCTCATTGCACATCGAACCATTCAGTCCATAAGTGCTCGGATCCCCTCCTCAGGCAAATCCCGCAGCGTGTAGGCGGCTCACGACACCAGTTCTGTGTGGTTTATACTCTTCTTTGGCTTCCTGCGTAGTGTTCTTGTTGGCCACACCTCTTTTAACTTGCTGTTCTCGACAGCCTGACCATGGTTGTAGATTCCCAGTCATCGCTTGGTTCTCGTAAACGACTTTACTTCTCGTAGAGCATTCAGAATGTCTGCCTAGTCCATGGCTCGTCCGCCTTCCACAGTAGCCTACCTGCAGCCTGTCAGCCTGCTCATTCCCTTGTACACCCGCATGCCCTGCACGAAGATGAAAACTAATCTTTGCCAGCCGAGACCGCTCAGAGACAGCAGCCACTCTCTTCGGACCCACCCCATCTCTATCCTCCTGAGCATACTCATTGAGTCACTAAGGACACATGCCCGATTGAATGTCTGTGTCTCGAGCCATGTTATTGCTTTACTTACTGCCATGACTTCCATAGTCAGGCTGCTTGTGGTCAAAGCAAAAGAACTTCCTTCACAATTTCCCTCCGGCCTGAGCCGTAAAGGCACATCAACTTCTCACTCCTCGGACGACCGACCCATCCGTGTCAATGACAGCATCATCCTCTAAAGAATTCTCGAAGATCAGAGCCTGTACTTCCGCCTCCACAGCAGCTGGATTTTCTTGTCTGCATTTCCTGTCTAGTTGGCTGCACACTGAACAGGATGTACAGAACTCTGTTGGCACTTGTGCCCACTCCTCGCCAGGTTCTAAGTCCTCAAGTGAACACACCTGCTGAAGAATGTCTTCGGCTTGACCCATCCACGACTTTCCTCTTTTTAACCTGCTGCCCTTTACCTTCTTAATCTCGCTATGCAGTGGATGTTGTGTGTTTGCGTTGACTCTGAGATAGGCACGTGCTTGGCAAATTGTATTCTGTCCCTCATGGTTGGAAAATCAAGAAGGTAGCGCATCGCCCTGCATGCTGTATCTTCTTGTACATCCAAGAATAATGCGCATAGCCTTTCTGTATCCTTTCCATCCTTCTATCTGCTTATGGCTGAGAGTCAGGATTGCCATCGCATACTCCAAAACAGAAAGGGACCAGAACCTCAGTAAAGAAGACAATAGATGGCGCTGCTCACAGTTTGCCGCCGCCATCACCCGCATCGCAGCCAAACCCCGCTTGGCCTTTGTTATCACCTGGTCTACAGTGCTCAGTATAAGCTAGGCTTCGATCAAATCGTATCCCCAGGTAATTCATTCCTGCGTTCTTTCTCCAGTCTCTTGAACCCAGATTTACAGTTGGTGTTGGGGTGTTGACAATATGTTATTCAAAGAGAACCATGTCACTGTTGCCTTTGTTGGAGTTGACCATTGCCCCAGCTTCAACACACGCAAGTGCTTATGCGATTGAGTTCTGTTTGTAGTCCACAGCAACCTGATCTCTATCTTACCTGACGTTACACTAAACATCGTCTGCATTACGATAAATTCCCCACCCCCCGGCATATGGTTTGCTCACTGGTGATTTTAACAGTGTAGCGTTGAACAGATAGGAAATTAATGTGATCCCTGTGGTAGGCAAGGATATATTTTTATTGGTCCGAGTCCAACTGCCACATCTAAACACTACTTTCCGTTGGGAAGAAGGTTGCAGCGACCAAAACTAAGGCGGAAAGGACTTATCTTGGTCAAGAAGTGAAGCATTAAACATTCCAATGGTAACTCTGCTGCACGTGTCCTCAAGACTTTCAGTACAACAAAGTAAGTGTGACACATGATGAGAGTAAGTCACTCCTTATTAACTTTCAGTTCAACAATGTAAGTGTGGCAGTGATGAGAGCAAGTAACTCTGATAGACTTTTAGACTTTAGTAAATACAACACAGTAAATGTGGCACATGATGAGAGGGGGTGACTTCTATAGACTTTAGTAAATACAACAAAGTAAATGTGGCACATGATGAGAGGGAGTGACTTCTGTAGACTTTAGTAAATACAACTAATTAAGTGTGACATATGATGTGAGCAAGTGACTCATATTTTTAATTTTAATACATTTTATAATAAATATAACAAAGGAAGTGTGACAGTGTTGAGAGCCAGTGACTCATATTGACTTTAGTAAATACAACAAAGTAAATGTGGCAATGTGTTAAAACAGTAAGTGTGACAGTGTTGAGAGCCAGTGACTTATATATACTTTCAGTAAAAACTAAGCTAATGGACTTATTTCCCATGCCATCAGGACATATTGTGAACATGGTGCTGAACCATATTTTCTTGACCATGCAACACTCAATGGATGATGTTGTCAATATCACATTGATAACTTCTAACCTCCCAGACAAATATCTAGTATCAATTTTATGAGGCTGGACCAACATTAGAGCCCAGTTTTAATGTAAACATTCCACCTTGAGGGAGACTTGAACCTAGAAGACTACCAGGCTGCCAGATAAGTGCACTAGCCACTATGCTGTTGCAGTTTCCTTATCTTTCAGAAAGATATTTTGAACTGAAATAAGTTCATTGGAGCTTAGCAACGGATGCTGAAAGAGGACATTAACTGTCAGTTTATTATTTTCAACAAGGTCCAGGGAATATAACATTTCAGAGTCATTGCAGGGGAACTGCTGCTCTATGGCAGTGTTTCTCAACCTTTTTGGCCCATGCACCCCTTCACCATATGTTCAGAATGTCATTACCTCTCCATCTTTCATATTTCCTCTCTATAAATTCTCCCCTACCCCGCCCCTACACAGTATACGTAAACATGGAAGCTAAATTTAATAACACATACTAGAACAAGTCTAGACGTCTGCACAAAATGTGATTTGCGGGTCTACTTACATTATAAAACAAATTTCAGAAGGGCGGGAAGTACAGATCTCTAAAGTATGGAGGGAAAAACAATATCAAATAATCGGTTCTTGTATTAATGTGATCTTGAAATAATCTTAATTCTCTATGGGGTATGAGTGATAGCGTGACATATACAACTAAATCATGACATTATAAGGGGGGGGGGGGGGGGGGGGGTGACCAGTTCCCTTCTAGACCATTTCTGTCCATTGAAATCTCTAATGCCTGCCTGGTTTGTGAGACTTTGTTGGTAGGCAGTGCCTCAACTGGTTATTGAAACTGATTGTATATTGATAGACCAGGCAGTGCATGGCCCACTACTTAGCCTTGTCTCCTTTTCCAAGACACTATTGCTCAGTTCAGGTGTCCTGTTTAACATTTGACAGTTCTTTTGACACAGTTTAATCCATTAAATTATACATGTGCTTTTTCAGTAACCCAGATTCAAAAGTTAGTGAATCAGATTGGAACGCTTCAAGATTCAGATGACATGCGACAGAGAATGTAAGTTTTTAATTTATTTGTGGAAACACTGTTTTATTATTGTTGTGGTTAACACCCCAAGTAAAGAACCCTTTACGTGTCTTCGGCTCCTTGGATATGTGGTTTCTAGACCATAATTTTATAGACCAGTCTGCACTCGATGTGATCTGAATCTCGCTGACCACCTTTACTCCCCAAATCATTTCCTGACATCCAATTAAGGCAATGTTGACCTGGGAGCCCATGTATATTTAAAACATCTGCCCTGATGCAGAACTCAAGAACTCCAGACTACTGGGTCAGAAGGTGAGCATCTAGCCACTATGCTGCCAGTTACTGTCCAAAGCTATTGTATTGTCTACTCTGGACAGTACAGTGTCCTTTTCATGAAGCTGCTGGTGTACTGCCACCCGCTTGAATGCTCAGAATAATAACATTGTCACTTACCATGTGTGTCGAAAGAGGTGACTAAGGAGGGTCGGAGTAAGACTGACCACGTCATGTCTTAGAAATCTCTAGCTACAAAATCCAAGCAATCATGAACAAGTTTATAAAGTGCGTTGCCTGAGTTGGTTGAGGACTTCAGCTCCTTTGGGAGATGAACTGCAGAAGGAGAAGTTTGCAACAGGTGGTCCATTGACCCATTCAGTTAAGTGTATTTGACTGCGTGGGTGGGTTTTCCCTCACAGTTGAAAGTGTTGGACAGTAGGTGAGAAGATGACTGGTTGTTTTTATGTGTGACAGCAATGTCCACATCGGTGTACTTGTTGGTGGTTAATAAGGATCTAACATATCCTTTTTAAAACTTGGAAATGAGACTTTGGGTTAACCCATGTTTTTATGTGTCATTTTTTAAATAAAATAATAAAATGTGCTCCCACGTCATCAACATTTTCCAATCAGATACCGAGATGTAGTACATTATTTGAAAATTCAAACAGTAGAAATAGATAGAATGTATGTTGAAGAAATATTAAGTAAACATTAAAAGATATTCACTTTAGCAAAATATTGATAATGGATAATGATTACTAACAGGGTAAATAGTGATCCTGTTGAAGTTATAAGGAAAAACCTGAAAGGATAAATATTATAGTGATGTAGGATGTTGTGATATGGTGTCTTTGGCACTGGTGTAAAACAGTAATATAGGATGTTGTGATATAATGTCTTCAGCACAGGTGTAAACCAGTAACACAGGATGTTGTGATATAATGTCTTCAGCACAGGTGTAAAACAGTAACACAGGATGTTGTGATATAATGTCTTCAGCACAGGTGTAAAACAGTAACGCAGGATGTTGTGATATAATGTCTTCAGCACAGGTGTAAAACAGTAACACAGGATGTTGTGATATAATGTCTTCAGCACAGGTGTAAAACAGTAACACAGGATGTTGTGATATAATGTCTTCAGCACAGGTGTAAAACAGTAACACAGGACGCCCAGGAGCATTCGTGGCTGAGAGATTACAGCGTCTGCTTCGGCTTGGAAGATACTCAGCATAGGGCTGGGAATTTTTCAAGAACCATTGGTATCTAATAATA